>JAJJWW010018537.1:0-97076 GCA_023531295.1 Papaver armeniacum
AAAATCAAGAAACAATTTGGGTCATTTTTACGGAAGCAAAGCGCCACACCAGACTTTTGGTCAAAATTAGATTCTTCTCTCGAGACCTTCAATTGAGTCGACATAGACAAATGATGACTCATTAGAAAGTTTACAAACCATGTACCAATATCTTATGAAAAAATCAATAAAAATTTGGGTCATTTTACGGAAGCAAAGCGTGTACAAATACCCTAGGCTTTTCGGATAAAAAAATTAGATTTCGCTCTCGAGACCTTCAATTGAGTCGTGACATAGACAAATGATGACTCATTAGAAAGTTTACAAACCATGTACCAATATTTTATGAAAAATCAATTAACAATTTGGTTCATTTTTACGGAAGCAAAGCGTCATGTTTTAGGCTTTTCGTCCAAAAATTTGTTCTCGCTTTAGAGACCAGCCGATTAAGTCGACATAGACAAATGATGATTCATTAGAAAGTTTATGTAAAACCATGTACCAATATCTTATGAAAAATCAAGAAACAATTTGGGTGATTTTTACGGAAGCAAAGAGTGTCATGTTGCACAGGCTTTCGTCAAAAATTAGTTTCTCGCTATAAAGCCCTTCAATTGAGTCGAGACATAGACAAATAATGACTCATTAGTAAGGTTACAAACCATGAAACAATATCTTATGAAAAAATCAAGAAATAATTTGGGTGATTTTTACTAAGCGAAGCGTGTCTGTTGCACCTAGGGTTTTCACAAAAATTAGATTCTCTCGAGACCTTCAATTGGTGAGAAATAGACAAATGATGACTCATTAGAAAGTTTACAAAACCATGTACCAATATCTTATGAAAAATCAATAAACAATTTGGTTCATTTTACTAAAACAAAGCGTGTCTGTTTGCCTAGGCTTTAAAGTCAAAAATTAGTTTATGCACAAAGACCTTCAATAGAGTCAGTCATAGAAAAATAATGACCTCATTAGGGAAAGTTTACAAACCATGTACCAATATCTTATGAAAACTCAAGAAATAATTTGGGTGATTTTTTTGGGAAGCAAAGCGTGTCATAAATGCCTGTGTTTTCACAAAAATTAGTTTCTCCTTTAGGAGACCTTCAATTGAGTCAAACATAGACACATTATGACTCATTAGATTGCTTACAAAATATGTACCAATACCTTATGAAAAAAATCAAGAAATAATTTGGGTCATTTTACTAAGCAAAGCTGCGGTACAACTTTAGCCAGGCTTTTCTTCAAAATTAAGTTTGCTCTAGAGACCTTCAATTGAGTCGGGCTTGAATAAATGATGACTCATTAAGTTTACAAACCATGTACCAATATCTTATGAAAAAAATCAAGAAACAAATTGGGTCATTTTTAATTTAAGCGTGCTTGCTGAGCTTTTCGTCAAAAATTAGTTTCGCTATAAAGACCTTCAATTGAGTCAGACATAGACAAATAATGACTCATTAGTAAGTTTACAAACCATGTAACAATATTTTATGAAAAAAATTTGAAATAATTTGGGTGATTTTTACTAAGCAAAGCGTGTCTGTTGCTAGGCTTTCGTCAAAAATTAGATTCGCTTCTCGAGACCTTTAATTGAATCATACATATACAATGATGACTCATTAGAAATTTTACAAACCATGTACCAATATCTTATGAAAAAAAATCAAGAAACAAGGTTTGGGTGATTTTACGGAAGCAAAGCGTGTCTGACTAAACTGAGTTTTTGCTATAAGACCTTGATTGAAATGACATAGACAAATAATGACTCATTAGTAAGTTTACAAACCATGTAACGATATCTTATGAAAAAAATCAAGAAATAATTTGGGTGATTTTACGGAAGCAAAAGCATGTACAACTTTGCTTTTCTTCCAAAATTGGTTTACTAACTCTAGAGACCTTGATTGAACTGCATAGACAAATGATGACTCATTAGAAAAAGTTTACAAACCATGTACCAATATCTTATGAAAATCAAGAAACAATTTGGGTCATTTTTACGGAAGCAAAGCGTGTACAACCCCCTTTGAAGCTTTCTGTCAAAAATAGTTTACGGTATAAATACCTTCAATTGGAGTGACATAGACAAATAATGACTCATTAGTAAGTTTACAAACCATGTACCAATATCATATGAAACTCAAGAAACAATTTGGGTGATTTTTTACTAAGCAAAAGCGTATAATACGATAAAGCTACTGTCAAAAATTAGGTCTCTACCTTTGAGACTTCATCGAGTGGAACATAGACAAATGGATGACTCATTAGAAAGTTTACAAACCATGTATAACTATCTTAGTGAAAAAATCAAGAAACAAATTAGGTCATTTTACTAAGCAAAGCGTGTACAACTCACAGAACTTAGTCAAAAAAATTAAGCCGCTTATAAATACCTTCAATTGAGTCGACATAGACAAAATACTCATTAGTAAGTTTACAAACCATGTACCAATATCATATGAAAAAACTCAAGAAACAATTTGGGTGATTTTACGGAAGCAAGCGTTTACTACGCATAGGCTTTAAGTCAAAAAGAATTAGATTAACTGGAGACCTTCAATTGAGTCGACATAGACAAATGATGTCTCATTAAAGTTTACAAACCATGTCACCAATATCTTATGAAAAAATCAAGCAAATTGGGTCATTTTACGGAAGTTAAGCGAGTACGACTGGGCTTTTCGTCAAAAAATTAGTTTCGCTATAAAGACCTTCAATTGAGTGGAACATAGACAATAATGACTCATTAGTTATTTTACAAACCATGTAACAATATTTTATGAAAAAAATCAAGAAATAATTTGGGTGATTTTTACGGAAGCAAAGCGTGTGCAGTACAAATTTAGGCTTTTAGGTCAAAAATTAGATTCTTCTCGAGACCTTCAATTGAATGAATACATAGACAAATGATGACTCATTAGAAATTTTACAAACCATGTACCAATATCTTATATGAAAAAATCAAAAGCTTGATTTGGGTGATTTTTATGGAAGCAACGTGTACAAGCGCCAAGGCTTTTCTTCAAAACTTACTACTTGGGAGACCTTCAATTGAGTCGAGGCATAGAAAATGATGACTCATTAGAAAGTTTACAAACCATGTACCAATATCTTATGAAAAAATCAGAAACAATTTGGGTCATTTTTAGGAAGCAAAGCGTGTGTCTGTTTGCATAGGCTTTTAGGTCAAAAATAGATTCTCGCCTACGGAGACCTCAATTGAGTCGACATAGACAAATGATGACTCATTAGAAAGTTTACAAACCATGTACCAATATCTTATGAAAAAATCAATAAAAAATTTGGTTCATTTTACGGAAGCAAAGCAGACTGTTACCTAGACTTTTAAGTCAAAAATTTGTTTCGCTTTTTAGAGACCTTCGATTAAGTCAGACATAGACAAATGATAATTCATTAGAAAAGTTTACAAACCATGTACCAATATCTTATGAAAAAAATCAATAAACAATTTGGTTCATTTTTACTAAGCAAAGCTGGCAGTTTTGCCTAGGCTTTTTAGTCAAAAATTTGTTTTACCTTTAGAGACAACCGATTAAGTCGAGACACAGACAAATGATGATTCATTAGAAAGTTTACAAACCATGTACCAATATCTTATGAAAAATCAAGAAACAATTTGGGTGATTTTACGGAAGCAAACGTGTCTGTTGCCAGGCTTTTCGGCCGTACCAGTTTTCGCTAAAGCCCTTCAATTGAGTCGACATAGACAAATAATTACTCATTAGTAAGTTTACAAACCATGAAACAATATCTTATGAAAAAAATCAAGAAATAATTTGGGTGATTTTTACTAAGCTGAAGCGATGTCACAACTGTCTAGGGTTTTTCGTCAAAAATTAGATTCCTTTCACGGACACCTTCCATTGAGTCAAATAGACAAATGATGACTCATTAGAAAAAGTTTTACAAACCATGTACTAATATATTGTGAAAAATCAGAAACAATTTGGGTGATTTTTACGGAAACAAAGGCAATAACTACTGAAGCTTTTTCAAAAATTAGATTCACCTTTAGAGACCTTCAATTGAGTCGAGACATACACAAATGATGACTCATTAGATTGTTTACAAAATATGTACCAATATCTTATGAAAAAATCAAGAAATACCTGGGTCATTTTTACGGAAGCAAAGCGTGTACAATCTTACTAGGCTTTCTTCAAAAATTAGTTTCTGCTCTAGAGACCTTCAATTGAGTCTGGCATAGAAAAATGATGACTCATTAGAAAGTTTACAAACCATGTACCAATATCTTATGAAAAATCAAGAAACAATTTGGGTCATTTTACGGAAGCAAATCGTACAAATGCTTCAGGCTTTTCGGCCAAAAATTTGTTTTCGCTTTGTGAGACCTTCGATTAAGTCGGATATAGACAAATGATGATTCATTAGAAAGTTTACAAACCATGTACCAATATCTTATGAAAAAATCAAGAAACAATTTGGGTGATTTTTACAGGAGCAAAACGTGTCTGTTGCCCAGGGTTTCGTCAAAAATTAGATCTGCCTGACACCTTCAATTGAGTCGAAATAGACAAATAATGAATCATTAGAAAGTTTACAAACCATGTACTAATATCTTGTGAAAAAATCAAGAAACAATTTGGGTGATTTTTACGGAAGCAAAGCTGCACTGTTTGCTAGGCTTTCGTCAAAAATTAGATTACGCTTTCTAAGGAGACCTTCAATTGAGTCCGGACATAGAAAATGATGACTCATTAGAAAGTTTACAAACCATGTACCAATATCTTATGAAAAAAATCAATAAAACAATTTGGTTCATTTTACGGAAGCAAAGCGTAATACCGTTTTAGTGCTTTTCGTCAAAAATTAGTTTTACGCCTATAAAGACCTTCAATAGAGTCAGTCATAGAAAAATAATGACTCATTAGAAAGTTTACAAACCATGTACCAATATCTTATGAAAAAATCAAGAAATAATTTGGGTGATTTTTACGGAAGCAGCGTGTACAAGCGCTTGACTTTTCTTCAAAATTAGTTTACTCGCTTTAGAGACCTTCAATTGAGTCAGGCTTAGACAAATGATGACTCATTAGAAAGTTTACAAACCATGTACCAATATCTTATGAAAAAATCAAGAACAAATTGGGTCATTTTTACTTGCTAAGCTGTCTGACCTAAGGCTTTTCGTCAAAAAAATAGTTTCTTCTATAAAGACCTTCAATTGAGTCGACATAGACAAATGATGACTCATTAGAAAAGTTTACAAACCATGTACCAATATCTTATGAAAAAATCAATAAAAATTTGGGTCATTTTACGGGCAAAGTGTGCAGTAGGCTTTTCGCCAAAGCCAAAATTAGATCACTGAGACCTTCAATTGAGTCAGACATAGACAAATGATGACTCATTAGAAAGTTTACAAACCATGTACCAATATCTTATGAAAAATCAATTAACAATTTGGTTCATTTTACTGGACAGCGTGCACAAATACTTCAAAGCTTAGGTCAAAAATTTGTTTCGCTTTAGAGACCTTCGATTAAGTCTGGAGACATAGACAAATGATGATTCATTAGAAAGTTTACAAACCATGTACCAATATCTTATGAAAAAATCAAAAACAATTTGGGTGATTTTTACGGAAGCAAAAGCGATGTACAAAATTTTACTGAGCTTTTCGTCAAAAATTAGTTTACGCTATAAAGCCCTTCAATTGAGTCATACATAGACAAATAATGACTCATTAGTAAGTTTACAAACCATGAAACAATATCTTATGAAAAAAATCAAGAAATAATTTGGGTGATTTTTACTAAGCGAAGCGTGTCTGGTACCTAGGGTTTTCGTCAAAAATTAGATAGCCTGAGACCTTCAATTGAGTGAGAAATAGACAAATGATGACTCATTAGAAAAGTTTACAAACCATGTACCAATATCTTATGAAAAATCAATAAACAATTTGGTTCATTTTTACGGAAACAAAGCGTGTACTGTTGCCTAGGCTTTTCGTCAAAATTAGTTTCTAATAAAGACCTTCAATAGAGTCGATATAGAAAAATAATGACTCATTGTAGTTTACAAACCATGTACCAATATCTTATGAAAAATCAACAAACATTTGGGTGATTTACGGAAACAAAGCGTGTCTGTTGCCTAGGCTTTTCGTCAAAATTAGATTACGCTAGGAGACCTTCCAATTGAGTCGATACACAAATGATGACTCATTAGATTGTTTACAAAATATGTACCAATATCTTATGAAAAAATCAGAATAATTTGGGTCATTTTACGGAAGCAAAGCGTGTACAAGCGCCTAGCTTTTCTTCAAAAATTAGTTTTGCTTACAGAGACCTTCAATTGAGTCAGCATAGAAATGAAGACTCGTTAGAAAGCTTTTACAAACCATGTACCAATATCTTATGAAAAAATCAAGAAACAATTTGGGTCATTTTTACGGAAGCAAAGCGTGTACAGCTGCATAGGCTTTTCGTCAAAAATTAGATTCTGCTCTGGAGACCTTCAATTGAGTCAGACATAGACAAATGATGACTCATTAGAAAGTTTACAAACCATGTAACCAATATCTTATGAAAATCGATAAAAATTTGGTTCATTTTTAGGAAGCAAAGCTGTGTCACGGTACGCTTGTGGCTTTTCGTCAAAAATTAGATTCGCCTCGGGAGACCTTCAATTGAGTCGCATATAGACAAATGATGACTCATTAGAAAGTTTACAAACCATGTACCAATATTTTATGAAAAAATCAATAAACAATTTGTTCTTTTTACGGAAGCAAAGCGTACAAATGTTTAGGCTTTTCGTCAAAAATTTGTTTGCTTTAGAGACCTTCGATTAAGTCGCAGACATAGACAAATGATGATTCATTAGAAAGTTTACAAACCATGTACCAATATCTTATGAAAAAATCAAGAAACAATTTTAAGGTGATTTTTACGGAGAAGCAAAAGCGTGTCAAATGTTACTAGTTTTCGTCCAAAAATTAGATTCTCGCTTCCGACACCTTCAATTGAGTCGAAATAGACAAATGATGAATCATTAGAAAAAAGTTTACAACCATGTACTAATATCTTGTGAAAAAAATCAAGAAACAATTTGGGTGATTTTTACGGAGCAAGCGTGCACACGCCAAAGCTTTCGTCAAAAATTAGATTCTCATTGAGACCTTCAATTGAGTCGACATAGAAAAATGATGACTCATTAGAAAGTTTACAAACCATGTACCAATATCTTTATGAAAAATCAATAAACAATTTGGTTCATTTTTACGGAAGCAAAGCTGCACACAATTTACTTTAGGCTTTTTCAAAAATTGGTTTACGCTATAAAGACCTTCAATAGAAGTCACTCATAGAAAATAATGACTCATTAGAAAAAGTTTACAAACCATGTACCAATATCTTATGAAAAATCAAGAAATAATTGGGTGATTTTTACGGAAGCAAAGCTGCAATAACCGCTGAAGCTTTTCTTCAAAAATTAGTTTACCTCTAAAGAGACCTTCAATTGAGTCGTGCTTAGACAAATAATGACTCATTAGAAAGTTTACAAACCATGTACCAATATCTTATGAAAAAATCAAGAAACAAATTGGGTCATTTTACGGAAGCTAAGCTGTTGGCTGGCTTTCGTCAAAAATTGGTTTTGCCTATAAAGACACTAATTGAGTCGAGACATAGACAAATGATGACTCATTAGAAAAGTTACAAACCATGTACCAATATCTTATGAAAAATCAATACAAAAATTTGGGTCATTTTTCTTTAAGCAAAGTCAGAATAAATGTTGCTAAAGCTTTTCGTCAAAAATTAGATTACTCGCTTTCCGAGACCTTCAATTGAAATGACATAGACAAATGATGACTCATTAGAAAGTTTGCAAACCATGTACAATATCTTATGAAAAAAATCAATTAACAATTTGGTTCATTTTTACGGAAGCAAAGCGTGTCCGTTTGCCCATATTTTTCGTCAAAAATTTGTTTCCGCTTTAGAGACCCTAGATTAAAGTAGGACATAGACAAATGATGACTCATTAGAAAGTTTACAATCCATGTACCAATATCTTATGAAAAATCAAGAAACAATTTGGGTCATTTTTAGGAAGCAAAGCGTGTACAACCGCCTGAAGCTTTAGTCAAAAATTAGTTTCAGTTTATAAATACCTTCAATTGAGTCGCATATAGACAAATAATGACTCATTAGTAAGTTTACAAACCATGTACCAATATCATATGAAAAACTCAAAAACAATTTGGGTGATTTTTACGGAAGCAAAAGCGTGTACGGCCGCTTAGGCTTTTTTTAAGTAAATTAGATTCCGCTTATGGAGACCTTCAATTGAGTCAGACATAGAAAAATGATGACTCATTAGAAAGTTTACAAACCATGTACCAATATCTTATGAAAAAAATCAATAAACAATTTGGTTCATTTTTACCAAGCAAAGCTGCACAAATGTTTGCCCTAGGTTTTTAGTCCAAAATTAGTTTATCTATAAAGACCTTCAATAGAGTCAGTCATAGAAAAATAATGACTCATTAGAAAGTTTACAAACCATGTACCAATATCTTATGAAAAAATCAAGAAATAATTTGGGTGATTTTTACGGAAGCAAAGCGTGTACAGCTGCCTAGGCTTTTCGTCAAAAATTAGTTTCTCCTTTAGAGACCTTCAATTGAGTCGGAGCATACACACATTTATGACTCATTAGATTGCTTTTTACAAAATATGTACCAATACCTTATGAAAAATCAAGAAATAATTTGGGTCATTTTTACTAAGCAAAGCGTGTACAACAGCCTAGGCTTTTCTTCAAAAATTAGTTTCTCTTTGTAGAGACCTTCAATTGAGTGCTTAGAGCAAATGATTTACTCATTAGAAAGCTTACAAACCATGTACCAATATCTTATGAAAAATTAAGAAACAATGGGTCATTTTACGAAGCTAGCGTGTACAGCTTAAGCTTTTGGTCAAAAATTAGTTTCATTATAAAGACCTTCAATTGAGTCGAGACATAGACAAATAATGACTCATTAGTAAGTTACAAACCATGTAACAATATTTTATGAAAAAATCAGAAATAATTTGGGTGATTTTACGAAGCAAAGCGTGTACAGCCGCCAGCTTTTCGTCAAAAATTAGGTTCGCACTCCGAGACCTTTAATTGAATCATACATAGACAAATGATGACTCATTAGAAATTTTACAAACCATGTACCAATATCTTATGAAAAAATCAAGAAACAGTTTGGGTGATTTTTACGGAAGCAAAGCGTGTACAGCTAATTGAGTTTTTGCTATAAAGACCTTCAATTGAGTCAGACATAGACAAATAATGACTCATTAGTAAGTTTACAAACCATGTAACGATATCTTATGAAAAAATCAAGAAATAATTTGGGTGATTTTTTAAGGAAGCAAAAGCATGTACAACTAACCGCCTCAGGGCTTTTCTTCCAAAATTAGTTTCTTGCTCTAGAGACCTTCAATTGAGTCGGCATAGACAAATGATGACTCATTAGAAAGTTTACAAACCATGTACCAATATCTTATGAAAATCAAGAAACAATTTGGGTCATTTTTACGGGGCAAAGCGTGTACAACCCGCAGCTTTTCGTCAAAAATAGTTTCGCTATAAATACCTTCAATTGAGTCGACATAGACAAATAATGACTCATTAGTAAGTTTACAAACCATGTACCAATATCATATGAAAACTCAAGAAACAATTTGGGTGATTTTAGGAAGCAAAGCGGTGTCTGTTTGATAAAGCTTTTCGTCAAAAATTAGATTCTCAAGCCTCGAGACCTTCAATTGAGTGGATATAGACAAATGATGACTCATTAGGAAAGTTTACAAACCATGTACCAATATCTTATGAAAAAATCAAGAAACAAATTGGGTCATTTTTACGGGAAGCAAAGTTGTACAACCGCTAGGCTTTTAGTCAAAAATTAGTTTCTTTATAAATACCTTGATTGAGTGGACATAGACAAAATGACTCATTAGTAAGTTTACAAACCATGTACCAATATCATATGAAAAAACTCAGAAACAATTTGGGTGATTTTTACGGAAGCAAAGCGTACTAGTGCGATAGGTTTTCGTCAAAAATTAGATTTCGCTCCGAGACCTTCAATTGAGTCGACATAGACAAATGATGTCTCACTAGAAAGTTTACAAACCATGTACCAATATCTTATGAAAAAAATCAAGAAGCAAATTGGGTCATTTTTACTGAAAGTCTGACCTAGGCTTTTCGTCAAAAATTAGTTTTCGCTTATAAAGACCTTCAATTGAGTCGACATAGACAAATAATGACTCATTAGTAAGTTTACAAACCATGTAACAATATTTTATGAAAAATCAAGAAATAATTTGGGTGATTTTTTTACGGAAGCAAAAGTGTACACCGCCTAGGCTTTTCATCAAAAATTAGATTCTCGCCTGAGACCTTCAATTGAATCATACATAGACAAATGATGACTCATTAGAAATTTTACAAACCATGTACCAATATCTTATGAAAAATCAAGAAGTTGTTTGGGTGATTTTTACGGAAGCAAAGCGTGTAAATCGCCTAGGCTTTTTCTTCAAAAATTAGTTTCCGCTCTAGAGACCTTCAATTGAGTCGAGCGTAGAAAATGATGACTCATTCAGGGAAAGTTTACAAACCATGTACCAATATCTTATGAAAAAAATCAAGAAACAATTTGGGTCATTTTTACTAAGCAAAGCGATGTAAATGTGATAGGCTTTTAGGTCAAAAATTAGATTCCCGCTTCTGAGACCTTCAATTAAGTCGACATAGACAAATGATGACTCATTAGAAAAGTTTAAAACCATGTACCAATATCTTATGAAAAAATCAATAAAAAAATTTGGTTCATTTTTTACTTAAGCAAAGCGTGGCTTCGCTACCTAGACTTTTCGTCAAAAATTTGTTTCTTTAGAGACCTTCGATTAAGTAGAGACATAGACAATGATAATTCATTAGAAAGTTTACAAAACCATGTAAACCAATATCTTATGAAAATCAATAAACAATTTGGTTCATTTTTACTAAGCAAAGCGTGTGCAGACAAGCGCCGCCTTTTCGTCAAAAATTTGTTTACTTAGAGACCTTCGATTAAGTCGACATAGACAAAATGATGATTCATTAGAAAGTTTACAAACCATGTACCCGAATATCTTATGAAAATCAAGAAACAATTTGGGTGATTTACGGAAGCAAAGCGTGCACAAATTGCCTAGGCTTTCGTCAAAAAATTAGTTTCGCTATAAAGCCCTTCAATTGAGTCGACATAGACAAATAATGACTCATTAGTAAGTTTACAAACCATGAAACAATATCTTATGAAAAATCAAGAAATAATTGGTGATTTTTACGGAAGCGAAGCGTGTACAAATGCCTAGTGGTTTTCGTCACAAAATTAGATGCTCCGACACCTTCAATTGAGTGAGAAATATGGACAAATGATGACTCATTAGAAAGTTTACAAACCATGTACTAATATATTGTGATAAAATCAAGAAACAATTTGGGTGATTTTTACGGAAACAAAGCGTGTACAGCTGCCTAGGCTTTTCGTCAAAAATTAGATTCTGCTTTAGAGACCTTCAATTGAGTCAGACATACACAAATGATGACTCATTAGATTGTTTACAAAATATGTACCAATATCTTATGAAAAAATCAAGAAATAATTTGGGTCATTTTTACGGAAGCAAAGCGTGTACAACTGCCTAGGCTTTTCTTCAAAAATTAGTTTCTGCTCTAGAGACCTTCAATTGAGTCAGGCATAGAAAAATGATGACTCATTAGAAAGTTTACAAACCATGTACCAATATCTTATGAAAAAATCAAGAAACAATTTGGGTCATTTTTTACGAAGCAAAGCGTGTACAAACAGACAGGCTTTTCGTCAAAAATTAGATTCTAGCTCTGAGACCTTCAATTGAGTGGACATAGACAAATGATGACTCATTAGAAAGTTTACAAACCATGTACCAATATCTTATGAAAAATCAATAAAAAATTTGGTTCATTTTACGGAAGCAAAGCGTGTACACCGCCTTTGGCTTTAGGTCCAAAATTAGATTCTCAAGCCGGAGACCTTCAATTGAGTCAGACATAGACAAATGATGACTCATTAGAAAGTTTACAAAACCATGTACCAATATTTTATGAAAAATCAATAAACAATTTGTTCATTTTTGAGGAAGCAAAGCGTGTCACAGTACCGCACTAGGGCTTTTCGTCAAAATTTGTTTACGCTTTTTAGAGACCTCCGATTGTCAGACATAGACAAATGATGATTCATTAGAAAGTTTACAAACCATGTACCAATATCATTAAAAAAATCAAGAAACAATTTGGGTGATTTTACGGAAGCAAAAGCGATGTCTGGTACTCAGGTTTTAAGTGGCCAAAATTAGATTCTGCTCAGGACACCTTCAATTGAGTCAGAAATAGACAAATGATGAATCATTAGAAAGTTTACAAACCATGTACTAATATCTTGTGAAAAAATCAAGAAACAATTTGGGTGATTTTTACGGAAGCAAAGCGTGTACAGCTGCCTAGGCTTTTCGTCAAAAATTAGATTCCGCTTTCTCGAGACCTTCAATTGAGTCGGACATAGAAAAATGATGACTCATTAGAAAGTTTACAAACCATAAAATTATGATTATGAAAAAATCAATAAACAATTTGGTTCATTTTTACGGAAGCAAAGCGCATTAATACAAATGCTATAGGCTTTTCGTCAAAAATTAGTTTCGCTATAAAGACCTTCAATAGAGTCAAATCATAGAAAAATAATGACTCATTAGAAAGTTTACAAACCATGTACCAATATCTTATGAAAATCAAGAAATAATTTGGGTGATTTTTTTACGGAAGCAAAGCGTGTACAACTGCCTCAGCTTTTCTTCAAAAAATTAGTTTTCGCTCTAGAGACCTTCAATTGAGTCGCTTAGACAAATGATGACTCATTAGAAATTTTACAAACCATGTACCAATATCTTATGAAAAAAATCAAGAAACAAATTAGGTCATTTTTACGGAAGCTAAGCGTATGCAGGCTTAGGTTTTTCGTCAAAAATTAGTTTCTCGCTATAAAGACCTTCAATTGAGTCGACATAGACAAATAATGACTCATTAGTAAGTTTACAAACCATGTAACAATATTTTATGAAAAATCAAGAAATAATTGGTGATTTTTACTAAGCAAAGCGTGTACACCGCCTAGGCTTTTGGCCAAAAATTAGATTCGCCTCGAGACCTTCAATTGAATCATACATAGACAAATGATGACTCATTAGAAATTTTACAAACCATGTACCAATATCTTATGAAAAAAATCAAGAAACAATTTGGGTGATTTTTACGGAAGCAAAGCGTGTCACATACCGTCTAAGCTTTCGTCAAAAATTAGTTTTTGCTATAAAGACCTTTTAATTGAGTCCGACATAGACAAATAATGACTCATTAGTAAGTTTACAAACCATGTAAACGATATCTTATGAAAAAATCAAGAAATAATTTTGGGTGATTTTTACGGAAGCAAAGCGTGTACAGCCGCTCTAGGCTTTTCGTCAAAAATTAGATTCTCGTCTAGAGACCTTCAATTGAGTCATACATAGACAAATATGACTCATTAGAAAGTTTACAAACCATGTACCAATATCTTATGAAAAAAAATCAAGTAACAATTTGGGTCATTTTTACGGAAGCAAAGCGTGTACAGGGCATTGGCATGAATGCACAAGCCTACGGTCGAACTTTGCTCTGGCGATTTTAGGGTTTTGCATTTTTTTCAAAATTTTTTTCACGCGCTTCATCTTTGGATCATCTTTGTGGGTGATTCGAGATGGGAGATGCTTCTTAATTGAAAACTCTCACGTTTGCTGATCAAGTTAAAGGAAAAAAAACAGCTACCAACTACTTTGATTGATCTCAGTTTACTACCTAAACCAACGTTGAAGGATGGAAAACCAGCTGTGGTTCTTCCTGAATCTTTTTATCTAGAGGGTTGTGATATTTGGAAGTTCAGCCTTATTGGACGTCTAGATTTGAAAGGGATTAATTTCCAAGATGTGAAGAACGACCTTGAACATCAATGACAGCTAGGTCAGGGTGCGGTTTAGTTTATTCCCATGAGTAGGGGTTTCTTCACCATCAAGTTACAATCACAAGATGAAAAAAAGAAGCTATTGAACGCTGAAGCCTGGTTTTTTGGGCAGCAAAAACTAAACCTAATTGAGTGGTTCCCAGGTTTTGAAGCTGAAAAACAAAGAACATCTCATGCTTTGGTATGGGTTACTTTCCCTAGATTACCATTAGAATTATGGACTGAAAAATCTTTGTTGTCCATGGCTAAATCTTTAGGTACTCCAATTGTTGTTGATAGACGCACGCTTGCTCATGAATATGGCCATTTTGCGTCAGTTCTGGTAGATATTGATTTCGCAGAGGCAGCTACTGATGCTATTCATGTCACGGTGGGAGGATTGGACTTTTGGCAAGCCGTAGAGATTCAAAAGATGCCAAAGTATTGCTCTAAATGCAAACTCATTTTCCATAATGACCAGGAATGCAGAAAACAGCCTAAAGTTAATAAGGAGCGAACTGTTGTTGTTAGCAATGTTACGCAAAACAATGTTGCTCAATCTAATAATGTTCAACAGGTTGTTGTTCAGAATGTTGCGCAATCTGGTGGTGAATGGCATGTTGCACAACGTAAGAAGAAGGGCAAGAAGAGGGGTAATAATTCTGGTGTTCATGAAGTTGTTCATACTAATGATGATGGTGAATTTGATCGGGAGTTTGCTGCTCAGCTGTTGAATGCTAAGCAGTTGGAGATTAATATGGCAAAGGCCAAAGTTGACTTTGAATCTGCCTATGTTGAATTGGAAAGAACTAAGCATACGCAGGTTCCAAATTTAGCCTTAGTTAGCAATGGAATAGTGGGTGAAACTGCTCCTCTAACTAAGACAGGTTTAGTTGCAACTAGGATTCCTAAACCTGTTAGGTCTGCACCTTCAACTCCTTTTTGTGATCAACTAATGGCTGGTGAGTTTGTACTTAATAAGAACAAATTTGATGCTCTTAATTTTATCCCGGATGTGGCTGAGAGCTCAGCTGATGCCAAGTTCAGGGCTGAACAAGAAGCGCACAAAGAACGAATTATAAGCTTGCAGAAGGTGGTAAATAATACGGCTGGAAAGCATTCTAACCTTGAAACTATTTCTGAGGATGTTTCTGAGTTGGGTTTGGAAACTTCAAATTTAAGAAACCGTGTTGAAAGAGGTAATTCTCCAAGAATAAATACTGGGGCTTCTTCTCAGTCAGTTAGTAACTCCTCCAAAAAAGGTTTTTAATGCGTGTTCTTCATCGGAACATAAATGGCATTGCACGCCATCTTGCAAGGTGCAAGTTACAAGAGTTACTTAAAGAAAATAAGCCGGATATCTTTTGCATTGCTGAGCCAAAAGTACATTGTACTATTAGCTTTATGCAAGGGTTATTTGTGGAGGGTTACAAAAAGGATATTATTCATAATTCTGATGGTTTTTCTAAAGCGAACATCTGGATTTTTTGGTTGAATGACATGACAAGGCCTATAGTTGTGAATACAAGTAGGCAAGCTATTACTATTGAAACAGAGGGTGTGTTGGTATCCTTTGTTCATGCAAGCTGTTTTTCAAGTCCTCGAAGAAGATTATGGCAGCAACTTTCTTCGGTAGACATTAATACCCCGTGGTTGGTGATGGGTGACTTTAATTGTGTGTTGCGTAATGATGAGAAAAAAAGTGGCCGTGAGCCGCGAACGTCAGTCATTAATGATTTTAGTGATTGGATGGATGATAATGATCTCTTTGAAGCTGATTTCTCGGGTTCAAAGTTCACTTGGGATAATGGGCAAACTGGTGTGCGTAGAATCCTTTGCAAGATGGATAGAGCTATTATTAATGAGGCGTGGCTTAATAAATTTGAGAATTGGAGGTGTAAAGCTCTTCCTCGTGAAGTTTCCGACCATTCTCCTCTTACCTGGCTTTCTTGTTGTCAACTCTAGACCAAAAGAGCTCCTTTTAGAGTGCAAAAATGTGGTTTTCCCACCACGATTTCATGCGCATGGTTATGGGAGAAGTGGAATGCTCCCGTGTCCGATTCTCCCCTTTTATTTTTCCTTTCAAGCTCAAGAGATTGAAGGCGGCTATGAAAGAATGGAATCTTCGGGTTTTTGGCAATGTTTATGCAAAGCTCAAGCAGGCTAAGTTGACTATGGAAGTTGCTCTTCGTATTTCTGATGAAGATCCAGAGGATATTACTAAGCTGAATTATGCCAAAGAAGCTTTAGTAACTCTTCAAGAGGTTCGTTCTCAACATTCCACTATGTTGAAACAGAAGTCGAGAAATAAATGGCTCACGGATGGTGCTAGAAATACTTCTTTTTTTCATACCAATGTTTGAATTCGTAGGAGCAATAATCTGATTTCGGAATTGGTAGATGATAGTGGGAACATTCTCACAGATTATGATCAAATTAGAGATCATGCGGTCTCTTTCTTTGAGTCTAAATTTAATGGTGTTGAACTGCCAATTGATGAGGAATTATTTCATTATGATCATAACATTATCTCTTCTGAAGATAGTCAGAGAATGGATGAAATTCCACCTATAGAGGAGATAAAGGATGCTGTTTTTGATCTTGGAGCGGATAGTGCACCTGGCCCTGACGGTTTCTCTGGTTGTTTCTATAGGCATTGTTGGGATGTGATTCAACAAGACCTTTGCAACGCTATTTCCTATTCTTTGGCGAGAAAAAAATAATTCCTCAAGGTACCAACTCTAGTCTTTTGATTTTATTAGCCAAGGTTAGAGGAGCCAACACTCTTCGTAACTTTAGGCCCATTGGTCTTAGTAATTTTTTCTTTAAATTTTTTACTAAGATTTTAGCTACAATACTGGGTAGTGTACTTGATAATCTTGTTTCGGAAGAACAAGTTTCTTTCATGAAGGGGAGAAACATTCATGAAAACATCAGTGTGGCGTCGGAGATGGTAAATGAGCTTAAAATTAAGCGTAAAGATGGCAACTTGGGTCTAAAGCTTGACATCACCCAAGCTTTCGACACGGTGAGTTGGTCTTTTGTTTTAGAAGTTTTTCGGAGGTATGGTTTCTCTCAAAGTTGGTGTTCTTGGATCCTTTCAATTCTTAACTCAGCTCGTATTTCTATACTTCTTAATGGTAGTCCGGAGGGTTTCTTCAAGATTAATAGAGGCCTAAGGCAGGGTGATCCTTTATCGCCTCTTATTTTTGTTTTGATAGAGGATGTTCTTAGCGTAAATCTGTCAAAGTTATTTCTTGAGAAGAAGATGACGCGAGATGCTTTCAAAAAAGAAAAAGGTATTTCTCTACTCACCTTTTCTTTGCGGATGACATAATGATTTTTGTAAGGGCAACATGAAGAGTTTGCATAATCTTCTTGCGTTGTTGGGCAAATATCAAGTGGCTTCGGGTCAAACGGTTTTTCGACAAAAAAAGAGTAAGGTTTACTTTGGTGGTGGCTCTTTGAGTCGTTGTCGAACAATAAAAAATTTACTTGGTATGGAGGTCTCTACTTTTCTGACGGTATCTAGGTGTTCAAATCATGCCGGGCATTTAGTATCGTCATATTAGTAATGTAATTGATAAAATTAAGAACCAGCTTACTGTTTGGAAAGGAAAGTTGCTTTCTTTTCAAGACAGAATTGTGCTCATTAATTCAGTGATTGCTAGCTATTCCATTCACATTATGGCGGTGTATAAATGGCCTAAGAAATTCATCCAACAAGTTGAGAGGGTGATCCGCAATTTTCTTTGGTCCGAGATCTTTGAAGTTGCAAGGAAGTGTGTGGTTGGTTTTCCTAAAGTTTGCTGCCCTTTGAAAGAAGGTGGTCTGGGTATCACAAGCATGGCTGTCACTAACAAAGTGCTTCTTATGAAGTTATGGTGGAACATTCGTTCTTCCAACAAAAATGGGCTAGGTTCTATGGGCTAAATATACTTCTCGCTTGGTCGCATAAAGCAATATGGTGTGAACTCTTCGATTCTTAGGGCATTAGATTGGTTCATTCCGGTTGATAAAAATACCAAAGTTCTTCTAGGTGACGGAAGGAGTACATCCCTTTATTTTGATGTGTGGTATGGTAATGAATGTATTGCGGATATGCTAGGGGAATATGAGCTGGATGGCATGGTCATGGTTAGTGAAATATTGCTAATAATTCTTGTCTGTTGCTTGGGGAGTACATGTTGTAAGATCGGGGCTGGGGTGGACTTAAACAACTTGCCAATGCTTCAAGGAGGGGCTGATTGCAGAGTGTGGATGCCAGAATTGAAAGGAAATTTTACGGTTTCTTCAGCTAAGAATCTGGTGCGAAAGAAGTATGCAACCTCAAATGTTTATGGACTGTTGTGGAGACGTGCAATTCATCCTAAACTAGCAGCTCAGAATTGGAAGATTGCGAGGGAAGCATGTGCGACTCAAGACAACATCAAAAACAGATTCAAAGCCGAAATTGCCAACAGGTGCTATCTATGCAAGCTAGATGAAGAATCGCTAGAGTATATTTTATGGAGTCAGACGTTTCTTTGCTCAAACTTGGCAGTGGTGCTCGGGTTTGTTCAATTTGCAGCCTCATTATGATTTGATTACTTCTTATAATCTGCCAAAGGAAGGAGTAGAATTGTTAAGGATTTATGGTGCTAACCAACCTTGTTATTCGTTGAGTCAGTGGAATACAAGAAATATGGCGTGCTTTCAAAAACGCGGCCCGTTAGTATAATTTTTTAAGCAGCGTGTGTTTCATTTGATTCATGGTTATGCTGTGCGTTTGAAGAGTGTTATGCATAATACTACAAAGAGATTTAGAGATTTTGAACTGTTTCCGTGTTAAATCATAGACAAGTAAAAATGGTGAAAATGTTGAATGTGTTTGGGAGCCACCAAACAGTGATGAACTTCTTTTGTGTTGTGATGGAGCAGCCAAAGAAAAACCTGTATTCTTTGAATGCGGGTGTTGTAGTTCGTGATCATAATTGTAATTTTGTTGGAGCCATGAGCATTGGTTTGGGGACAACAAATAACTTTTGCAGAATTATATGGTGTAATAGTTGGTTTAGAATGGGCAAGGAAATGGGAAGTCCAGTAAAGTTCAGTGCGATCAGATTCTATTGGTGCAATTTTGGCGTTTGAGAACTCTAATGTACCTTGGTTTGCTAGGAAAAGATGGCGTAAGATTCAAGACGACTATGATTCGATTCGTTTTGTCCACACTTATCGTGAAGCAAATTTTTCAGCAGATTCCATGGCAAAAAGAGGTTGTCAGACATTCAACTGAGTCAGAAATAGACAAATAATGACTCATTAGAAAGTTTACAAACCATGTACCAATATCTTATGAAAAAATCAAGAAATAATTTGGGTGATTTTTACGGAAGCAAAGCGTGTACCTAGGCTTTTCGTCAAAAATTAGATTCTGCTCTAGAGACCTTCAATTGAGTCAGACATAGACAAATAAAGACTCATTAAAAAGTTTACAAACCATGTACCAATATCTTATGAAAAAATCAAGAAACAATTTGGGTCATTTTTACGGAAGCAAAGCGTGTACAGCCTAAGCTTTTCGTAAACCATGTACCAATATCTTATGAAAAAATCAAGAAACAATTTGGGTGATTTTTACGGAAGCAAAGCGTGTACAACTGCCTAGGCTTTTCGTCAAAATTAGATTCTCGCTCTGGAGACCTTCAATTGAGTCATACATAGACAAATGATGACTCATTAGAAAGTTTACAAACCATGTACCAATATCTTATGAAAAAATCAAGAAACATTTTGGGTGATTTTTACGGAAGCAAAGCGTGTACAACTGCCTAGGCTTTTCGTCAAAAATTAGTTTTTGTTATAAAGACCTTCAATTGAGTCAGACATAGACAAATAATGACTCATTAGTAAGTTTACAAACCATGTAACGATATCTTATGAAAAAATCAAGGAATAATTTGGGTGATTTTTACGGAAGCAAAGCGTATACAGCTGCCTAGGCTTTTTGTCAAAAATTAGATTCTGCTCTAGAGACCTTCAATTGAGTCAGACATAGACAAATAATGACTCATTAGAAAGTTTACAAACCATGTACCAATATCTTATGAAAAAATCAAGAAACAATTTGGGTCATTTTTACGGAAGCAAAGCGTGTACAGCTGCCTAGGCTTTTCGTCAAAAATTAGTTTCTCCTTTAGAGACCTTCAATTGAGTAAGACATAGACAAATGATGACTCATTAGAATGTTTACAAAATATGTAGTAATACCTTATGAAAAAATCAAGAAATAATTTGGGTCATTTTTACGGAAGCAAAGCGTGTACAACTGCCTAGGCTTTTCTTCAAAAATTAGTTTCTGCTCTAGAGACCTTCAATTGAGTCTGGCATAGACAAATGATGACTCATTATAAACTTTACAAACCATGTACCAATATCTTATGAAAAAATCAAGATACAATTTGGGTCATTTTTATGGAAGCAAAGCGTGTACAACTGCCTAGGCTTTTCGTCAAAAATTAGTTTCTGCTATAAAGACCTTCAATTGAGTCAGACATAGACAAATGATGACTCATTAAAAAGTTTATAAACCATGTACCAATATCTTATGAAAAAATCAAGAAACAACTGGTCATTTTACGGAAACAAAGCGTGTACAGCTGCCTAGGCTTTTCGTCAAAAATTAGTTTCTCCTTTAGAGACCTTCAATTGAGTCAGACATAGACAAATGATGACTCATTAGATTGTTTACAAAATATGTACCTGTTGATGGGTGAAAACTACTCCTGCAGAATTTGGTAATTTTGGGGTGTGAATGAGGAATGAGTCTAAACTTTCAACAAATGCACTGCGCGGTGAGTGCTTGTAGATTCGAGAGATCAATCTGTGCAAGTCCGGCCTAAACCAAGAAATGGCAAGGTTCCGGACTTGTTTCGGTCACAAAGTGAAGGAGATGGGGTTGATCTTAGGGAGGAAGCGAAGAAGGTGTTGAGATTGTGAAGATGTTGGCTTGCTTATGACTTGTACCGTAAAATATGAGCAAGCTTACGGTTGATGCAAGCAAGCTCTGGATGTTTGAATCGATGTTGTATTAACACTTGGTTTAATCGTTGAACTTGTGTTGTTGTTGTCTTGTCTTGAAAATAGGGCGGAGAACCTATTTATACAAGTCATTGAGCCTTATTCACGTTTCGTGGGAAGTGGAGGAAGTGGAGTGATGGAGTAGTGGAGTTGTGTGTCGGTTGCCACACGACCGGTCTTGCCCACTTCTCCGGTTCATCTCTAACCGTCCATGACTTCCCGACACGTTCTTGTGATGGCGCGTTGCACGCCGCACGCCGTAAAACCGCAGCACAATGATAAGTATCCCCGATTTGTGACATGATTGATGTCTGGAATGTGGATCGTGGATCCACGGAAGATAGCATGTATGCCGAATTGAATAACTGCGCGTTATTGTGAAAGTCGATACTTGTGGAGTATCGTGTGTATTTTATGCAAAGTACTGCATTACGGTGTGGTAAAGTGATGGGTAATGACTCCTCACCAACCAAATAACTCCGACAGGGTTGTATAACCAAGTCAGTGAAGTCGGACGGATGAGATGATGTTTGAGACACTCATCTCAACCAGATTGATGAAATTAGGGTTTTTAAAGAGGTGCAAGCATCACTCTTGACTTGGTCGAAACCAAGCATGGAAGGATTTTTGTAGAGGGCCAGGCCATACATGCGTGTTGTGGCATGATGGTGTACACGTCCATGTCTCACCGTCTCATAAAGATGCAATCTAGGCCATCAATTTGGACCGTCAAAGAGGAGCGGTTGAGATCGGTTTGCGGGAAATCTCTTGCGCAAAGGAGTTGGAAACCGCATGACATCCCAAGTTTGGCGTGCGTTCCAAGACGACCCATCTTGGTCTGGTCTTGGTCGATCATACTACCGTGTAGGTGGTAGGTTGGTGTTCACACCTATACCTGATTATCCCATGAAAATGTGGATCTAAGCCACTCAAATCATCCGGTGAAGTTGAGCGGTCGAGATCGGTTAGATTTGGGAGTGTAACCGCACGAGTTTGGGCGTGCGTTTTGGGTTGGCCGGGCATGGTATGCCTGGCCAACCGCAAGAGGAGGTAGATGGGCCCACGGTGGTCATCTTTGGTATGGCCGGCCCTGGTTAATCCAATCTCGTGACCCTCCATTCGTACCAGGAGAAGATGGACGCGCGTGATGACTTGAAACCCTAATTTTGGCTTTCAAAGCCGCGCGACCATGCTCTTTGGGCGGACGAATTTGTTGTAACCAAACCATGTTTGGCTTTTGACCGATTGGCCAAGTGTGTAGGCGGTCACATGGTGATTGTGTCGACATGCTCGGGCCCTTTGAGTCTACATCTACACCTCCATCTATACCTGCGAAGATGGATGGTTGAGACCGTTTTGCGGCACATGTAATATGCCGCAAACCCCTAATTTAGGGTTTTCCCGTCCGTAATGCTTGGTATGGACGGTTTCTTGGCAAGCAAAGGCCAATGGTCGACCATGCGGGTCGGCCGTGTGTATTCCATACCGCTTGGGGGGTGATGGAATTGATCCGTGGTCATCCAATCATGCTTGTGGAGTTGGATGACTCGCGATCGCATTATATTTGGCAAGCTAAGGCCGTGTGTATTCCATACACGCTGGGGGTGATGGAATTGATCGTGGTCATCCAATCATGCTTGTGGAGTTGGATGAGGCTGCGATCGAGATCATATCCTGAGACCGATACGGTCAAGTTCGGATGCTCAATCGGGCTAGTATAACACACCGAGAGGGACTCAATCGGTGCTAGTATAACACACCGAGAGGGACTCAATCGGGCTAGTATAACACACCAGAGGGCTCGGGCTAGTATAACACAGAGAATCGGCACAGTACGGGTATTTCGTACATGGTTTCATTATAGTGTTTGGAGGTTTGTGTTACTCAGAAGAGTAACACTCGGTCGTCATGCCACACCGATAATGAGTACGGGAAATACAAGGCGGATATGAAATTCACAGGAAGGGATTGTTGCTACATGCTCCAACTGGAGGAATTTTACGTATTCACGAGAATGGGATTGTTGCTACATGCTCCATTCTTGGTGAATTAAGTGAGGAGTATCCGTCACTTATAAACGGCTTTATCTTTTACAAGATGTCGGCGTATGAGTTTTCTAAGTTATTTACAAATTTAACCTTAAACGAAAATCCACCATCAACATTAAGTCCCCCGCCTAGCACATAATGGTTACATTATTGTGTGGTAGGCATGAGATGGTGACATGCATACGTGAGAAAGACGGGATAAAAGGAGTTTACCAGGAAGAGTGTTGGCCGATCGCTAGTTTTCCACGCCGTCACGCTTGCATGGAATCACAGTGGGGCAAGGTTTCTTTCTTTGGGTATTTGAATCAGAAGAGGAAACCAAACAAAAGAGGAATCCTTGTTCTATTGGGATTCTTCTAATTTTTGTCTATAAAAGAGACCAAGACTCCTTTCTTTTCCTCACGATTTTCTTCTTTATTTTTGTTCTTGTCCGCAACCTACCGCCGGGCCGATCACGTCGGTCGCCGCCTGGAATTGTTGTCGGAACTGTCTGCTAGTCGGAGTTGGTCCTGGCCCCGCCTCAAGGTAATGCTTGCTCGTGGTTCTGGTGTGGTTCTGTGGTTCCTGGTTCTGGGTCTTGCCCGGTTCGTGGGTTCCTGGTTGGTTGGGGTCTGGGGTCTGTGGTTCGTGGGTGGTTCGTGGTTCAGTGGGTTCTGTGGTTGGTTCGTGGTTCGTGGTTCGTGGTTCGTGGTTCGTGGTTCAGGGTTGGTTCGGTGGTTCGTGGTTCGGGGGTTCGGTGGTTCGTGGTTCGTGGTTCGGTGGTTCGTGGTTCGTGGTTCGTGTGGTTCGTGGTTCGTGGTTCAGTGGTTCGTGGTTCGTGGTTCGTGGTTCAGTGGTTCGTGGTTCGTGGGTTCAGTGGTTCGTGGTTCGTGGTTCGTGGTTCGGTGGCGTGTGGTTCGGTGGTTCGTGGTTCGTGGTTCGTGGTTCGTGGTTCGTGGTTCGTGGTTCGGGGTGGGTGGTCTGTGGTTCGTGGTTCGTGGTTCGTGGTTCGTGGTTCGTGGTTCGTGGTTCGTGGTTCGTGGTTCGTGGTTCGTGGGTGGTTCGTGGTTCGTGGTTCGTGGTTCGTGGTTCGTGGTCAGGGGTGGTTCGTGGTTCGTGGTTCGTGGTTCAGTGGTTCGTGGTTCGTGGTTCGTGGTTCGTGGTTCGTGGTTCGTGGTTCGTGGTTCGTGGTTCGTGGTTCAGGTTCGTGGTTCGTGGTTCGTGGTTCGTGGTTCGTGGTTCGTGGTTGGTTGGTTGGTTCAGTGGTTCGTGGTTCGTGGTTCGTGGTTCGTGGTTCGTGGTTCGTGGTTCGTGGTTCGTGGTTCGTGGTTCGTGGTTCGTGGTTCGTGGTTCGTGGTTCGTGGTTCGTGGTTCGTGGTTCGTGGTTCGTGGTTCGTGGTTCGTGGTTCGTGGTTCGTGGTTCGTGGTTCGTGGTTCAGTGGTTCGTGGTTGTGGTTGGTTCGTGGTTCGTGGTTCGTGGTTCGTGGTTCGTGGTTCGTGGTTCGTGGTTCGTGGTTCGTGGTTCGTGGTTCGTGGTTCGTGGTTCGTGGTTCGTGGTTCAGTGGTTCGTGGTTCGTGGTTCGTGGTTCGTGGTTCGTGGTCTGTGGTTCGTGGTTCGTGGTTCGTGGTTGTGGTTCGTGGTTCGTGGTTCGTGGTTCAGTGGTTCAGTGGTTCGTGGTTCGTGGTTCGTGGTTCGTGGTTCGTGGTTCAGTGGTTCGTGGTTCGTGGTTCGTGGTTCGTGGTTCGTGGTTCGTGGTTCGTGGTTCGTGGTTCGTGGTTCTGTGGTTCGTGGTTCAGTGGTTCGTGGTTCGTGGTTCGTGGTTCGTGGTTCGTGGTTGTGGTTCGTGGTTCAGTGGTTCGTGGTTCTCAGTGGTTCGTGGTTCGTGGTGGTTCGTGGTTCGTGGTTCGTGGTTCTGTGGTTGGTTCAGTGGTTAGGTTCGTGGTTCGGTGGTTCGTGGTTCGTGGTTCGGTGGTTCGTGGTTCGTGGTTCGTGGTTCGGTGGTTCGTGGTTCGGTGGCTCCTGGTTCGGTGGTTCGTGGTTCGGTGGCTCCTGGTTCGGTGGTTCGTGGTTCGGTGGCTCCTGGTTCGGTGGTTCGTGGTTCGGTGGTTCGTGGTTCGGTGGTTCGTGGTTCGTGGTTCGGTGGTTCGTGGTTCGGTGGCTCCTGGTTCGGTGGTTCGTGGTTCGGTGGCTCCTGGTTCGGTGGTTCGTGGTTCGGTGGTTCGTGGTTCGGTGGTTCGTGGTTCGGTGGTTCGTGGTTCGGTGGTTCGTGGTTCGTGGTTCGTGGTTCGTGGTTCGTGGTTCGTGGTTCGTGGTTCGTGGTTCAGTGGTTCGTGGTTGTGGTTCGTGGGTGGTTCGTGGTTCTGTGGTTCTGTGGTTCGTGGTTCGTGGTTCGTGGTTCGTGGTTCGGTGGTTCGTGGTTCGTGGTGGTTCGTGGTTGTGGTTCGTGGTTCAGTGGTTCGTGGTTCGTGGTTCGTGGTTCGTGGTTCTGTGGTTCGTGGTTCGTGGTTCGTGGTTCGTGGTTCGTGGTTCGTGGTTCGTGGTTCGTGGTTCGTGGTTCGTGGTTCGTGGTTCGTGGTTCGTGGTTCGTGGTTGTGGTTCAGTGTCTGTGGTTCAGGTGGTTCGTGGTTCGTGGTTCGTGGTTCGGTGGTTCGTGGTTCGTGGTGGTTCGTGGTTCGTGGTTCGTGGTTCGTGGTTCGTGGTTCGTGGTTCGTGGTTCGTGGTTCGTGGTTCGTGGTTCGTGGTTGTGGTTCGTGGTTCGTGGTTCGTGGTTCGTCTGTGGTTCGTGGTTCGTGGTTCGTGGTTCAGGCCTGTGGGTCTGTGGTTCGTGGTTCGTGGTTCGTGGTCGTGGTTCGTGGTTCGTGGTTCGTGGTTCGTGGTTCGTGGTTCGTGGTTCGTGTGGTTCGTGGTTCGTGGTTCGTGGTTCGTGGTTCGTGGTTCGTGGTTCGTGGTTCAGTGGTTCGTGGTTCGTGGTGGTTCGTGGTTCGTGGTTCGTGGTTCGTGGTTCGTGGTTCGTGGTTCGTGGTTCGTGGTTCGTGGTTCAGTGGTTCGTGGTTCGTGGTTCGTGGTTCGTGGTTCGTGGTTCGTGGTTCGTGGTTCGTGGTTCGTGGTTCGTGGTGGGTTCGTGGTGGTTCAGTGGTTCGTGGTTCGTGGTTCGTGGTGGTTCTGTGGTTCGTGGTTCGTGGTTGTGGTTGTGGTTCGTGGTTCGTGGTCTGTTCGTGGTTCGTGGTTCGTGGTTCGTGGTTCGTGGTTCGTGGTTCGTGGTTCGTGGTTCGTGGTTCGTGGTTCGTGGTTCTGTGTGGTTCGTGGTTCGTGGTTCGTGGTTCAGTGGTTCGTGGTTCGTGGTTCGTGGTTCGTGGTTCGTGGTTCGTGGTTCGTGGTTCGTGGTTCGTGGTTCAGTGGTTCGTGGTTCGTGGTTCGTGGTTCGTGGTTCGTGGTTCGTGGTTCGTGGTTCGTGGTTCGTGGTTCGTGGTTCGTGGTTCGTGGTTCGTGGTTCGTGGTTCGTGGTTCGTGGTTCGTGGTTCGTGGTTCGTGGTTCTGTGGTTCGTGGTTCGTGGTTCGTGGTTCGTGGTTCGTGGTTCGTGGTTCGTGGTTCGTGGTTCTGTGTGGTTCGTGGTTCGTGGTTCGTGGTTCGTGGTTCGTGGTTCGTGGTTCGTGGTTCGTGGTTCGTGGTTCGTGGTTCGTGGTTCGTGGTTCGTGGTTCGTGGTTCGTGGTTCGTGGTTCGTGGTTCGTGGTTCGTGGTTCGTGGTTCGTGGTTCGTGGTTCGTGGTTCGTGGTTCGTGGTTCGTGGGTGGTTCGTGGTTCGTGGTTCGTGGTTCGTGGTTCGTGGTTCGTGGTTCGTGGTTCGTGGTTCGTGGTTCAGTGGTGGTTCGTGGTTCAGTGGTTCGTGGTTCGTGGTTCGTGGTTCGTGGTTCGTGGTTCGTGGTTCAGGTGGTTCGTGGTTCGTGGTTCGTGGTTCGTGGTTCGTGGTTCGTGGTTTGGTTGGTTCGTGGTTCGTGGTTCGTGGTTCGTGGTTCGTGGTTCGTGGTTCGTGGTTCGTGGTTCGTGGTTCGTGGTTCGTGGTTCGTGGTTCGTGGTTCGTGGTTCGTGGTTCGTGGTTCGTGGTTCGTGGTTCGTGGTTCGTGGTTCGTGGTTCGTGGTTCGTGGTTCGTGGTTCGTGGTTCGTGGTTCGTGGTTCGTGGTTCGTGGTTCGTGGTTCGTGGTTCGTGGTTCGTGGTTCGTGGTTCGTGGTTCGTGGTTGGTTCGTGGTTCGTGGTTCGTGGTTCGTGGTTCGTGGTTCGTGGTTCAGTGGTTCGTGGTTCGTGGTTGTGGTTGGTTCGTGGTTCGTGGTTCGTGGTTCGTGGTTCGTGGTTCGTGGTTCGTGGTTCGTGGTTCGTGGTTGTGGTTCGTGGTTCGTGGTTCAGTGGTCTGTGGTTCGTGGTTCGTGGTTCGTGGTTCGTGGTTGTGGTTCGTGGTTCGTGGTTCGTGGTTCAGTGTGGGTTCGTGGTCGTGGTGGTTCGTGGTTCAGTGGTTCGTGGTTCGTGGTTCGTGGTTCGTGGTTCGTGGTTCGTGGTTCAGTGGTTCGTGGTTCGTGGTCTGTGGTTCGTGGTTCGTGGTTCGTGGTTCGTGGTTCGTGGTTCGTGGTTCGTGGTTGTGGTTCGTGGTCTGTGGTTCGTGGTTCGTGGTTCGTGGTTCGTGGTTGGTTCGTGGTTCGTGGTTCGTGGTTCGTGGTTCGTGGTTCGTGGTTCGTGGTTGGTTCGTGGTCGTGGTTCGTGGTTCGTGGTTCGTGGTTCGTGGTTCAGTGGTCAGTGGTTCGTGGTTCGTGGTCGTGGTTCGTGGTTCGTGGTTCGTGGTTCGTGGTTGTGGTTCGTGGTTCGTGGTTCGTGGTTCGTGGTTCGTGGTTGTGGTTCGTGGTTCGTGGTTCGTGGTTCGTGGTTCGTGGTTCGTGGTTCGTGGTTGTGGTTCGTGGTTCGTGGTTCGTGGTTCGTGGTTCGTGGTTCGTGGTTCGTGGTTCGTGGTTCAGTGGTGGTTCGTGGTTCGTGGTTCGTGGTTCGTGGTTCGGTGGTTCGTGGTTCGGTGGCGTGTGGTTCGGTGGTTCGTGGTTCGTGGTGGTTCAGTGGTTGGGTGGTTCGTGGTTCGTGGTTCAGGGTGTGGTTCGTGGTTCGTGGTTCGTGGTTCGTGGTTCGTGGTTCGTGGTTCGTGGTTCGTGGTTCGTGGTTCGTGGTTCGTGGTTCGTGGTTCGTGGTTCGTGGTTCGTGGTTCGTGGTTCGTGGTTCGTGGTTCGGTGGTTCGTGGTTCGGTGGCGTGTGGTTCGGTGGTTCGTGGTTCGGTGGCGTGTGGTTCAGTGGTTCGTGGTTCGTGGTTCGTGGTTCGTGGTTCGTGGTTCGTGGTTCAGTGGTTCGTGGTTCGTGGTTCGTGGTTCGTGGTTCGTGGTTCGTGGTTCGTGGTTCGTGGGTGGTTCGTGGTTCGTGGTTCGTGGTTCGTGGTGGTTCGTGGTTCGTTGGTTCGTGGTTCGTGGTTCGTGGTTCGTGGTTCAGTGGTTCGTGGTTCGTGGTTCGTGGTTCGTGGTTCGTGGTTCGTGGTTCGTGGTTCGTGGTTCGTGGTTCGTGGTTCGTGGTTCGTGGTTCGTGGTTCGTGGTTCGTGGTTCGTGGTTCGTGGTTCGTGGTTCGTGGTTCGTGGTTCAGTGGTTCGTGGTTTCGTGGTTCGTGGTTCGTGGTTCGTGGTTCGTGGTTCGTGGTTCGTGGTTCGTGGTTCGTGGTTCGTGGTTCGTGGTTCGTGGTTCAGTGGTTCGTGGTTCGTGGTTCGTGGTTCGTGGTTCGTGGTTCGTGGTTCGTGGTTCGTGGTTCGTGGGTTCAGTGGTTCGTGGTTCGTGGTTCGTGGTTCGTGGTTCGTGGTTCGTGGTTCGTGGTTCGTGGTTCGTGGTTCGTGGTTCAGTGGTTCGTGGTTCGTGGTTCGTGGTCGTGTGGTTCGTGGTTCGTGGTTCGTGGTTCGTGGTTCGTTGGTTCGTGGTTGTGGTTCGGTGGTTCGTGGTTCGTGGTTCGTGGTTCGTGGTTCAGGTTGTGGTTCGTGGTTCAGTGGTTGGTTCGTGGTTCGTGGTTCAGTGGTTCGTGGTTCGTGGTTCGTGGTTCGTGGTTCTGTGGTTCGTGGTTCGTGGTTCGTGGTTCGTGGTTCGTGGTCGTGGTTCGTGGTTCAGTGGTTCGTGGTTCAGTGGTTCTGGGTGGTTCGTGGTTCGTGGTTCGTGGTTCGTGGTTCGTGGTTCGTGGTTCGTGGTTGGTGGTTCGTGGTTCGTGGTTCGTGGTCGTCGTGGTTCGTGGTTCGTGGTTCAGGGTGGTTCGTGGTTCGTGGTTCGTGGTTCGTGGTTCGTGGTTCGTGGTTCGTGGTTGGTGGTTCGTGGTTCGTGGTTCGTGGTTCGTGGTTCAGTGGTTCGTGGTTCGTGGTTCGTGGTTCGTGGTTCGTGGTTCGTGGTTCGTGGTTCGTGGTTCGTGGTTCGTGGTTCTGTGGTTCGTGGTTCGTGGTTCGTGGTTCAGTGGTTCGTGGTTCAGTGGTTCGTGGTTCGTGGTTCGTGGTTCGTGGTTCGTGGTTCAGTGGTTCGTGGTTCAGTGGTTCGTGGGTTCGTGGTTCGTGGTTCGTGGTTCGTGGTTCGTGGTTGGTTCGTGGTTCGTGGTTCGTGGTTCGTGGTTCGTGGTTCGTGGTTCGTGGGTGGTTCGTGGTTCGTGGTTCGTGGTTCGTGGTTCGTGGTTCGTGGTTCGTGGTTCGTGGTTCGTGGTTCGTGGTTCGTGGTTCGTGGTTGGTTCGTGGTTCGTGGTTCGTGGTTCGTGGTTCGTGGTTCGTGGTTCGTGGTTCGTGGTTCGTGGTTCGTGGTTCGTGGTTCGTGGTTCAGTGGTTCGTGGTTCGTGGTTCGTGGTTCGTGGTTCGTGGTTCGTGGTTCTGTGGTGGTTCGTGGTTCGTGGTTCGTGGTTCGTGGTTCGTGGTTCGTGGTTCGTGGTTCGTGGTTCGTGGTTCGTGGTTCGTGGTTCGTGGTTCGTGGTTCGTGGTTCGTGGTTCGTGGTTCGTGGTTCGTGGTTCGTGGTTCGTGGTTCGTGGTTCGTGGTTCGTGGTTCGTGGTTCGTGGTTCGTGGTTCGTGGTTCGTGGTTCGTGGTTCGTGGTTCGTGGTTCGTGGTTCGTGGTTCGTGGTTCGTGGTTCGTGGTTCGTGGTTCGTGGTTCGTGGTGGTTCGTGGTTCGTGGTTGTGGTTCGTGGTTCGTGGTTCGTGGTTCGTGGTTCGTGGTTCGTGGTTCGTGGTTCGTGGTTCGTGGTTCGTGGTTCGTGGTTCGTGGTTCGTGGTTCGTGGTCGTGGTTCGTGGTTCGTGGTTCGTGGTTCGTGGTTCGTGGTTCGTGGTTCGTGGTTCGTGGTTCGTGGTTCGTGGTTCGTGGTGGTTCGTGGTGGTTCGTGGTCGTGGTTCGTGGTTCGTGGTTCAGTGGTTCGTGGTTCGTGGTTCGTGGTGGTTCGTGGTTGGTTCGTGGTTCGTGGTTCGTGGTTCGTGGTTCGTGGTTCGTGGTTCGTGGTTCGTGGTTCGTGGTTCGTGGTTCGTGGTTCGTGGTTCGTGGGTGGTCTGTGGTTCGTGGTTCGTGGTTCGTGGTTCGTGGTTCAGTGGTTGGTTCGTGGTTCGTGGTTCAGTGGTTCGTGGTTCGTTGGTTCGTGGTTCGTGGTTCGTGGTTCGTGGTTCGTGGTTCGTGGTTCGTGGTTCGTGGTTCGTGGTTCGTGGTTCGTGGTTCGTGGTTCGTGGTTCGTGGTTGGTTCGTGGTTCGTGGGTGGTTCGTGGTTCGTGGTTCGTGGTTCGTGGTTCGTGGTTCGTGGTTCGTGGTTCGTGGTTCAGTGGGTGGTTCGTGGTTCGTGGTTCGTGGTTCGTGGTTCGTGGTTCGTGGTTCGTGGTTCGTGGTTCAGTGGTTCGTGGTTCGTGGTTCGTGGTTCGTGGTTCGTGGTTCGTGGTTCGTGGTTCGTGGTTCGTGTGGTTCGTGGTTCAGTGGTTCGTGGTTCGTGGTGGTTCAGTGGTTCGTGGTTCGTGGTTCGTGGTTCAGTGGTTCGTGGTTCGTGGTTCGTGGTTCGTGGTTCAGTGGTTCGTGGTTCGTGGTTCAGTGGTTCGTGGTTCGTGGTTCGTGGTTCGTGGTTCAGTGGTTCGTGGTTCGTGGTTCGTGGTTCGTGGTTCGTGGTTCGTGGTTCGTGGTTCGTGGTTCGTGGTTCGTGGTTCGTGGTTCAGTGGTTCGTGGTTCGTGGTTCGTGGTTCGGTGGTTCGTGGTTCGGTTGTGGTTCGTGGTTCAGTGGTTCGTGGTTCGTGGTTCGTGGTTCGTGGTGGTTCGTGGTTCGTGGTTCGTGGTTCGTGGTTCGTGGTTCGTGGTTCGTGGTGGTTCAGTGGTTCGTGGTTCGTGGTTCGTGGTTCGTGGTTCGTGGTTCGTGGTTCGTGGTTCGTGGTTCGTGGTTCGTGGTTCGTGGTTCGTGGTTCGTGGTTCGTGGTTCGTGGTTCGTGGTTCGTGGTTCTGTGGTTCGTGGTGGTTCGTGGTTCGTGGTTCGTGGTTCGGTGGTTCGTGGTTCGTGGTTCGTGGTTCGGTGGCGTGTGGTTCGGTGGTTCGTGGTTCGTGGTTCGTGGTGGTTCGTGGTTGGTGGTTCGTGGTTCGTGGTTCGTGGTTCAGTGGTTCGTGGTTCGTGGTTCGTGGTTCGTGGTTCGTGGTTGGTTCGTGGTTCAGTGGTTCGTGGTTCGTGGTGGTTCGTGGTTCTGTGGTTCGTGGTTCGTGGTTCGTGGTTCGTGGTTCGTGGTTCGTGGTTCGTGGTTCGTGGTTCGTGGTTCGTGGTGGTTCGTGGTTCGTGGTTCGGTGGTTCGTGGTTCGGTGGCGTGTGGTTCGGTGGTTCGTGGTTCGTGGTTCGTGGTTCGTGGTTCGTGGTTCGTGGTTCGTGGTTCGTGGTTCGTGGTTCAGTGGTTCGTGGTTCGTGGTTCGTGGTTCGTGGTTCGTGGTTCGTGGTTCGTGGTTCGTGGTTCGTGGTTCAGTGGTTCGTGGTTCGTGGTTCGTGGTTCGTGGTTCGTGGTTCGTGGTTCTGTGGTTCGTGGTTCGTGGTTCGTGGTTCGTGGTTCGTGGTTCGTGGTTCGTGGTTCGTGGTTCGTGGTTCGTGGTTCGTGGTTCGTGGTTCGTGGTTCGTGGTGGTTCGTGGTTCGTGGTTCGTGGTTCAGGTGGTTCGTGGTTCGGTGGGCAGTGGTTCGGTGGTTCGTGGTTCGGTGGCGTGTGGTTCGGTGGTTCGTGGTTCGTGGTTCGTGGTTCGTGGTTCGTGGTTCGTGGTTCGTGGTTCGTGGTTCGTGGTTCGTGGTTCGTGGTTCGTGGTTCGTGGTTCGTGGTTCGTGGTTCAGTGGTTCGTGGTTCGTGGTTCGTGGTTCGTGGTTCGTGGTTCGTGGTTCGTGGTTGGTTCGTGGTTCGTGGTTCGTGGTTCGTGGTTCGTGGTTCGTGGTTCGTGGTTCGTGGTTCAGTGGTTCGTGGTTCGTGGTTCGTGGTTCGTGGTTCGTGGTTGTGGGTGGTTCGTGGTTCGTGGTTCGTGGTTCGTGGTTCGTGGTTCGTGGTTCGTGGTTCGTGGTTCGTGGTTCGTGGTTCGTGGTTCGTGGTTCGTGGTTCGTGGTTCGTGGTTCGTGGTTCGTGGTTCGTGGTTCGTGGTTCGTGGTTCGTGGTTCGTGGTTCGTGGTTCGTGGTTCGTGGTTCGTGGTTCGTGGTTCGTGGTTCGTGGTTCGTGGTTCGTGGTTCGTGGTTCGTGGTTCGTGGTTCGTGGTTCGTGGTTCGTGGTTCGTGGTTCGTGGTGGTTCTGTGGTTCAGTGGTTCGTGGTTCGTGGTTCGTGGTTCGTGGTTCGTGGTTCGTGGTTCGTGGTTCGTGGTTCGTGGTTCGTGGTTCGTGGTTCGTGGTTCAGTGGTTCGTGGTGGTTCGTGGTTCGTGGTTTCGTGGTTCGTGGTTCGTGGTTCGTGGTTCGTGGTTCGTGGTTCGTGGTTCGTGGTTCGTGGTTCGTGGTTCGTGGTTCGTGGTTCGTGGTTCGTGGTTCGTGGTTCAGTGGTTCGTGGTTCGTGGTTCGTGGTTCGTGGTTCGTGGTTCGTGGTTCGTGGTTCGTGGTTCGTGGTTCGTGGTTCGTGGTTCGTGGTTCCTGGTTCGGTGGTTCGTGGTTCGGTGGTTCGTGGTTCGGTGGTTCGTGGTTCGGTGGTTCGTGGTTCGGTGGTTCGTGGTTCGGTGGTTCGTGGTTCGGTGGCTCCTGGTTCGTGGTTCGTGGTTCGGTGGTTCGTGGTTCGGTGGTTCGTGGTTCGTGGGTGGTTCGTGGTTCGTGGTTCGTGGTTCGTGGTTCGTGGTTCGTGGTTCAGTGGTTCGTGGTTCGTGGTTCGTGGTCGTGGTTCGTGGTTCGTGGTTCGTGTGGTTCGTGGTTCGTGGTTCGTGGGTGGTTCGTGGTTCGTGGTTCGTGGTTCGTGGTGGTTCGTGGTTCGTGGTTCGTGGTTCGTGGTTCGTGGTTCGTGGTTCGTGGTTCGTGGGTGGTTCGTGGTTCGTGGTTCGTGGTTCGTGGTTCGTGGTTCGTGGTTCGTGGTTCGTGGTTCGTGGTTCGTGGTGGTTCGTGGTTGGTTCGTGGTTCGTGGTTCGTGGTTCGTGGTTCGTGGTTCGTGGTTCGTGGTTCGTGGTTCGTGGTTCGTGGTCGTGGTTCGTGGTTCGTGGTTCGTGGTTCGTGGTTCGTGGTTCGTGGTTCGTGGTTCGTGGTTCGTGGTTCAGTGGGTGGTTCGTGGTTCAGTGGTTCGTGGTTCGTGGTTCGTGGTCAGTGGTTCAGTGGTTCGTGGTTCGTGGTTCGTGGTTCGTGGTTCGTGGTTCGTGGTTCGTGGTTCGTGGGTTCGTGGTTCGTGGTTCGTGGTTCGTGGTTCAGTGGTTCGTGGTTCGTGGTTCGTGGTTCGTGGTTCGTGGTTCAGTGGTTCAGTGGTTCGTGGTTCGTGGTTCGTGGTTCGTGGTTCGTGGTTCGTGGTTCGTGGTTCGTGGGTTCTGTGGTTCGTGGTTCGTGGTTCGTGGTTCGTGGTTCGTGGTTCGTGGTTCGTGGTTCGTGGTTCGTGGTTGGTTGGTTCGTGGTTGGTGGTTCGTGGTTCGTGGTTCGTGGTTCGTGGTTCGTGGTTCGTGGTTCGTGGTTCGTGGTTCGTGGTTCGTGGTTCGTGGTTCGTGGTTCAGTGGTTCGTGGTGGTTCGTGGTTCGTGGTGGTTCGTGGTTCGTGGTTCGTGGTTCGTGGTTCGTGGTTCGTGGTTCAGTGGTTGGTTCGTGGTTCGTGGTTGGTTCGTGGTTCGTGGTTCGTGGTTCGTGGTTCGTGGTTCGTGGTTCGTGGTTCGTGGTTCGTGGTTCGTGGTTCGTGGTTCGTGGTTCGTGGTCAGTGGTTCGTGGTTCGTGGTTCGTGGTTCGTGGTTCGTGGTTCGTGGTTGTGGTTGGTTCGTGGTTCGTGGTTCGTGGTTCGTGGTTCAGTGGTTCGTGGTTCGTGGTTCAGTGGTTGGTTCGTGGTTCGTGGTTCGTGGTTCGTGGTTTCGTGGTTCAGTGGTTCGTGGTTCGTGGTTCGTGGTTCGTGGTTCGTGGTTCGTGGTTCGTGGTTCGTGGTCGTGGTTCGTGGTTCGTGGTTCGTGGTTCAGGGTTCGTGGTTCGTGGTTCGTGGTTCGTGGTCGTGGTTCGTGGTTCGTGGTTCGTGGTTCGTGGTTCGTGGTTCGTGGTTCGTGGTCGTGGTTCGTGGTTCGTGGTTGGTTCGTGGTTCGTGGTTCGGTGGTTCGTGGTTCGGTGGCGTGTGGTTCGGTGGTTCGTGGTTCGGTGGCGTGTGGTTCGGTGGTTCGTGGTTCGGTGGCGTGTGGTTCGGTGGTTCGTGGTTCGGTGGCGTGTGGTTCGGTGGTTCGTGGTTCGTGGTTCGTGGTTCGTGGTTCTGTGGTTCAGTGGTTCAGTGGTTCGTGGTCGTGGTTCGTGGTCTGTGGTTCGTGGTTCAGTGGTTCGTGGTTCGTGGTTCGTGGTTCGTGGTTCAGGGTTCGTGGTTCGTGGTTCGTGGTTCAGTGGTTCGTGGTTCGTGGTTCGTGGTTCGTGGTTCAGTGGTTCGTGGTTCGTGGTTCAGGTGGTTCGTGGTTCGTGGTTCGTGGTTCGTGGTTCGTGGTTCAGGTTCAGGTTCGTGGTTCGTGGTTCGTGGTTCTGGTGGTTCAGTGGTTCGTGGTTCGTGGTTCGTGGTTCGTGGTTCAGGTGGTTCTGTGGTTCGTGGTTCGTGGTTCGTGGTTCGTGGTTGTGGTTCTGTGGTTCGTGGTTCGTGGTTCGTGGTTCGTGGTTCAGTGGTTCAGTGGTGGTTCGTGGTTCGTGGTTCGTGGTTCGTGGTTCGTGGTTCGTGGTTCGTGGTTCGTGGTTCGTGGTTCGTGGTTCGTGGTTCTGGTGGTTCGTGGTTCGTGGTTCGTGGTTCGTGGTTCGTGGTCTGTGGTTGTGGTGTGGTTCGTGGTTCGTGGTTCGTGGTTCGTGGTTCGTGGTTCGTGGTTCGTGGTTCGTGGTTCGTGGTTCGTGGTTCAGTGGTTCGTGGTTCAGTGGTTCGTGGTTCAGTGGTTCGTGGTTCGTGGTTCGTGGTTCGTGGTTCGTGGTTCGTGGTTCGTGGTTGTGGTTCGTGGTTCGTGGTTCGTGGTTCGTGGTTCGTGGTTCGTGGTTCGTGGTTCGTGGTTCGTGGTTCGTGGTTCGTGGTTCGTGGTTCGTGGTTCGTGGTTCGTGGTTCAGTGGTTCGTGGTTCGTGGTTCGTGGTTCGTGGTTCGTGGTTCGTGGTTCGTGGTTCGTGGTTCGTGGTTCGTGGTTCGTGGTTCGTGGTTCGTGGTTCGTGGTTCGTGGTTCGTGGTTCAGTGGTTCGTGGTTCGTGGTTCGTGGTTCGTGGTTCGTGGTTCGTGGTTCAGTGGTTGTGGTTCGTGGTTCGTGGTTCGTGGTTCGTGGTTGTGGTGGTTCGTGGTTCAGTGGTTCGTGGTTCGTGGTTCGTGGTTCGTGGTTGTGGTTCGTGGTTCGTGGTTCGTGGTTCGTGGTTCGTGGTTCGTGGTTCGTGGTTCGTGGTTCGTGGTTCGTGGTTCGTGGTTCGTGGTTCGTGGGTGGTTCGTGGTTCGTGGTTCGTGGTTCGTGGTTCGTGGTTCGTGGTTCGTGGTTCGTGGTTCGTGGTTCGTGGTTCGTGGTTCGTGGTTCGTGGTTCGTGGTTCGTGGTTCGTGGTTCGTGGTTCGTGGTTCGTGGTTCGTGGTTCGTGGTTCGTGGTTCGTGGTTCGTGGTTCGTGGTTCGTGGTGGTTCGTGGTTCGTGGTTCGTGGGTTCGTGGTTCGTGGTTCGTGGTTCGTGGTTCGTGGTTCGTGGTTCGTGGTTCGTGGTTCGTGGTTCGTGGTTCGTGGTTCGTGGTTGTGGTTCGTGGTTCGTGGTTCGTGGTTCTGTGGTTCGTGGTTCGTGGTTCGTGGTTGTGGTTCGTGGTTCGTGGTTCGTGGTTCTGTGGTTCAGTGGTTCGTGGTTCGTGGTTCGTGGTTCGTGGTTCGTGGTTCGTGGTTCGTGGTTCGTGGTTCGTGGTTCGTGGTTCGTGGTTCGTGGTTCGTGGTTCGTGGTTCGTGGTTCGTGGTTCGTGGTTCGTGGTTCGTGGTTCGTGGTTCGTGGTTCGTGGTTCGTGGTTCGTGGTTCGTGGTTCGTGGTTCGTGGTTCGTGGTTCGTGGTTCGTGGTTCGTGGTTCGTGGTTCTGTGGTTCGTGGTTCGTGGTTCGTGGTTCGTGGTTCGTGGTTCGTGGTTCGTGGTTCGTGGTTCGTGGTTCGTGGTTCGTGGTTCGTGGTTCGTGGTTCGTGGTTCGTGGTTCGTGGTTCGTGGTTCGTGGTTCTGTGGTTCGTGGTTCGTGGTTCGTGGTTCGTGGTTCGTGGTTCGTGGTTCGTGGTTCGTGGTTCGTGGTTCGTGGTTCGTGGTTCGTGGTTCGTGGTTCGTGGTTCAGTGGTTCGTGGTTCGTGGTTCGTGGTTCGTGGTTCGTGGTTCTGTGGTTCGTGGTTCGTGGTGGGTGGTTCGTGGTTCGTGGTTCGTGGTTCGTGGTTCGTGGTTCGTGGTTCGTGGTTGGTTCGTGGTTCGTGGGGTGGTTCGTGGGTGGTTCGTGGTTCGTGGTTCGTGGTTCGTGGTTCGTGGTTCGTGGTCGGGGTTGTGGTTCGTGGTGGTTCGTGGTTCGTGGTTCGTGGTTCGTGGTTCGTGGTTCGTGGTTCGTGGTGGTTCGTGGTTGTGGTTCGTGGTTCAGTGGTTCGTGGTTCGTGGTTCGTGGGTGGTTCGTGGTTCGTGGTTCGTGGTTCGTGGTTCGTGGTTCGTGGTTCGTGGTTCAGTGGTTCGTGGTTCGTGGTTCGTGGTTCGTGGTGGTTCGTGGTTCGTGGTTCGTGGTTCGTGGTTCGTGGTTCGTGGTTGGTTCGTGGTTCGTGGTTCGTGGTTCGTGGTTGGTTCGTGGTTCAGTGGTTCGTGGTTCGTGGTTCGTGGTTCGTGGTTCGTGGTTCGTGGTTCGTGGTTCGTGGTTCAGTGGTTCGTGGTTCGTGGTTCGTGGTTCGTGGTTCGTGGTGGTTCGTGGTTCGTGGTTCGTGGTTCGTGGTTCGTGGTTCGTGGTTCGTGGTTCGTGGTTCGTGGTTCGTGGTTCGTGGTTCGTGGTTCGTGGTTCGTGGTTCGTGGTTCGTGGTTCGTGGTTCAGTGGTTCGTGGTTCGTGGTTCGTGGTTCGTGGTTCGTGGTTCGTGGTTCGTGGTGTGGTTCGTGGTTCGTGGTTCGTGGTTCGTGGTTCGTGGTTCGTGGTTCGTGGTTCGTGGTTCGTGGTTCGTGGTTCGTGGTTCGTGGTTCGTGGTTCGTGGTTCAGTGGTTCGTGGTTCGTGGTTCGTGGTTCAGTGGTTGTGGTCTGTGGTTCGTGGTTCGTGGTTCGTGGTTCAGTGGTTCAAAGTTCGTGGTTCGTGGTTCGTGGTTCGTGGTTCGTGGTTCGTGGTTCGTGGTTCGTGGTTCGTGGTTCGTGGTTCAGTGGTTCGTGGTTCGTGGTTCGTGGTTCGTGTGGTTCGTGGTCGTGGTTCGTGGTTCGTGGTTCGTGGGTGGTTCGTGGTTCGTGGTTCTGTGGTTCGTGGTTCGTGGTTCGTGGTTCGTGGTTCGTGGTTCGTGGTTCGTGGTTCAGTGGTTCAGTGGTTCGTGGTTGGTTCGTGGTTCGTGGTTCGTGGTTCGTGGTTCGTGGTGGTTCGTGGTTCGTGGTTCAGTGGTTCGTGGTTCGTGGTTCGTGGTTCAGTGGTTCGTGGTTCGTGGTTCGTGGTTCGTGGTTCGTGGTTCGTGGTTCAGTGGTTCAGTGGTTCAGTGGTTCGTGGTTCGTGGTTCAGTGGTTCGTGGTTCGTGGTTCGTGGTTCGTGGTTCGTGGTTCGTGGTTCGTGGTTCGTGGTTCGTGGTTCGTGGTTCGTGGTTCGTGGTTCGTGGTTCGTGGTCTGTGGTTCGTGGTTCGTGGTTCGTGGTTCGTGGTTCGTGGTTCGTGGTTCGTGGTTCGTGGTTCGTGGTTCGTGGTTCGTGGTTCGTGGTTCGTGGTTCGTGGTTCGTGGTTCGTGGTTCGTGGTTCGTGGTTCGGTTCGTGGTTCGTGGTTCGTGGTTCGTGGTTCGTGGTTCGTGGTTCGTGGTTCGTGGTTCGTGGTTCGTGGTTCGTGGTTCGTGGTTCGTGGTTCGTGGTTCGTGGTTCGTGGTTCGTGGTTCGTGGTTCGTGGTTCGTGGTTCGTGGTTCGTGGTTCGTGGTTCGTGGTTCGTGGTTCGTGGTTCGTGGTTCGTGGTTCGTGGTTCGTGGTTCGTGGTTCGTGGTTCGTGGTTCGTGGTTCGTGGTTCGTGGTTCGTGGTTCGTGGTTCGTGGTTCGTGGTTCGTGGTTCGTGGTTCGTGGTTGGTTCGTGGTTCGTGGTTGTGGTTCAGTGGTTCGTGGTTCGTGGTTCGTGGTTCAGTGGTTCGTGGTTCGTGGTTCGTGGTTCGTGGTTCGTGGTTCGTGGTTCAGTGGTGGTTCGTGGTTCGTGGTTCGTGGTTCGTGGTTCGTGGTTCGTGGTTCAGTGGTTCAGTGGTTCGTGGTTCGTGGTTGTGGTTCGTGGTCGTGGTTCGTGGTTCGTGGTTCGTGGGTGGTCAGTGGTTCGTGGGTTCGTGGTTCGTGGTTCGTGGTTCGTGGTTCGTGGTTCAGTGGTTCGTGGTTCGTGGTTCGTGGTTCGTGGTTCGTGGTTCGTGGTTCGTGGTTCGTGGTTCGTGGTTCGTGGTGGTTCGTGGTTCGTGGTTCGTGGTTCGTGGTTCGTGGTTCGTGGGTGGTTCGTGGTTCGTGGTTCGTGGTTCGTGGTTCGTGGTTCGTGGTTCGTGGTTCGTGGTTCGTGGTTCGTGGTTCGTGGTTCGTGGTTCGTGGTTCAGTGGTTCGTGGTTCGTGGTTCGTGGTTCGTGGTTCGTGGTTCGTGGTGGTTCGTGGTTCGTGGTTCGTGGTTCGTGGTTCAGTGGTTCAGTGGTTCGTGGTTCGTGGTTCGTGGTTCGTGGTTCGTGGTTCGTGGTTCGTGGTTCGTGGTTCGTGGTTCGTGGTTGTGGTTCGTGGTTCGTGGTTCGTGGTTCGTGGTTCGTGGTTCGTGGTTCGTGTGGTTCGTGGTTGGTTCGTGGTTCGTGGTTCGTGGTTCGTGGTTCGTGGTTCGTGGTTCGTGGTTCGTGGTTCGTGGTTCGTGGTTCGTGGGTTCGTGGTTCGTGGTTCGTGGTTCGTGGTTCGTGGTTCGTGGTTCAGTGGTTCGTGGTTCGTGGTTCGTGGTTCGTGGTTCGTGGTGGTCGTGGTTCGTGGTTCGTGGTTCGTGGTTCGTGGTTCGTGGTGGTTCGTGGTTCGTGGTTCGTGGTTCGTGGTGGTTCGTGGTTCGTGGTTCGTGGTTCGTGGTTCGTGGTTCGTGGTTCGTGGTTCGTGGTTCGTGGTTCAGTGGTTCGTGGTTCGTGGTTCGTGGTTCAGGTGGTTCGTGGTTCAGTGGTTCGTGGTTCGTGGTTCGTGGTTCGTGGTTCGTGGTTCGTGGTTCGTGGTTCGTGGTTCGTGGTTCGTGGTTCGTGGTTCGTGGTTCGTGGTTCAGTGGTTCGTGGTTCAGGGTGGTTCGTGGTTCGTGGTTCGTGGTTCGTGGTTCGTGGTTCAGTGGTTCAGTGGTTGTGGTTCAGTGGTTCGTGGTTCGTGGTTCAGTGGTTCGTGGTTCGTGGTTCAGTGGTTCGTGGTTCAGTGGTTCGTGGTTCGTGGTTCGTGGTTCGTGGTTCGTGGTTCGTGGTTCGTGGTTCGTGGTTCGTGGTTGGTTCGTGGTTCGTGGTTCGTGGTTCGTGGTTCGTGGTTCGTGGTTCGTGGTTCGTGGTTCGTGGTTCGTGGTTCGTGGTTCGTGGTTCAGTGGTTCGTGGTTCAGTGGTTCGTGGGTGGTTCGTGGTTCGTGGTTCGTGGTTCGTGGTTCGTGGTTCGTGGTTCAGTGGTTCGTGGTTCGTGGTTCGTGGTTCGTGGTTCGTGGTTCGTGGGTGGTTCGTGGTTCGTGGTGGTTCGTGGTTCGTGGTTCAGGGTCTGTGGTCGTGGTTCGTGGTTCGTGGTTCGTGGTTCGTGGTTCGTGGTTCGTGGTTCGTGGTTCGTGGTTCGTGGTTCGTGGTTCGTGGTTCGTGGTTCGTGGTTCGTGGTTCGTGGTTCGTGGTTCGTGGTTCGTGGTTCGTGGTTCAGTGGTTCGTGGTTCGTGGTTCGTGGTTCGTGGTTCGTGGTTCGTGGTTCGTGGTTTGTGGTTCGTGGTTCGTGGTTCGTGGTTCGTGGTTCGTGGTTCGTGGTTCGTGGTTCGTGGTTCGTGGTTCGTGGTTCGTGGTTCGTGGTTCGTGGTTCGTGGTTCGTGGTTCGTGGTTCGTGGTTCGTGGTGGTTCGTGGTTCGTGGTTCGTGGTTCGTGGTTCGTGGTTCGTGGTTCGTGGTTCGTGGTTCGTGGTGGTTCGTGGTTCGTGGTTCGTGGTTCGTGGTTCGTGGTTCGTGGTTCTGTGGTTCGTGGTTCGTGGTTCGTGGTTCGTGGTTCGTGGTTCGTGGTTCGTGGTTCGTGGTTCGTGGTTCGTGGTTCGTGGTTCGTGGTTCGTGGTTCGTGGTTGGTGGTTCGTGGTTCGTGGTTCGTGTGGTTCGTGGTTCGTGGTTCGTGGGTGGTTCGTGGTTCGTGGTTCGTGGTTCGTGGTTCGTGGTTCGTGGTTCGTGGTTCGTGGTTCGTGGTTCGTGGTTCGTGGTTCGTGGTTCAGTGGTTCGTGGTTCGTGGTTCGTGGTTCGTGGTTCAGTGGTTCGTGGTTCGTGGTTCGTGGTTCGTGGTTCGTGGTTCGTGGTTCGTGGTTCGTGGTTCGTGGTTCGTGGTTCAGTGGTTCGTGGTTCGTGGTTCGTGGTTCGTGGTTCGTGGTTCGTGGTTCAGTGGTTCGTGGTTCGTGGTTCGTGGTCAGTGGTTCGTGGTTCAGTGGTTCGTGGTTCAGTGGGTGGTTCTGTGGTTCAGTGGTTCGTGGTTCGTGGTTCGTGGTTCGTGGTTCGTGGTTCAGTGGTTCAGTGGTTCGTGGTTCGTGGTTCGTGGTGGTTCGTGGTTCGTGGTTCGTGGTTCGTGGTTCGTGGTTCTGTGGTTCGTGGTTCGTGGTTCGTGGTTCAGTGGTTCGTGGTTCGTGGTTCGTGGTTCGTGGTTCGTGGTTCGTGGTTCGTGGTTCGTGGTTCGTGGTTCGTGGTTCGTGGTTCAGTGGTTCGTGGTTCGTGGTTCGTGGTTCGTGGTTCGTGGTTCGTGGTTCGTGGTTCGTGGTTCGTGGTTCGTGGTTCGTGGTTCGTGGTTCGTGGTTCGTGGTTCGTGGTTCGTGGTTCGTGGTTCGTGGTTCGTGGTTGTGGTTCGTGGTTCGTGGTTCGTGGTTCGTGGTTCGTGGTTCGTGGTTCGTGGTTCGTGGTTCGTGGTTCGTGGTTCGTGGTTCGTGGTTCGTGGTTCGTGGTTCAGTGGTTCGTGGTTCGTGGTTCGTGGTTCGTGGTTCGTGGTTCGTGGTTCGTGGTTCGTGGTTCGTGGTTCAGTGGTTCGTGGTTCGTGGTTCGTGGTTCGTGGTTCGTGGTTCGTGGTTCGTGGTTCGTGGTTCGTGGTTCGTGGTTCGTGGTTCGTGGTTCGTGGTTCGTGGTTCGTGGTTCGTGGTTCGTGGTTCGTGGTTCGTGGTTCGTGGTTCGTGGTTCGTGGTTCGTGGTTCGTGGTTCGTGGTTCGTGGTTCGTGGTTCGTGGTTCGTGGTTCGTGGTTCGTGGTTCGTGGTTCAGTGGTTCGTGGTTCGTGGTTCGTGGTTCGTGGTTCGTGGTTCGTGGTTCGTGGTTGTGGTTCGTGGTTCGTGGTTCGTGGTTCGTGGTTCGTGGTTCGTGGTTCGTGGTTCGTGGTTCGTGGTTCGTGGTTCGTGGTTCAGTGGTTCGTGGTTCGTGGTTCGTGGTCGTGGTTCGTGGTTCGTGGTGGGTGGTTCGTGGTTCGTGGTTCGTGGTGGTTGTGGTTCGTGGTTCGTGGTTCGTGGTTCGTGGTCGTGGTTCGTGGTTCGTGGTTCGTGGTTCGTGGTTCGTGGTTCGTGGTTCGTGGTTCGTGGTTCGTGGTTCGTGGTTCAGTGGTTCGTGGTTCGTGGTTCGTGGTTCGTGGTGGTTCGTGGTTCGTGGTTCGTGGTTCGTGGTTCGTGGTTCGTGGTTCGTGGTTCGTGGTTCGTGGTTCGTGGTTCGTGGTCGTGGTTCGTGGTTCGTGGTTCGTGGTTCGTGGTTCGTGGTTCGTGGTTCGTGGTTCAGTGGTTCGTGGTTCGTGGTTCGTGGTTCGTGGTTCAGTGGTTCGTGGTTCGTGGTTCGTGGTTCGTGGTTCGTGGTTCGTGGTTCGTGGTTCGTGGTTCGTGGTTCAGTGGTTCGTGGTTCGTGTGGTTCGTGGTTCGTGGTTCGTGGTTCGTGGTTCGTGGTTCGTGGTTCGTGGTTCGTGGTTCGTGGTTCAGTGGTTCGTGGTTCGTGGTTCGTGGTTCGTGGTTCGTGGTTCGTGGTTCGTGGTTCGTGGTTCGTGGTTCGTGGGTGGTTCGTGGTTCGTGGTTCGTGGTTCAGTGGTTCGTGGTTCGTGGTTCGTGGTTCGTGGTTCGTGGTTCGTGGTTCGTGGTTCGTGGTTCGTGGTTCGTGGTTCAGTGGTTCGTGGTTCGTGGTTCGTGGTTCGTGGTTCGTGGTTCGTGGTTCGTGGTTCGTGGTTCGTGGTTCGTGGTTCGTGGTGGTTCGTGGTTCGTGGTTCGTGGTTCGTGGTTCGTGGTTCGTGGTTCGTGGTTCGTGGTTGGTGGTTCGTGGTTCGTGGTTCGTGGTTCGTGGTTCAGTGGTTCGTGGTTCGTGGTTCGTGGTTCGTGGTTCGTGGTTCAGTGGTTCGTGGTTCGTGGTTCGTGGTTCGTGGTTCGTGGTTCGTGGTTCGTGGTTCAGTGGTTCAGTGGTTCGTGGTTCGTGGTTCGTGGTTCGTGGTGGTTCGTGGTTGGTTCGTGGTTCGTGGGTGGTTCGTGGTTCAGTGGTTCGTGGTTCGTGGTTTCGTGGTTCGTGGTTCGTGGTTCGTGGTTCGTGGTTCGTGGTTCGTGGTTCGTGGTTCGTGGTTCGTGGTTCGTGGTTCGTGGTGGTTCGTGGTTCGTGGTTCGTGGTTGGTTCGTGGTTCGTGGTTCGTGGTTCGTGGTTCGTGGTTCGTGGTTCGTGGTTCGTGGGTGGTTCGTGGTTCGTGGTTCGTGGTTCGTGGTTCGTGGTTCGTGGTTCGTGGTTCGTGGTTCGTGGTTCGTGGTTCGTGGTTCGTGGTTCGTGGTTCGTGGGTGGTTCGTGGTTCGTGGTTCGTGGTTCGTGGTTCGTGGTTCGTGGTTCGTGGTTCGTGGTTCGTGGTGGTTCGTGGTTCGTGGTTCGTGGTTCGTGGTTCGTGGTTCGTGGTTCGTGGTTCGTGGTTCGTGGTTCGTGGTCTGTGGTTCGTGGTTCGTGGTTCGTGGTTCGTGGTTCGTGGTTCGTGGTTCGTGGTTCGTGGTTGTGGTTCGTGGTTCGTGGTTCGTGGTTCGTGGTTCGTGGTTCGTGGTTCGTGGTTCGTGGTTCGTGGTTCGTGGTTCGTGGTTCGTGGTTCGTGGTTCGTGGTTCGTGGTTCGTGGTTCGTGGTTCGTGGTTCGTGGTTCGTGGTTCGTGGTTCGTGGTTCGTGGTTCGTGGGTGGTTCGTGGTTCGTGGTTCGTGGCTCGTGGTTCGTGGTTCGTGGTTCGGTGGCGTGTGGTTCGGTGGTTCGTGGTTCGTGGTTCGGTGGTTCGTGGTTCGGTGGCGTGTGGTTCGGTGGTTCGTGGTTCGGTGGCGTGTGGTTCGGTGGTTCGTGGTTCGGTGGCGTGTGGTTCGGTGGTTCGTGGTTCGTGGTTCGGTGGTTCGTGGTTCGTGGTTCGTGGTTCGTGGTTCGTGGTTCAGTGGTTCGTGGTTCGTGGTTCGTGGTTCGTGGTTCGTGGTTCGTGGTTCGTGGTTCAGTGGTTCGTGGTTCGTGGTTCAGTGGTTCGTGGTTCGTGGTTCGTGGTTCGTGGTTCGTGGTTCGTGGTTCGTGGTTCGTGGTTGGTTTCGTGGTTCAGTGGTTCGTGGTTCGTGGTTCGTGGTTCGTGGTTCGTGGTTCGTGGTTCGTGGTTCGTGGTTCGTGGTTCGTGGTTCGTGGTTCGTGGTTCGTGGTTCGTGGTTCGTGGTTCGTGGTTCGTGGTTCGTGGTTCGTGGTTCGTGGTTCGTGGTTCGTGGTTCGTGGTTCGTGGTTCGTGGTTCGTGGTTCAGTGGTTCGTGGTTCAGTGGTTCGTGGTTCGTGGTTCAGTGGTTCAGTGGTTCGTGGTTCGTGGTTCGTGGTTCGTGGTTCGTGGTTCGTGGTTCGTGGTTCGTGGTTCGTGGTTCGTGGTTCGTGGTTCGTGGTTCAGTGGTTCGTGGTTCGTGGTTCGTGGTTCGTGGTTCGTGGTTCGTGGTTCGTGGTTCAGTGGGTGGTTCGTGGTTCGTGGTTCGTGGTTCGTGGTTCGTGGTTCGTGGTCGTGGTTGGTTCGTGGTTCGTGGTTCGTGGTTCGTGGTTCGTGGTGTGGTTCAGTGGTTCGTGGTTCGTGGTTCGTGGTTCAGTGGTTCGTGGTTCGTGGTTCGTGGTTCAGTGGTTCGTGGTTCGTGGTTCGTGGTTCGTGGTTCGTGGTTCGTGGTTCGTGGTTCGTGGTTCGTGGTTCGTGGTTCGTGGTTCGTGGTTCGTGGTTCGTGGTTCGTGGTTCGTGGTTCGTGGTTCGTGGTTCGTGGTTCGTGGTTCGTGGTTCGTGGTTCGTGGTTCGTGGTTCGTGGTTCGTGGTTCGTGGTTCGTGGTTCGTGGTTCGTGGTTCGTGGTTCGTGGTTCGTGGTTCGTGGTTCGTGGTTCGTGGTTCGTGGTTCGTGGTTCAGTGGTTCGTGGTTCGTGGTTCGTGGTTCAGTGGTTCGTGGTTCGTGGTTCGTGGTTCGTGGTTCGTGGTTCGTGGTTCGTGGTTCGTGGTTCGTGGTTCGTGGTTCGTGGTTCGTGGTTCGTGGTTCGTGGTTCGTGGTTCGTGGTTCGTGGTTCGTGGTTCGTGGTTCGTGGTTCGTGGTTCGTGGTTCGTGGTTCGTGGTTCGTGGTTCGTGGTTCGTGGTTCGTGGTTCGTGGTTCGTGGTTCGTGGTTCGTGGTTCGTGGTTCGTGGTTCGTGGTTCGTGGTTCGTGGTTCAGTGGTTCGTGGTTCGTGGTTCGTGGTTCGTGGTTCGTGGGTTCGTGGTTCGTGGTTCGTGGTTCGTGGTTCGTGGTTCGTGGTTCGTGGTTCGTGGTTCGTGGTTCGTGGTTCGTGGTTCGTGGTTCGTGGTTTCGTGGTTCGTGGTTCGTGGTTCGTGGTTCGTGGTTCGTGGTTCGTGGTTCGTGGTTCGTGGTTCGTGGTTGTGGTTCGTGGTTGGTTCGTGGTTCGTGGTTCGTGGTTCGTGGTTCGTGGTTCGTGGTTCGTGGTTCGTGGTTCGTGGTTCGTGGTTCGTGGTTCGTGGTTCGTGGTTCGTGGTTCGTGGTTCGTGGTTCGTGGTTCGTGGTTCGTGGTTCGTGGTTCGTGGTTCGTGGTTCGTGGTTCGTGGTTCGTGGTTCGTGGTTCGTGGTTCGTGGTTCGTGGTTCGTGGTTCGTGGTTCGTGGTTCGTGGTTCGTGGTTCGTGGTTCGTGGTTCGTGGTTCGTGGTTCGTGGTTCGTGGTTCGTGGTGGTTCGTGGTTCGTGGTTCGTGGTTCGTGGTTCAGTGGTTCGTGGTTCGTGGTTCGTGGTTCGTGGTTCGTGGTTCGTGGTTCGTGGTTCGTGGTTCGTGGTTCGTGGTTCGTGGTTCGTGGTTCGTGGTTCGTGGTTCGTGGTTCGTGGTTCGTGGTTCGTGGTTCGTGGTTCAGTGGTTCGTGGTTCGTGGTTCGTGGTTCGTGGTTCAGTGGTTCGTGGTTCAGTGGTTCGTGGTTCGTGGTTCGTGGTTCGTGGTTCGTGGTTCGTGGTTCGTGGTTCGTGGTTCGTGGTTCGTGGTTCGTGGTTCGTGGTTCGTGGTTCGTGGTTCGTGGTTCGTGGTTCGTGGTTCGTGGTTCGTGGTTCGTGGTTCGTGGTTCGTGGTTCGTGGTTCGTGGTTCGTGGTTCGTGGTTCGTGGTTCGTGGTTCGTGGTTCGTGGTTCGTGGTTCGTGGTTCGTGGTTCGTGGTTCGTGGTTCGTGGTTCGTGGTTCGTGGTTCGTGGTTCGTGGTTCGTGGTTCGTGGTTCGTGGTTCGTGGTTCGTGGTTCGTGGTTCGTGGTTCAGTGGTTCGTGGTTCGTGGTTCGTGGTTCGTGGTTCGTGGTTCGTGGTTCGTGGTTCGTGGTTCGTGGTCTGTGGTTCGTGGTTCGTGGTTCGTGGTTCGTGGTTCGTGGTTCGTGGTTCGTGGTTCGTGGTTCGTGGTTCGTGGTTCGTGGTTCGTGGTTCGTGGTTCAGTGGTTCGTGGTTCGTGGTTCGTGGTTCGTGGTTCGTGGTTCGTGGTTCGTGGTTCGTGGTTCGTGGTTCGTGGTTCGTGGTTCGTGGTTCGTGGTTCGTGGTTCGTGGTTCGTGGTTCGTGGTTCGTGGTGGTTCGTGGTTCGTGGTTCGTGGTTCGTGGTTCGTGGTTCGTGGTTCGTGGTTCGTGGTTCGTGGTTCAGTGGTTCGTGGTTCGTGGTTCGTGGTTCGTGGTTCAGTGGTTCGTGGTTCGTGGTTCGTGGGTTCGTGGTTCGTGGTTCGTGGTTCGTGGTTCGTGGTTCGTGGTTCGTGGTTCGTGGTTCGTGGTTCAGTGGTTCAGTGGTTCGTGGTTCGTGGTTCGTGGTTCGTGGTTCGTGGTTCGTGGTTCGTGGTTCGTGGTTCGTGGTTCGTGGTTCGTGGTTCGTGGTTCGTGGTTCTGTGGTTCGTGGTTCGTGGTTCGTGGTTCGTGGTTCGTGGTTCGTGGTTCGTGGTTCGTGGTTCGTGGTTCGTGGTTCGTGGTTCGTGGTTCGTGGTTCGTGGTTCGTGGTTCGTGGTTCAGTGGTTCGTGGTTCGTGGTTCGTGGTTCGTGGTTCGTGGTTCGTGGTTCGTGGTTCGTGGTTCGTGGTTCGTGGTTCGTGGTTCGTGGTTCGTGGTTCGTGGTTCGTGGTTCGTGGTTCAGTGGTTCAGTGGTTCGTGGTTCGTGGTTCGTGGTTCGTGGTTCGTGGTTCGTGGTTCGTGGTTCGTGGTTCGTGGTTCGTGGTTCGTGGTTCGTGGTTCGTGGTTCGTGGTTCGTGGTTCGTGGTTCGTGGTTCGTGGTTCGTGGTTCGTGGTTCGTGGTTCGTGGTTCGTGGTTCGTGGTTCAGTGGTTCGTGGTTCTGGTGGTTCGTGGTTCGTGGTTCGTGGTTCGTGGTTCGTGGTTCGTGGTTCGTGGTTCGTGGTTCGTGGTTCGTGGTTCGTGGTTCGTGGTTCAGTGGTTCGTGGTTCGTGGTTCGTGGTTCGTGGTTCGTGGTTCGTGGTTCGTGGTTCGTGGTTCGTGGTTCGTGGTTCGTGGTTCGTGGTTCGTGGTTCGTGGTTCGTGGTGGTTCGTGGTTCGTGGTTCGTGGTTCGTGGTTCGTGGTTCGTGGTTGGTTCGTGGGTGGTTCGTGGTTCGTGGTTCGTGGTTCGTGGTTCGTGGTTCGTGGTTCGTGGTTCGTGGTTCGTGGTTCGTGGTTCGTGGTTCGTGGTTCGTGGTTCGTGGTTCGTGGGTGGTTCGTGGTTCGTGGTTCGTGGTTCGTGGTTCGTGGTTCGTGGTTCGTGGTTCGTGGTGGTTCGTGGTTCGTGGTTCAGTGGTCGTGGTTCGTGGTCGTGGTTCGTGGTTCGTGGTTCGTGGTTCGTGGTTCGTGGTTCGTGGTTCGTGGTTCGTGGTTCGTGGTTCGTGGTTCGTGGTTCGTGGTTCGTGGTTCGTGGTTCGTGGTTCGTGGTTGGTGTGGTTCGTGGTTCGTGGTTCGTGGTTCGTGGTTCGTGGTTCAGTGGTTCGTGGTTCGTGGTTCGTGGTTCGTGGTTCGTGGTTCGTGGTTCAGTGGTTCGTGGTTCGTGGTTCGTGGTTCGTGGTTCGTGGTTCGTGGTTCGTGGTTCGTGGTTTGGTTGTGGTTCGTGGTTCGTGGTTCGTGGTTCGTGGTTCGTGGTTCGTGGTTCGTGGTTCGTGGTTCGTGGTTCGTGGTTCGTGGTTCGTGGTTCGTGGTTCGTGGTTCGTGGTTCGTGGTTCGTGGTTCGTGGTTCGTGGTTCAGTGGTTCGTGGTTCGTGGTTCGTGGTTCGTGGTTCGTGGTTCAGTGGTTCGTGGGTGGTTCAGTGGTTCGTGGTTCGTGGTGGTTCGTGGTTCGTGGTTCGTGGTTCGTGGTTCGTGGTTCGTGGTTCGTGGTTCGTGGTTCGTGGTTCGTGGTTCGTGGTTCGTGGTTCGTGGTTCGTGGTTCGTGGTTCGTGGTTCGTGGTGGTTCGTGGTTCGTGGTTCGTGGTTCGTGGTTCGTGGTTCTGTGGTTCGTGGTTCGTGGTTCGTGGTTCAGTGGTTCAGTGGTTCAGTGGTTCGTGGTTCGTGGTTCGTGGTTCGTGGTGGTTCGTGGTTCGTGGTTCGTGGTTCGTGGTTCGTGGTTCGTGGTTCGTGGTTCGTGGTTCGTGGTTCGTGGTCGTGGTTCGTGGTTCGTGGTTCGTGGTTCAGTGGTTCGTGGTTCGTGGTTCGTGGTTCGTGGTTCGTGGTTCGTGGTTCGTGGTTCTGTGGTTCGTGGTTCGTGGTTCGTGGTTCGTGGTTCGTGGTTCGTGGTGTGGTTCGTGGTTCGTGGTTCGTGGTTCGTGGTTCGTGGTTCGTGGTTCGTGGTTCGTGGTTCGTGGTTCGTGGTTCGTGGTTCGTGGTTCAGTGGTTCGTGGTTCGTGGTTCGTGGTTCGTGGTTCGTGGTTCGTGGTTCGTGGTTCGTGGTTCGTGGTTCGTGGTCGTGGTTCGTGGTTCGTGGTTCGTGGTTCGTGGTTCGTGGTTCAGGTTCGTGGTTCGTGGTTCTGTGGTTCGTGGTTCGTGGTTCGTGGTTCGTGGTTCGTGGTCGTGGTTCGTCGTGGTTCGTGGTTCGTGGTTCGTGGTTCAGTGGTTCGTGGTCTGTGGTTCGTGGTTCGTGGTTCGTGGTTCGTGGTTCGTGGTTCGTGGTTCGTGGTTCGTGGTTCGTGGTTCGTGGTTCGTGGTTCGTGGTTCGTGGTTCGTGGTTCGTGGTTCGTGGTTCGTGGTTCGTGGTTCGTGGTTCGTGGTTCGTGGTTCGTGGTTCGTGGTTCGTGGTTCTGTGGTTCGTGGTTCGTGGTTCGTGGTTCGTGGTTCGTGGTTCGTGGTTCGTGGTTCGTGGTTCGTGGTTCGTGGTTCGTGGTTCGTGGTTCGTGGTTCGTGGTTCGTGGTTGGTTCGTGGTGGTTCGTGGTTCGTGGTTCGTGGTTGTGGTTCGTGGTTCGTGGTTCGTGGTTCGTGGTTCGTGGTTCGTGGTTCGTGGTTCGTGGTTCGTGGTTCGTGGTTCGTGGTTCGTGGTTCGTGGTTCGTGGTTCGTGGTTCAGTGGTTCGTGGTTCGTGGTTCGTGGTTCGTGGTTCGTGGTTCGTGGTTCGTGGTTCGTGGTTCGTGGTTCGTGGTTCGTGGTTCAGTGGTTCGTGGTTCGTGGTTCGTGGTTCGTGGTTCGTGGTTCGTGGTTCGTGGTTCAGTGGTTCGTGGTTCGTGGTTCGTGGTTCGTGGTTCGTGGTCGTGGTTCGTGGTTCGTGGTTCGTGGTTCGTGGTTCGTGGTTCGTGGTTCGTGGTTCGTGGTTCGTGGTTCGTGGTTCGTGGTTCGTGGTTCGTGGTTCGTGGTTCGTGGTTCGTGGTTCGTGGTTCGTGGTTCGTGGTTCGTGGTTCGTGGTTCGTGGTTCGTGGTTCGTGGTTCGTGGTTCGTGGTTCGTGGTTCGTGGTTCGTGGTTCGTGGTTCGTGGTTCGTGGTTCGTGGTTCGTGGTTCGTGGTTCGTGGTTCGTGGTTCGTGGTTCGTGGTTCGTGGTTCGTGGTTCGTGGTTCGTGGTCGTCAGGTTCGTGGTTCGTGGTTCGTGGTTCGTGGTTCGTGGTTCGTGGTTCGTGGTTTCGTGGTTCGTGGTTCGTGGTTCGTGGTTCGTGGTTCGTGGTTCGTGGTTCGTGGTTCGTGGTTCGTGGGTGGTTCGTGGTTCGTGGTTCGTGGTTCGTGGTTCGTGGTTCGTGGTTCGTGGTTCGTGGTTCGTGGTTCGTGGTTCGTGGTTCAGTGGTGGTTCGTGGTTCGTGGTTCGTGGTGGTTCGTGGTTCGTGGTCGTGGTTCGTGGTTCGTGGTTCGTGGTTCGTGGTTCGTGGTTCGTGGTTCGTGGTTCGTGGTTCGTGGTTCGTGGTTCGTGGTTCGTGGTTCGTGGTTCGTGGTTCGTGGTTCGTGGTTCGTGGGTTCGTGGTTCGTGGGTGGTTCGTGGTTCGTGGTTCGTGGTTCGTGGTTCGTGGTTGGTTCGTGGTTCGTGGTTCGTGGTTCGTGGTTCAGTGGTTCGTGGTTCGTGGTTCGTGGTTCGTGGTTCGTGGTTCGTGGTTCGTGGTTCGTGGTTCGTGGTTCGTGGTTCGTGGTTCGTGGTTCGTGGTTCAGTGGTTCGTGGTTCGTGGTTCGTGGTTCGTGGTTCGTGGTTCGTGGTTCGTGGTTCGTGGTTCGTGGTTCGTGGTTCGTGGTTCGTGGTTCGTGGTTCGTGGTTCGTGGTTCGTGGTTCGTGGTTCGTGGTTCGTGGTTCGTGGTTCGTGGTTCGTGGTTCGTGGTTCGTGGTTCGTGGTTCGTGGTTCGTGGTTCGTGGTTCGTGGTTCGTGGTTCGTGGTTCGTGGTTCGTGGTTCGTGGTTCGTGGTTCGTGGTTCGTGGTTCGTGGTTCGTGGTTCGTGGTTCGTGGTTCGTGGTTCGTGGTTCGTGGTTCGTGGTTCGTGGTTCGTGGTTCGTGGTTCGTGGTTCGTGGTTCGTGGTTCGTGGTTCGTGGTTCGTGGGTGGTTCAGTGGTTCGTGGTTCGTGGTTCGTGGTTCGTGGTTCGTGGTTCGTGGTTCGTGGTTCGTGGTTCGTGGTTCGTGGTTCGTGGTTCGTGGTTCGTGGTCGTGGTTCGTGGTTCGTGGTTCGTGGGTTCGTGGTTCGTGGTTCGTGGTTCGTGGTTCGTGGTTCGTGGTTCGTGGTTCAGTGGTTCGTGGTTCGTGGTTCGTGGTTCGTGGTTCGTGGTTCGTGGTTCAGGGTGGTTCGTGGTTCGTGGTTCGTGGTTCGTGGTTCGTGGTTCGTGGTTCGTGGTTCGTGGTTCGTGGTTCGTGGTGGTTCGTGGTTCGTGGTTCGTGGTTCGTGGTTCGTGGTTCGTGGTTCGTGGTTCGTGGTTCGTGGTTCGTGGTTCGTGGTTCGTGGTTCGTGGTTCGTGGTTCGTGGTTCGTGGTTCGTGGTTCGTGGTTCGTGGTTCGTGGTTCGTGGTTCGTGGTTCGTGGTTCGTGGTTCGTGGTTCGTGGTTCGTGGTTCGTGGTTCGTGGTTCGTGGTTCGTGGTTCGTGGTTCGTGGTTCGTGGGTTCGTGGTTCAATGGTTCGTGGTTCGTGGTTCGTGGTTCGTGGTTCGTGGTTCGTGGTTCGTGGGTGGTTCGTGGTTCGTGGTTCAGTGGTTCGTGGTTCGTGGTTCGTGGTTCGTGGTTCGTGGTTCGTGGTTCGTGGTTCGTGGTTCGTGGTTCGTGGTTCGTGGTTCGTGGTTCGTGGTTCGTGGTTCGTGGGTGGTTCGTGGTTCGTGGTTCGTGGTTCGTGGTTCGTGGTTCGTGGTTCGTGGTTCGTGGTTCGTGGTTCAGTGGTTCAGTGGTTCGTGGTTCGTGGTTCGTGGTTCGTGGTTCGTGGTTCGTGGTTCGTGGTTCGTGGTTCGTGGTTCGTGGTTCGTGGTTCGTGGTTCGTGGTCGTGGTGGTTCGTGGTTCGTGGTTCGTGGTTCGTGGTTCGTGGTTCGTGGTTCGTGGTTCGTGGTTCGTGGTTCGTGGTTCGTGGTTCGTGGTTCGTGGTTCGTGGTTCGTGGTTCGTGGTTCGTGGTTCGGTTCGTGGTTCGTGGTTCGTGGTTCGTGGTTCGTGGTGGTTCGTGGTTCGTGGTCGTGGTGGTTCGTGGTTCGTGGTTCGTGGTTCGTGGTTCGTGGTTCGTGGTTCGTGGTCGTGGTTCGTGGTTCGTGGTTCGTGGTTCGTGGTTGTGGTTCGTGGTTCGTGGTTCGTGGTTCGTGGTTCGTGGTTCGTGGGTTCGTGGGTGGTTCGTGGTTCAGTGGTTCAGTGGTTCGTGGTTCGTGGTCGTGGTTCGTGGTTCGTGGTTCGTGGTTCGTGGTTCGTGGTTCGTGGTTCGTGGTCAGTGGTGGTTCGTGGTTCGTGGTTCGTGGTTCGTGGTTCGTGGTTCGTGGTTCGTGGTTCGTGGTTCGTGGTTCGTGGTTCGTGGTTCGTGGTTCGTGGTTCGTGGTTCGTGGTTCGTGGTTCGTGGTTCAGTGGTGGTTCGTGGTTCGTGGTTCGTGGTGGTTCGTGGTTCGTGGTTCGTGGTTCGTGGTTCGTGGTTCGTGGTTGGTTCGTGGTTCGTGGTTCGTGGTTCAGTGGTTCGTGGTTCGTGGGTGGTTCGTGGTTCGTGGTTCGTGGTTCGTGGTTCGTGGTTCGTGGTTCGTGGTTCGTGGTTCGTGGTGGTTCGTGGTTCGTGGTTCGTGGTGGTTCGTGGTTGTGGTTCGTGGTTCGTGGTTCGTGGTTCGTGGTTCGTGGTTCGTGGTTCGTGGTTCGTGGTTCGTGGTTCGTGGTTCGTGGTTCGTGGTTCGTGGTTCGTGGTTCGTGGTTCGTGGTTCGTGGTTCGTGGTTCGTGGTTCGTGGTTCGTGGTTCGTGGTTCGTGGGTGGTTCGTGGTTCGTGGTGGTTCGTGGTTCGTGGTTCAGTGGTTCGTGGTTCGTGGTTCGTGGGTGGTTCGTGGTTCGTGGTTGGTTGGGTGGTTCGTGGTTCGTGGTTCGTGGTTCGTGGTTCGTGGTTCGTGGTTCGTGGTTGGTTCGTGGTTCAGTGGTTCGTGGTTCGTGGTTCGTGGGTTCGTGGTTCGTGGTTCGTGGTTCGTGGTTCGTGGTTCGTGGTTCGTGGTTCGTGGTGGTTCGTGGTTCGTGGTTCGTGGTTCGTGGTTCGTGGTTCGTGGGTGGTTCGTGGTTCGTGGTTCGTGGTTCGTGGTTCGTGGTTCGTGGTTCGTGGTTCGTGGTTGGTGTGGTTCGTGGTTCGTGGTTCGTGGTTCGTGGTTCGTGGTTCGTGGTTCGTGGTTCGTGGTTCGTGGTTCGTGGTTCGTGGTTCGTGGTTCGTGGTTCGTGGTTCGTGGTTCGTGGTTCAGTGGTTCGTGGTTCGTGGTTCGTGGTTCGTGGTGGTTCGTGGTTCGTGGTTCGTGGTTCGTGGTTCGTGGTTCGTGGTTGGTTCGTGGTTCGTGGTTCGTGGTTCGTGGTTCTGTGGTTCAGTGGTTCGTGGTTCAGTGGTTCGTGGTTCGTGGTTCGTGGTTCGTGGTTCGTGGTTCGTGGTTCGTGGTTCAGTGGTTCGTGGTTCGTGGTTCGTGGTTCAGTGGTTGGTGGTTCGTGGTTCGTGGTTCGTGGTTCGTGGTTCGTGGTTCGTGGTCAAAGGTGGTTCGTGGTTCGTGGTTCGTGGTTCGTGGTTCGTGGTTCGTGGTTCGTGGTTCGTGGTTCGTGGTTCGTGGTTCAGTGGTTCGTGGTTCGTGGTTCGTGGGTGGTTCAGTGGTTCGTGGTTCGTGGTTCGTGGTTCGTGGTTCAGTGGTTCGTGGTTGTGGTGGGTCGTGGTTCGGTGGTTCGTGGTTCGGTGGGTCGTGGTTCGTGGTTCAGTGGTTGGTTCAGGTGGTTCGTGGTTCGTGGTTCGTGGTTCGTGGTTCGTGGTTCGTGGTTCGTGGTTCAGTGGTTCAGTGGTTCGTGGTTCGTGGTTCGTGGTTCGTGGTTCGTGGTGGTTCGTGGTTCGTGGTTCGTGGTTCGTGGTTCGTGGTTCGTGGTTCGTGGTTCGTGGTTCGTGGTTCGTGGTTCGTGGTTCGTGGTTCGTGGTTCGTGGTTCGTGGTTCGTGGTTCGTGGTTGGTTCAGTGGTTCGTGGTTCGTGGTTCGTGGTTCGTGGTTCAGTGGTTCGTGGTTCGTGGTTCGTGGTTCGTGGTTCGTGGTTCAGTGGTTCGTGGTTCGTGGTTCGTGGTTCGTGGTTCGTGGTTCGTGGTTCGTGGTTCGTGGTTCGTGGTTCGTGGTTCGTGGTTCGTGGTTCGTGGTTCGTGGTTCGTGGTTCGTGGTTCGTGGTTCGTGGTTCGTGGTTCGTGGTGGTTCTGTGGTTCGTGGTTCGTGGTTCGTGGTTCGTGGTTCGTGGTTCAGTGGTTCGTGGTTCGTGGTTCAGTGGTTCGTGGTTCGTGGTTCAGTGGTTCGTGGTTCGTGGTTCGTGGTTCGTGGTTCGTGGTTCAGTGGTTCGTGGTTCGTGGTTCGTGGTTCGTGGTTCGTGGTTCGTGGTTCAGTGGTTCGTGGTTCGTGGTTCGTGGTTCGTGGTTCGTGGTTCGTGGTTCGTGGTTCGTGGTTCGTGGTTCGTGGTTCGTGGTTCGTGGTTCGTGGTTCGTGGTTCGTGGTTCAGTGGTTCGTGGTTCGTGGTTCGTGGTTCAGTGGTTCAGTGGTTCTGGTTCGTGGTTCGTGGTTCGTGGTTCGTGGTTCGTGGTTCGTGGTGGTTCGTGGTTCGTGGTTCGTGGTTCGTGGTTCGTGGTTCGTGGTTCGTGGTTCGTGGTTCAGTGGTTCGTGGGTGGTTCAGTGGTTCGTGGTTCGTGGTTCGTGGTTCGTGGTTCGTGGTTCGTGGTTCGTGGTTCAGTGGTCGTGGTTCGTGGTTCAGTGGTTCGTGGTTCGTGGTTCGTGGTCGTGGTTCGTGGTTCGTGGTTCGTGGTTCGTGGTTCGTGGTTCGTGGTTCGTGGTTGGTTCGTGGTTCGTGGTTCGTGGTTCGTGGTTCGTGGTTCGTGGTTCGTGGTTCGTGGTTCGTGGTTCGTGGTTCGTGGTTCGTGGTTCAGTGGTTCAGTGGTTCGTGGTTCGTGGTGGTTCGTGGTTCAGTGGTTCGTGGTTCGTGGTTCAGGGTTCGTGGTTCGTGGTTCGTGGTTCGTGGTTCAGTGGTTCGTGGTTCGTGGTTCGTGGTTCAGGGTTCGTGGTTCAGTGGTTCAGTGGTTCGTGGTTCGTGGTTCGTGGTTCGTGGTTCGTGGTTCGTGGTTCGTGGTTCGTGGTTCGTGGTTCGTGGTTCGTGGTTCGTGGTTCGTGGTTCGTGGTTCGTGGTTCGTGGTTCGTGGTTCGTGGTTCGTGGTTCGTGGTTCGTGGTTCGTGGTTCGTGGTTCGTGGTTCGTGGTTCAGTGGTTCGTGGTTCGTGGTTCGTGGTTCGTGGTTCGTGGTTCGTGGTTCAGTGGTTCGTGGTTCGTGGTTGGTTCGTGGTTCGTGGTTCAGTGGTTCGTGGTTCGTGGTTCGTGGTTCGTGGTTCGTGGTTGGTGGTTGTGGTTCGTGGTTCGTGGTTCGTGGTTCGTGGTTCGTGGTTCGTGGTTCGTGGTTCGTGGTTCGTGGTTCGTGGTTCGTGGTTCGTGGTTGTGGTTCGTGGTTCGTGGTTCGTGGTTCGTGGTTCGTGGTTCAGTGGTTCGTGGTTCGTGGTTCGTGGTTCGTGGTTCGTGGTTCGTGGTTCGTGGTTCGTGGTGGTTCGTGGTTCGTGGTTCGTGGTTCGTGGTTCGTGGTTCGTGGGTTCGTGGTTCGTGGTTCGTGGTTCGTGGTTCGTGGTTCGTGGTTCGTGGTTCGTGGTTCGTGGTTCGTGGTTCGTGGTTCGTGGTTCGTGGTTCGTGGTTCGTGGTTCGTGGTTCAGTGGTTCGTGGTTCGTGGTTCAGTGGTTCGTGGTTCGTGGTTCGTGGTTCGTGGTTCGTGGTTCGTGGTTCGTGGTTCGTGGTTCAGTGGTTGGTTCGTGGTTCAGTGGTTCGTGGTTCGTGGTTCGTGGTTCGTGGTTCAGTGGTGGTTCAGTGGTTCGTGGTTCGTGGTTCGTGGTTCGTGGTTCGTGGTTCGTGGTTCGTGGTTCGTGGTTCGTGGTTCGTGGTTCGTGGTTCGTGGTTCGTGGTTCGTGGTTCGTGGTTCAGTGGTTCGTGGTTCGTGGTTCGTGGTGGTTCGTGGTTCGTGGTTCGTGGTTCGTGGTTCGTGGTTCGTGGTTCGTGGTTCGTGGTTCGTGGTTCGTGGTTCGTGGTTCAGTGGTGGTTCGTGGTTCGTGGTTCGTGGTTCGTGGGTTCGTGGTTCGTGGTCGTGGTTCGTGGTTCGTGGTTCGTGGTTCGTGGTTCGTGGTCGTGGTTCGTGGTTCGTGGTTCGTGGTTCGTGGTTCGTGGTGGTTCGTGGTTCGTGGTTCGTGGTTCGTGGTTCGTGGTTCGTGGTTCGTGGTTCGTGGTTCAGTGGGTTCGTGGTTCGTGGGTGGTTCGTGGTTCGTGGTTCGTGGTTCGTGGTTCGTGGTTCGTGGTTCGTGGTTCAGTGGTTCGTGGTTCGTGGTTCGTGGTTCGTGGTTCGTGGTTCGTGGTTCGTGGTTCGTGGTTCAGTGGTGGTTCGTGGTTCGTGGTTCGTGGTTCGTGGTTCGTGGTTCGTGGTTCGTGGTTCGTGGTTCGTGGTTCGTGGTTCGTGGTTCGTGGTTCAGTGGTTCGTGGTTCGTGGTTCGTGGTTCGTGGTTCGTGGTTCGTGGTTCGTGGTTCGTGGTTCGTGGTTCAGGGTGGTTCGTGGTTCAGTGGTTCGTGGTTCAGTGGTTCGTGGTTCGTGGTTGTGGTTCGTGGTTCGTGGTTCGTGGTTCGTGGTTCGTGGTGGTTCGTGGTTCGTGGTTGGTTCGTGGTTCGTGGTTCGTGGTTCGTGGTTCGTGGTTCGTGGTTCGTGGTTCGTGGTTCGTGGTTCGTGGTTCGTGGTTCGTGGTTCGTGGTTCGTGGTTCGTGGTTCGTGGTTCAGTGGTTCGTGGTTCAGTGGGTGGTTCGTGGTTCGTGGTTTCGTGGTTCGTGGTTCAGTGGTTCGTGGGTGGTTCGTGGTTCGTGGTTCGTGGTGGTTCGTGGGTTCGTGGTTCGTGGTTCAGTGGTTCGTGGTTCGTGGTTCGTGGTTCGTGGTTCGTGGTTCGTGGGTGGTTCGTGGTTCGTGGTTCGTGGTTCGTGGTTCGTGGTTCGTGGTTCGTGGTTCGTGGTTCGTGGTTCGTGGTTCGTGGTTCGTGGTTCGTGGTTCGTGGTTGGTTCGTGGTTCGTGGTTCGTGGTTCGTGGTTCGTGGTTCGTGGTTCGTGGTTCGTGGTTCGTGGTTCGTGGTTCGTGGTTCGTGGGTTCGTGGTTCGTGGTTCGTGGTTCGTGGTTCGTGGTTCGTGGTTCGTGGTTCAGTGGTGGTTCGTGGTTCGTGGTTCGTGGTTCGTGGTTCGTGGTTCGTGGTTCGTGGTTCGTGGTTCGTGGTTCAGTGGTTCGTGGTTCAGTGGTTCGTGGTTCGTGGTTCGTGGTTGGTTCGTGGTTCGTGGTTCGTGGTTCGTGGTTCGTGGGTGGTTCGTGGTTCGTGGTTCGTGGTTCGTGGTTCGTGGTTCGTGGTTCGTGGTTCGTGGTTCGTGGTTCGTGGTTCGTGGTTGGTTCGTGGTTCGTGGTTCGTGGTTCGTGGTTCGTGGGTGGTTCGTGGTTCGTGGTTCGTGGTTCGTGGTTCGTGGTTCGTGGTTCGTGGTTCGTGGTTCGTGGTTCGTGGTTCGTGGTTCGTGGTTCGTGGTTCGTGGTTCGTGGTTCGTGGTTCGTGGTTCGTGGTTCGTGGTGGTGGTTCGTGGTTCGTGGTTCAGTGGTTCGTGGTTCGTGGTTCGTGGTTCGTGGGTGGTTCGTGGTTCGTGGTTCGTGGTGGTTCGTGGTTCGTGGTTCGTGGTTCGTGGTTCGTGGTTCGTGGTTCGTGGTTCGTGGTGGTTCGTGGTTCGTGGTTCGTGGTTCGTGGTTCGTGGTTCGTGGTTCGTGGTTCGTGGTTCGTGGTTCGTGGTTCGTGGTTCGTGGTTCGTGGTTCGTGGTTCGTGGTTCAGTGGTTCGTGGTTCGTGGTTCGTGGTCGTGGTTCGTGGTTCGTGGTTCGTGGTTCGTGGTTCGTGGTTCGTGGTTCGTGGTTCGTGGTTCGTGGTTCTGTGGTTCGTGGTTCGTGGTTCGTGGTTCGTGGTTCGTGGTTCGTGGTTCGTGGTTCGTGGTTCGTGGTTCGTGGTTCGTGGTTCGTGGTTCGTGGTTCGTGGTTCAGTGGTTCGTGGTTCGTGGTTCGTGGTTCGTGGTTCGTGGTTCGTGGTTCAGTGGTTCGTGGTTCAGTGGTTCGTGGGTTCGTGGTTCGTGGTTCGTGGTTCGTGGTTCGTGGTTCGTGGTTCGTGGTTCGTGGTTCGTGGTTCAGTGGTTCGTGGTTCGTGGTTCGTGGTTCGTGGTTCGTGGTTCGTGGTTCGTGGTTCGTGGTTCGTGGTTCGTGGTTCGTGGTTCGTGGTTCGTGGTTCGTGGTTCGTGGTTCGTGGTTCGTGGTTCGTGGTTCGTGGTTCGTGGTTCGTGGTTCAGTGGTTCGTGGTTCGTGGTTCGTGGTTCGTGGTTCGTGGTTCGTGGTTCGTGGTTCAGTGGTTCGTGGTTCGTGGTTCGTGGTTCGTGGTTCGTGGTTCGTGGTTCGTGGTTCGTGGTTCGTGGTTCGTGGTTCGTGGTTCGTGGTTCGTGGTTCGTGGTTCGTGGTTCGTGGTTCGTGGTTCGTGGTTCAGTGGTTCGTGTGGTTCGTGGTTCGTGGTTCGTGGTTCAGTGGTTCGTGGTTCGTGGTTCTGTGGTGGTTCGTGGTTCGTGGTGGTTCGTGGTTCGTGGTTCGTGGTTCGTGGTTGTGGTTCGTGGTTCGTGGTTCGGTCGTGGTTGGTCTGTGGTTCGTGGTTCGTGGGTGGTTCGTGGTTCGTGGTTCGTGGTTCGTGGTTCGTGGTTCGTGGTTCGTGGTTCGTGGTTCGTGGTTCGTGGTTCGTGGTTCGTGGTTCGTGGTTCGTGGTTCGTGGTTCGTGGTTCGTGGTTCGTGGTTCGTGGGTTGTGGTTCGTGGTTCAGTGGTTCGTGGTTCGTGGTTCGTGGTTCGTGGTTCGTGGTTCGTGGTTCGTGGTTCGTGGTTCGTGGTTCGTGGTTCGTGGTTCGTGGTTCGTGGTTCGTGGTTCGTGGTTCGTGGTTCGTGGTTCGTGGTTCGTGGTTCGTGGTTCGTGGTTCGTGGTTCGTGGTTCGTGGTTCGTGGTTCGTGGTTCGTGGTTCGTGGTTCGTGGTTCGTGGTTCAGTGGTTCGTGGTTCGTGGTTCGTGGTTCGTGGTTCGTGGTTCGTGGTTCGTGGTTCAGTGGTTCGTGGTTCGTGGTTGTGGTTCGTGGTTCGTGGTTCGTGGTTCGTGGTTCGTGGTTCGTGGTTCGTGGTTCGTGGTTCGTGGTTCGTGGTTCGTGGTTCGTGGTTCGTGGTTCGTGGTTCGTGGTTCGTGGTTCGTGGTTCGTGGTTCGTGGTTCGTGGTTCGTGGTTCGTGGTTCGTGGTTCGTGGTTCGTGGTTCAGTGGTTCGTGGTTCGTGGTTCAGTGGTTCGTGGTTCGTGGTTCGTGGTTGGTTCGTGGTTCGTGGTTCAGTGGTTCGTGGTTCGTGGTTCGTGGTTCAGTGGTTCGTGGTTCGTGGTTCGTGGTTCGTGGTTCGTGGTTCGTGGTTCAGTGGTTCGTGGTTCGTGGTTCGTGGTTCGTGGTTCGTGGTTCGTGGTTCGTGGTTCGTGGTTGGTTCGTGGTTCAGTGGTTCAGTGGTTCGTGGTTCGTGGTTCGTGGTTCGTGGTTCGTGGTTCGTGGTGGTTCGTGGTTCGTGGTTCGTGGTTCGTGGTTCGTGGTTCGTGGTTCAGGGTTCGTGGTTCGTGGTTCGTGGTTCGTGGTTCAGTGGTTCGTGGTTCGTGGTTCAGTGGTTCGTGGTTCGTGGTTCGTGGTTCGTGGTTCGTGGTTCGTGGTTCGTGGTTCGTGGTTCAGTGGTTCGTGGTTCAGGGTGGTTCGTGGTTCGTGGTTCAGTGGTTCGTGGTTCGTGGTTCGTGGTTCGTGGTTCGTGGTTCGTGGTTCGTGGTTCGTGGTTCGTGGTTCGTGGTTCGTGGTTCGTGGTTCGTGGTTCGTGGTTCGTGGTTCGTGGTTCGTGGTTCGTGGTTCGTGGTTCGTGGTTCGTGGTTCAGTGGTTCGTGGTTCGTGGTTCGTGGTTCGTGGTTCGTGGTTCGTGGTTCGTGGGTGGTTCGTGGTTCGTGGTTCGTGGTTCGTGGTTCGTGGTTCGTGGTTCGTGGTTCGTGGTTCAGTGGTTCGTGGTTCGTGGTTCGTGGTTCGTGGTTCGTGGTTCGTGGGTGGTTCAGTGGTTCAGTGGTTCGTGGTTCGTGGTTCGTGGTTCAGTGGTTCGTGGTTCGTGGTTCGTGGTTCGTGGTTCGTGGTTCGTGGTTCGTGGTTCGTGGTTCGTGGTTCGTGGTTCGTGGTTCGTGGTTCGTGGTGGTTCAGTGGTTCGTGGTTCAGTGGTTCGTGGTTCGTGGTTCGTGGTTCGTGGTTCGTGGTTCGTGGTTCGTGGTTCGTGGTTCGTGGTTCGTGGTTCGTGGTTCGTGGTTCGTGGTTCGTGGTTCGTGGTTCGTGGTTCAGTGGTTCGTGGTTCGTGGTTCGTGGTTCGTGGTTCGTGGTTCGTGGTTCGTGGTTCGTGGTTCGTGGTTCGTGGTTCGTGGTTCGTGGTTCGTGGTTCGTGGTTCGTGGTTCTGTGGTTCGTGGTTCGTGGTTCGTGGTTCGTGGTTCGTGGTTCGTGGTTCGTGGGTGGTTCAGTGGTTCGTGGTTCGTGGTCAGGGTGGTTCTGTGGTTCGTGGTTCGTGGTTCGTGGTTCGTGGTTCGTGGTTCGTGGTTCAGTGGTTCAGTGGTTCGTGGTTCAGTGGTTCAGTGGTTCGTGGTTCAGTGGTTCGTGGTTCGTGGTTCGTGGTTCGTGGTTCGTGGTTCAGTGGTTCGTGGTTCGTGGTTCAGTGGTTCGTGGTTCGTGGTTCGTGGTTCGTGGTTCGTGGTTCAGTGGTTCGTGGTTCAGTGGTTCGTGGTTCGTGGTTCGTGGTTCGTGGTTCGTGGTTCGTGGTTCGTGGTTCGTGGTTCGTGGTTCGTGGTTCGTGGTTCGTGGTTCAGGGTGGTTCGTGGTTCGTGGTTCGTGGTTCGTGGTTCGTGGTTCGTGGTTCAGTGGTTCGTGGTTGTGGTTCGTGGTTCGTGGTTCGTGGTTCGTGGTTCGTGGGTGGTTCGTGGTTCGTGGTTCGTGGTTCGTGGTTCGTGGTTCGTGGTTCGTGGTTCGTGGTTCGTGGTTCGTGGTTCAGTGGTTCGTGGTTCGTGGTTCGTGGTTCGTGGTTCAGTGGTTCAGTGGTTCGTGGTTCGTGGTTCGTGGTTCGTGGTGGTTCGTGGTTCGTGGTTCGTGGTTCGTGGTTCGTGGTTCAGTGGTTCAGTGGTTCGTGGTTCAGTGGTTCGTGGTGGTTCGTGGTTCGTGGTTCGTGGTTCGTGGTTCAGTGGTTCGTGGTTCGTGGTTCGTGGTTCGTGGTTCGTGGTTCGTGGGTGGTTCGTGGTTCGTGGTTCGTGGTTCGTGGTTCGTGGTTCGTGGTTCGTGGTTCGTGGTTCGTGGTTCGTGGTTCGTGGTTCGTGGTTCAGTGGTTCGTGGTTCGTGGTTGGTTCGTGGTTCGTGGTTCAGTGGTTCAGTGGTTGGTTCAGTGGTTCGGTGGTTCGTGGTTCGGTGGCTCCTGGTTCGGTGGCTCCTGGTTCGGTGGTTCGTGGTTCGGTGGCGTGTGGTTCGGTGGTTCGTGGTTCGTGGTTCGGTGGTTCGTGGTTCGGTGGTTCGTGGTTCGGTGGTTCGTGGTTCGGTGGTTCAGTGGTTCGTGGGTGGTTCGTGGTTCGTGGTTCGTGGTTCGTGGTTCGTGGTTCGTGGTTCAGTGGTTCGTGGTTCGTGGTTCAGTGGTTCGTGGTTCGTGGTTCGTGGTTCGTGGTTCGTGGTGGTTCGTGGTTCGTGGTTCGTGGTTCGTGGTTCGTGGTTCGTGGTTCGTGGTTCGTGGTTCGTGGTTCGTGGTTCGTGGTTCGTGGTTCGTGGTTCGTGGTTCGTGGTTCGTGGTTCGTGGTTCGTGGTTCGTGGTTCGTGGTTCGTGGTTCGTGGTTCGTGGTTCAGTGGTTCGTGGTTCGTGGTTCGTGGTTCGTGGTTCAGGGTTCGTGGTTCGTGGTTCGTGGTTCGTGGTTCAGTGGTTCGTGGTTCAGTGGTTCAGTGGTTCGTGGTTCGTGGTTCGTGGTTCGTGGTTCGTGGTTCGTGGTTCGTGGTTCGTGGTTCGTGGTTCGTGGTTCAGTGGTTCGTGGTTCAGTGGTTCAGTGGTTCGTGGTTCGTGGTTCGTGGTTCGTGGTTCAGTGGTTCGTGGTTCGTGGTTCGTGGTTCGTGGTTCAGTGGTTCGTGGTTCGTGGTTCAGTGGTTCGTGGTTCGTGGTTCAGTGGTTCAGTGGTTCGTGGTTCGTGGTTCGTGGTTCGTGGTTCGTGGTTCGTGGTTCGTGGTTCGTGGTTCGTGGTTCGTGGTTCGTGGTTCGTGGTTCGTGGTTCGTGGTTCGTGGTTCGTGGTTCGTGGTTCGTGGTTCAGTGGTTCGTGGTTCAGTGGTTCGTGGTTCGTGGTTCGTGGTTCGTGGTTCGTGGTTCGTGGTTCGTGGTTCGTGGTTCGTGGTTCGTGGTTCGTGGTTCGTGGTTCAGTGGTTCGTGGTTCGTGGTTCGTGGTTCGTGGTTCGTGGTTCGTGGTTCGTGGTTCGTGGTTCGTGGTTCGTGGTTCGTGGTTCGTGGTTCGTGGTTGGTTCGTGGTTCGTGGTTCGTGGTTCGTGGTTCAGGGTTCAGTGGTTCAGTGGTTCGTGGTGGTTCAGTGGTTCGTGGTTCGTGGTTCGTGGTTCAGTGGTTCGTGGTTCGTGGTTCGTGGTTCGTGGTTCGTGGTTCGTGGTTCGTGGTTCGTGGTTCGTGGTTCGTGGTTCGTGGTTCGTGGTTCGTGGTTCGTGGTTCGTGGTTCGTGGTTCGTGGTTCGTGGTTCGTGGTTCGTGGTTCGTGGTTCGTGGTTCGTGGTTCGTGGTTCGTGGTTCGTGGTTCGTGGTTCGTGGTTCGTGGTTCGTGGTTCGTGGTTCAGTGGTTCGTGGTTCGTGGTTCGTGGTTCGTGGTTCGTGGTTCGTGGTTCGTGGTTCGTGGTTCGTGGTTCGTGGTTCGTGGTTCGTGGTTCGTGGTTCGTGGTTCGTGGTTCGTGGTTCGTGGTTCGTGGTTCAGTGGTTCAGTGGTTCAGTGGTTCGTGGTTCGTGGTTCGTGGTTCGTGGTTCGTGGTTCGTGGTTCAGTGGTTCGTGGTTCAGTGGTTCGTGGTTCGTGGTTCGTGGTTCGTGGTTCGTGGTTCGTGGTTCGTGGTTCGTGGTTCGTGGTTCGTGGTTCGTGGTTCGTGGTTCGTGGTTCGTGGTTCGTGGTTCAGTGGTTCGTGGTTCGTGGTTGGTGGTTCGTGGTTCGTGGTTCGTGGTTCGTGGTTCGTGGTTCGTGGTTCGTGGTTCGTGGTTCGTGGTTCGTGGTTCGTGGTTCGTGGTTCGTGGTTCGTGGTTCGTGGTTCGTGGTTCGTGGTTCGTGGTTCGTGGTTCGTGGTTCGTGGTTCGTGGTTCGTGGTTCGTGGTTCAGTGGTTCGTGGTTCGTGGTTCGTGGTTCGTGGTTGGTTCGTGGTTGGTTCGTGGTTCGTGGTTCGTGGTTCGTGGTTCGTGGTTCGTGGTTCGTGGTTCGTGGTTCGTGGTTCGTGGTTCGTGGTTCGTGGTTCGTGGTTCGTGGTTCGTGGTTCGTGGTTCGTGGTTCGTGGTTCGTGGTTCGTGGTTCAGTGGTTCGTGGTTCGTGGTTCGTGGTTCGTGGTTCGTGGTTCGTGGTGGTTCGTGGTTCGTGGTTGGTTCGTGGTTCGTGGTTCGTGGTTCGTGGTTCAGTGGTTCGTGGTTCAGGTGGTTCAGTGGTTCAGTGGTTCGTGGTTCGTGGTTCGTGGTTCGTGGTTCGTGGTTCGTGGTTCGTGGTTCGTGGTTCGTGGTTCGTGGTTCGTGGTTCAGTGGTTCGTGGTTCGTGGTTCGTGGTTCGTGGTTCAGTGGTTCGTGGTTCGTGGTTCGTGGTTCGTGGTTCGTGGTTCGTGGTTCGTGGTTCGTGGTTCGTGGTTCGTGGTTCAGTGGTTCGTGGTTCGTGGTTCGTGGTTCGTGGTTCGTGGTTCGTGGTTCGTGGTTCGTGGTTCGTGGTTCGTGGTTCAGTGGTTCGTGGTTCGTGGTTCGTGGTTCGTGGTTCGTGGTTCGTGGTTCGTGGTTCGTGGTTCGTGGTTCGTGGTTCGTGGTTCGTGGTTCGTGGTTCGTGGTTCGTGTGGTTCGTGGTTCAGTGGTTCGTGGTGGTTCGTGGTTCGTGGTTCGTGGTTCGTGGTTCGTGGTTCGTGGTTCGTGGTTCGTGGTTCGTGGTTCGTGGTTCGTGGTTCGTGGTTCGTGGTTCGTGGTTCAGTGGTTCGTGGTTCGTGGTTCGTGGTTCGTGGTTCGTGGTTCGTGGTTCGTGGTTCGTGGTTCGTGGTTCGTGGTTCGTGTTCGTGGTTCGTGTGGTTCGTGGTTCGTGGTTCGTGGTTCGTGGTTCGTGGTTCGTGGTTCGTGGTTCGTGGTTCGTGGTTCGTGGTTCGTGGTTCGTGGTTCGTGGTTCGTGGTTCAGTGGTTCGTGGTTCGTGGTTCGTGGTTCGTGGTTCGTGGTTCGTGGTTCGTGGTTCAGTGGTTCGTGGTTCGTGGTTCGTGGTTCGTGGTTCGTGGTCAGGGTTCAGTGGTTCGTGGTTCAGTGGTTCGTGGTCGTGGTTCGTGGTTCGTGGTTCGTGGTTCGTGGTGGTTCGTGGTTCTGTGGTGGTTCGTGGTTCGTGGTGGTTCGTGGTTCGTGGTTCGTGGTTCGTGGTTCGTGGTTCGTGGGTGGTTCGTGGTTCGTGGTTCGTGGTTCGTGGTTCGTGGTTCGTGGTTCGTGGTTCGTGGTTCGTGGTTCGTGGTCGTGGTTGGTTCGTGGTTCGTGGTTCGTGGTCGTGGTTCGTGGTTCGTGGTGGTTCGTGGTTCGTGGTTCGTGGTTCGTGGTTCGTGGTTCGTGGTTCGTGGTTCGTGGTTCAGTGGTTCGTGGTTCGTGGTCGTGGTTCGTGGTTCGTGGTTCGTGGTTCGTGGTTCGTGGTTCGTGGTTCGTGGTTGTGGTTCGTGGTTCGTGGTTCGTGGTTCGTGGTTCGTGGTTCGTGGTTCGTGGTTCGTGGTCGTGGTTCGTGGTTCGTGGTCGTGGTTCGTGGTTCGTGGTTCGTGGTTCTGTGGTTCGTGGTTCGTGGTTCGTGGTTCGTGGTTCGTGGTTCGTGGTTCGTGGTTCGTGGTTCGTGGTTCGTGGTTCGTGGTTCGTGGTTCGTGGTTCGTGGTTCGTGGTTCGTGGTTCAGTGGTTCAGTGGTTCGTGGTTCGTGGTTCAGTGGTTCGTGGTTCGTGGTTCGTGGTTCGTGGTTCGTGGTTCGTGGTTCGTGGTTCGTGGTTCGTGGTTCGTGGTTCGTGGTTCGTGGTTCGTGGTTCGTGGTTCGTGGTTCAGTGGTTCAGTGGTTCGTGGTTCAGTGGTTCGTGGTTCGTGGTTCGTGGTTCGTGGTGGTTCGTGGTTCGTGGTTCGTGGTTCGTGGTTCGTGGTTCAGTGGTTCGTGGTTCAGTGGTTCGTGGTTCGTGGTTCGTGGTTCGTGGTTCGTGGTTCGTGGTTCGTGGTTCAGTGGTCGTGGTTCGTGGTTCGTGGTTCGTGGTTCGTGGTTCGTGGTTCGTGGTTCGTGGTTCGTGGTTCGTGGTTCAGTGGTTCGTGGTTCGTGGTTCGTGGTCGTGGTTCGTGGTTCGTGGTTCGTGGTTCGTGGTTCGTGGTTCAGTGGTTCAGTGGTTGGTTCGTGGTTCGTGGTTCGTGGTTCGGTTCGTGGTTCGTGGTTCGTGGTTGTGGTTCGTGGTTCGTGGTTCGTGGTTCGTGGTTCGTGGTTCGTGGTTCAGTGGTTCGTGGTTCAGTGGTTCGTGGTTCGTGGTTCGTGGTTCGTGGTTCGTGGTTCGTGGTTCGTGGTTCGTGGTTCGTGGTTCGTGGTTCGTGGTTCGTGGTGGTTCGTGGTTCGTGGTTCGTGGTTCGTGGTTCGTGGTTCGTGGTTCGTGGTTCGTGGTTCGTGGTTCGTGGTTCGTGGTTCGTGGTTCGTGGTTCGTGGTTCGTGGTTCGTGGTTCGTGGTTCGTGGTTCAGTGGTTCGTGGTTCGTGGTTCGTGGTTCGTGGTTCGTGGTTCGTGGTTCGTGGTTCGTGGTTCGTGGTTCGTGGTTCGTGGTTCGTGGTTCGTGGTTCGTGGTTCGTGGTTCGTGGTTCGTGGTTCGTGGTTCGTGGTTCGTGGTTCGTGGTTCGTGGTTCAGTGGTTCGTGGTTCGTGGTTCGTGGTTCGTGGTTCGTGGTTCGTGGTTCGTGGTTCAGTGGTTCGTGGTTCAGTGGTTCAGTGGTTCGTGGTTCAGTGGTTCGTGGTTCGTGGTGGTTCGTGGTTCGTGGTTCAGTGGTTCGTGGTTCGTGGTTCGTGGTTCGTGGTTCGTGGTTCGTGGTTCGTGGTTCGTGGTTCGTGGTTCGTGGTTCGTGGTTCGTGGTTCGTGGTTCGTGGTTCGTGGTTCGTGGTTCGTGGTTCGTGGTTCGTGGTTCGTGGTTCGTGGTTCGTGGTTCGTGGTTCGTGGTTCGTGGTTCGTGGTTCGTGGTTCGTGGTTCAGTGGTTCAGTGGTTCGTGGTTCGTGGTTCGTGGTTCGTGGTTCGTGGTTCAGTGGTTCGTGGTTCAGTGGTTCAGTGGTCGTGGTTCGTGGTTCAGGGTGGTTCGTGGTTCGTGGTTCGTGGTTCGTGGTTCGTGGTTCGTGGTTCGTGGTTCGTGGTTCGTGGTTCGTGGTTCAGTGGTTCGTGGTTCGTGGTTCGTGTGGTTCGTGGTTCGTGGGTGGTTCAGGGTTCAGTGGTTCAGTGGTTCAGTGGTTCAGTGGTTCGTGGTTCGTGGTTCGTGGTTCGTGGTTCAGTGGTTCGTGGTTCGTGGTTCAGTGGTTCGTGGTGGTTCGTGGTTCGTGGTTCGTGGTTCAGTGGTTGGTTCGTGGTTCAGTGGTTCGTGGTTCAGGGTGGTTCGTGGTTCAGTGGTTCGTGGTTCAGTGGTTCGTGGTTCGTGGTTCAGTGGTTGGTTCGTGGTTCGTGGTTCGTGGTGGTTCAGTGGTTCGTGGTCGTGGTTCGTGGTTCGTGGTTCGTGGTTCAGTGGTTCGTGGTTCAGTGGTTCAGTGGTTCAGTGGTTCGTGGTTCGTGGTTCAGTGGTCGTGGTTCGTGGTTCGTGGTTCGTGGTTCGTGGTTCGTGGTTCGTGGTTCGTGGTTCGTGGTTCGTGGTTCGTGGTTCGTGGTTCGTGGTTCGTGGTTCGTGGTTCGTGGTTCGTGGTTCGTGGTTCGTGGTTCAGTGGTTCGTGGTTCGTGGTTCGTGGTTCAGTGGTTCGTGGTTCGTGGTTCAGTGGTTCGTGGTTCGTGGTTCGTGGTTCAGTGGTTCGTGGTTCGTGGTTCAGTGGTTCGTGGTTCGTGGTTCGTGGTTCGTGGTTCGTGGTTCGTGGTTCGTGGTTCGTGGTTCGTGGTTCGTGGTTCGTGGTTCGTGGTGGTTCGTGGTTCGTGGTTCAGTGGTTCGTGGTTCGTGGTTCGTGGTTCGTGGTTCAGTGGTTCGTGGTTCGTGGTTCAGGGTTCGTGGTTCAGGGTTCAGTGGTTCGTGGTTCGTGGTTCGTGGTTCGTGGTTCGTGGTTCGTGGTTCGTGGTTCGTGGTTCGTGGTTCGTGGTTCGTGGTTCGTGGTTCGTGGTTCGTGGTTCAGTGGTTCGTGGTGGTTCGTGGTTCAGGGTGGTTCGTGGTTCGTGGTTCGTGGTTCAGTGGTTCAGTGGTTCGTGGTTCAGTGGTTCGTGGTTCGTGGTTCGTGGTTCAGTGGTTCAGTGGTTCGTGGTTCGTGGTTCGTGGTTCGTGGTTCGTGGTTCAGTGGTTCGTGGTTCAGTGGTTCAGGGTTCGTGGTTCAGTGGTTCAGTGGTTCGTGGTTCGTGGGTGGTTCAGTGGTTCGTGGTTCGTGGTTCGTGGTTCGTGGTTCGTGGTTCGTGGTTCAGTGGTGGTTCGTGGTTCAGTGGTTCGTGGTTCGTGGTTCAGTGGTTCGTGGTTCGTGGTTCGTGGTTCGTGGTTCGTGGTTCGTGGTTCGTGGTTCGTGGTTCGTGGTTCAGTGGTTCGTGGTTCAGTGGTTCGTGGTGGTTCGTGGTTCAGTGGTTCGTGGTTCGTGGTTCGTGGTTGGTTCGTGGGTCTGTGGTTCAGTGGTTCAGTGGTTCAGTGGTTCGTGGTTCGTGGTTCGTGGTTCGTGGTTCAGTGGTTCGTGGTTCGTGGTTGGTTCGTGGTTCGTGGTTCGTGGGTGGTTCGTGGTTCGTGGTTCGTGGTTCGTGGTTTCGTGGTTCGTGGTTCGTGGTTCGTGGTTCGTGGTGGTTCGTGGTTCGTGGTTCAGTGGTTCAGTGGTTCGTGGTTGGGTTCAGTGGTTCAGGGTTCGTGGTTCGTGGTTCGTGGTCGTGGTTCAGGGTTCAGTGGTTCGTGGTTCGTGGTTGGTTCGTGGTTCAGTGGTTCAGGGTTCGTGGTTCAGTGGTTCGTGGTTCAGGGTTGGTTCAGTGGTTCGTGGTTCGTGGGTGGTTCAGTGGTTCAGGGTTGGTTCAGGGTTCAGTGGTTCAGTGGTTCAGTGGTTCGTGGTTTCAGGTTTCATGGTTCAGGGTTCAGGGTTCAGTGGTTCAGGGTTCAGTGTTCATGGTTCAGGGTTCAGGGTTCAGGGTTCAGGGTTGGGTTCAGGGTTCAGGGTTCAGTGGTTCAGTGGTTCGTGGTTGGTTCGTGGTTCAGTGGTTCGTGGTTCAGGGTTCGTGGTTCAGGGTTCGTGGTTCAGTGGTTCGTGGTTCAGGGTTCAGTGGTTCGTGGTTCAGGGTTCAGGGTTCAGTGGTTCAGTGGTTCAGTGGTTCAGGGTTCAGGGTTCGTGGTTCAGTGGTTCAGTGGTTCGTGGTTCAGGGTTCAGGGTTGGTTCAGTGGTCGTGGTTCGTGGTTCAGTGGTTCAGGTGGTTCAGTGGTTCAGTGGTTCAGGTTTCAGGGTTCAGGGTTCAGGGTTCAGGGTTCATGGTTCAGGGTTCAGGGTTCAGTGTTCAGGGTTCAGGGTTCAGTGGTTCAGTGGTTCAGGGTTCGTGGTTGGTTCAGGGTTCAGGGTTCAGTGGGGTTCGTGGTTCAGTGGTTCAGTGGTTCAGGTGGGGTTCGTGGTTCAGGGTTCAGTGGTTCAGGGTTCAGGGTTCAGTGGTTCAGTGGTTCAGTGGTTCGTGGTTCAGTGGTTCAGTGGTTCAGTGGTTCGTGGTTCAGTGGTTCAGTGGTTCAGTGGTTCGTGGTTCAGTGGTTCAGGGTGGTTCGTGGTTCAGGGTTCAGTGGTTCAGGGTTCATGGTTCATGGTTCAGGGTTCAGGGTTCAGGGTCGTGGTTCAGGGTTCAGTGGTTCAGTGGTTCAGGTTCAGTGGTTCAGTGGTTCAGGGTTCAGGTTCAGTGGTTCGTGGTTCAGTGGTTCGTGGTTCGGGTTCGTGGTTCAGTGGTTCAGTGGTTCAGTGGTTCAGTGGTTCAGTGGTTCAGTGGTTCAGTGGTTCTTGGTTCGTGGTTCAGGGTTCAGGGTTCAGGGTTCAGGGTTCAGTGTTCAGGGTTCATGGTTCAGTGGTTCAGGGTTCAGGGGTTCAGGGTTCAGGGTTCAGGGTTGGTTCGTGGTTCGTGGTCAGGTGGTTCAGGGTTCATGGTTCATGGTTCAGGGTTCATGGTTCAGGGTTCAGGGTTCAGTGGTTCAGGGTTCAGGGTTCAGGGTTCAGGGTTCAGGGTTCAGGGTTCAGGGTTCAGGGTTCAGGTTCAGGGTTCAGGGTTCAGTGGTTCGTGGTTCAGGGTTCTGGGTTCAGTGGTTCATGGTTCAGGGTTCAGGGTTCAGTGTTCAGGGTTCAGGGTTCAGTGTTCAGGGTTCAGGGTTCAGGGTTCAGGGTTCATGGTTCAGGGTTCAGGGTTCGTGGTTCAGGGTCAGGGTTCAGTGGTTCAGGGTTCATGGTTCAGGGTTCAGGGTTCATGGTTCATGGTTCAGGGTTCAGGGTTCAGGGTTCAGGGTTCAGGTTCAGGGTTCAGGGTTCAGGGTTCAGTGGGGTTCAGGGTTCGTGGTTCAGGGTTCAGGGTTCAGGGTTCAGGGTTCAGGGTTCAGGGTTCAGGGTTCAGGGTTCAGGGTTCAGGGTTCAGGGTTCAGGGTTCAGTGGTTCAGTGGTTCAGGGGGTTCAGGGTTCAGGGTTCAGGGTTCAGGGTTCAGGGTTCAGTGGTTCAGGGTTCAGGGTTCAGGGTTCAGGGGGTTCAGGTTGGTTCGTGGTTCAGGGTTCAGGGTTCAGGGTTCAGGGTTCAGGGTTCAGGGTTCAGGGTTCAGGGTTCAGGGTGGTTCAGGGTTCAGTGGTTCAGGGTTCAGGGTTCAGGGTTCGTGGTTCAGGGTTCAGGGTTCAGGGTTCAGGGTTCGTGGGGTTCAGGGTTCAGGGTTCAGTGTTCAGGGTTCAGGGTTCAGGGTTCAGGTTCAGGGTTCAGGGTTCGGGTTCAGGGTTCAGGGTTCAGGGTTCGTGGTTCAGGGTTCAGGGTTCAGGGTTCAGGGTTCAGGGTTCAGGGTTCAGGGTTCAGGGTTCAGGGTTCAGGGTTCAGGGTTCAGGGTTCAGGGTTCAGGGTTCAGGGTTCAGGGTTCAGGGTTCAGGGGTGGTTCAGGGTTCAGGGTTCAGTGGTTCAGTGGTTCAGGTTCAGGGTTCAGGGTTCAGGGGGTTCAGGGTTCAGGGTTCAGGGTTCAGGGTTCAGGGTTCAGGGTTCAGGGTTCAGGGTTCAGGGTTCAGGGTTCAGGGTTCAGGGTTCAGGGGGTTCAGGGTTCAGGGTTCAGGGTTCGTCAGGGGGGTTCAGGTTCAGGGTTCAGGGTTCAGGGTTCAGGGTTCAGGTTCGTGGTTCAGGGTTCAGGGTTCAGGGTTCAGGGTTCAGTGGTTCAGGGTTCAGGGTTCAGTGGTTCAGGGGTTCAGGGTTCAGGGTTCAGGGTTCAGGGTTCAGGGTCAGGGTTCAGGGTTCAGGGTTCAGGGTTCAGGGTTCAGGGTTCGTGGTTCAGGGTTCAGGGTTCAGGGTTCAGGGTTCAGTGGTTCAGGGTTCAGGGTTCAGGGTTCAGGGTTCAGGGTTCAGGGTTCAGGGTTCAGGGTTCAGGGTTCAGGGTTCAGGGTTCAGGGTTCAGGGTTCAGGGTTCAGGGTTCAGGGTTCAGGGTTCAGGGTTCAGGGTTCAGGGTTCAGGGTTCAGGGTTCAGGGTTCAGGGGGTTCAGGGTTCAGGGTTCAGGGTTCAGGGTTCAGGGTTCAGGGTTCAGGGTTCAGGGTTCAGGGTTCAGGGGTTCAGGGTTCAGTGGTTCAGGGTTCAGGGTTCAGGGTTCAGGGTTCGTGGTTCAGGGTTCAGTGGTTCAGGGTTCAGGGTTCAGGGTTCAGGGTTCAGGGTTCAGGGTTCAGGGTTCAGGGTTCAGGGTTCAGGGTTCAGGGTTCAGGGTTCAGGGTTCAGGGTTCAGGGTTCAGGGTTCAGGGTTCAGGGTTCGTGGTTCAGGGTTCAGGGTTCAGGGTTGGTCAGGGTTCAGGGTTCAGGGTTCAGGGTTCAGGGTTCGTGGTTCAGGGTTCAGGGTTCAGGGTTCAGGGTTCAGGGTTCAGGGTTCAGGGTTCAGGGTTCAGGGTTCAGGGTTCAGGGTTCAGGGTTCAGGGTTCAGGGTTCAGGGTTCAGGGTTCAGGGTTCAGGGTTCAGGGTTCAGGGTTCAGGGTTCAGGGTTCAGGGTTCAGGGTTCAGGGTTCAGGTTCAGGGTTCAGGTTCAGGGTTCAGGGTTCAGGGTTCAGTGGTTCAGGTTCAGGGTTCAGGGTTCAGGGTTCAGGGTTCAGGTTGGTTCAGGGTTCAGGGTTCAGGGTTCAGGGTTCAGGGTTCAGGGTTCAGGGTTCAGGGTTCAGGGTTCAGGGTTCAGGGTTCAGGGTTCAGGGTTCAGGGTTCAGGGTTCAGGGTTCAGGGTTCAGGTTCAGGTTCAGGGTTCAGGGTTCAGGGTTCAGGGTTCAGGGTTCAGGGTTCAGGGTTCAGGGTTCAGGGTTCAGGGTTCAGGTTCAGGTTCAGGGTTCAGGGTTCAGGGTTCAGGGTTCGTGGTTCAGGGTTCAGGGTTCAGGGTTCAGGGTTCAGGGTTCAGGGTTCAGGGTTCAGGGTTCAGGGTTCAGGGTTCAGGGTTCAGGGTTCAGGGTTCAGGGTTCAGGTTCAGGGTTCAGGGTTCAGGGTTCAGGGTTCAGGGTTCAGGGTTCAGGGTTCAGGTTCAGGGTTCAGGGTTCAGGGTTCAGGGTTCAGGGTTCAGGGTTCAGGGTTCAGGGTTCAGGGTTCAGGGTTCAGGGTTCAGGGTTCAGGGTTCAGGGTTCAGGGTTCAGGGTTCAGGGTTCAGGGTTCAGGGTTCAGGGTTCAGGGTTCAGGGTTCAGGTTCAGGGTTCAGGTTCAGGGTTCAGGGTTCAGGGTTCAGGGTTCAGGGTTCAGGGTTCAGGGTTCAGGGTTCAGGGTTCAGGGTTCAGGGTTCAGGGTTCAGGTTCAGGGTTCAGGGTTCAGGTTCAGGGTTCAGGGTTCAGGGTTCAGGGTTCAGGGTTCAGGGTTCAGGGTTCAGGTTCAGGGTTCAGGGTTCAGGGTTCAGGGTTCAGGGTTCAGGGTTCAGGGTTCAGGGTTCAGGGTTCAGGGTTCAGGGTTCAGGGTTCAGGGTTCAGGGTTCAGGGTTCAGGGTTCAGGGTTCAGGGTTCAGGGTTCAGGGTTCAGGGTTCAGGGTTCAGGGTTCAGGGTTCAGGGTTCAGGGTTCAGGGTTCAGGGTTCAGGGTTCAGGGTTCAGGGTTCAGGGTTCAGGTTCAGGGTTCAGGTTCAGGGTTCAGGGTTCAGGGTTCAGGGTTCAGGGTTCAGGGTTCAGGTTCAGGGTTCAGGGTTCAGGGTTCAGGGTTCAGGTTCAGGGTTCAGGGTTCAGGGTTCAGGGTTCAGGGTTCAGGGTTCAGGGTTCAGGGTTCAGGGTTCAGGGTTCAGGGTTCAGGGTTCAGGGTTCAGGGTTCAGGGTTCAGGGGGTTCAGGGTTCAGGGTTCAGGGTTCAGGGTTCAGGGTTCAGGGTTCAGGGTTCAGGAGCTTTCAAATGCATCATTGCGAAGCTCCTCTAGCTCTTGGGTTGTAACTTCCTTTGCTTTGAGCCCCATCCATCTCCATGTTGCATTGCTTAATAGCCCAAAATGCCTTATGCTCAATTTCAGCGGGTAAATGACAAGGTTTACCATACACAAGCCGAAGGAGACATCCCGATAGGTGTCTTGTATCTTGTTCTATAAGCCCACAAAGAATCATTAAGTCGCATGCTCCAATCTTTCTTTGTTGGGTTCTTAGTCTTTTCTAGAATGGATTTCACCTCCCGGTTAGACACCTCGGCTTGTCCATTTGTTTGGGGATGATAAGGTGTTGCAATCTTGTGTGACACATTGTACTTCGTCAACAAGCTTTGTAAAATCTGTTTTTGAAGTGAGAACCCCCATCGCTAATTATGGCTCTTGGAATTCCAAACCTTGCAAAAATATTAGCTTGCACAAAATCGAAACCACTTTAGAATCATTAGTTGGGGTGGCTTTAGATTCCACCCATTTCGAGACATAATCAACCGCAAGTAAGATATAAAAAATTCTCATGGGAGTTGACAAAAGGCCCCATAAAATCAATACCCCATACATCAAAAACTTCAATAAATTGAATAAAAGTTTGTGGCATTTGATTTCGGGCACCTAGATTGCCGGTTCTGTGGCACCCAAGGTAGTTAATATCGTGTATCGGTATCGTATCGGTCGGGTCCTATACACCTATACAAATGATAATATCTGTTTTTATAGGCGATACATCATTAAGATTTTTTTAATATTTATTATTTATCAAACAAAAAAATATATTGATATAACCATAATAGAAAATAATAATTGTAGTAAACATACTTCAACCTTACAAAATAAAAGGTGGTTGATTAGAGCCTTATACTATCAACAACGAAACCAAACATTGAATGTCTATTAGCCCATCAACATCACATTTACAGTAATTACATCCACCATAATCATATATGAAGTTACCAAAATTAGTGGGGTTACTTTCTTGAACTAAAAGTTCAAGAAATCATAATCAACATACAAAATAATTAGTGATATATAAGTGTACAAGTGAAACCTATATTATCAGTGTACAAGTGAAACCGATATATCGGTCCGTACAGGACGATACACGCGTTTTTATCGTTTCTCCTTCGTATCGCCGATATTTTCAATATCGTAAAGATTTTTTCCTATATCCTATAAAAACCTTTAATATCGGCCTATACAACCGATATTGACTACCTTGGTGGCACCTATCACAAGTTGTACAAAATATATGTGCATCCTTAAACAAAGTTGGCCAATAGAAACCACTTTCAAGTACCTTGTGAGCGGTTCTCTTACTCCCAAAATGTCCTCAAGCATAAGAGTGACAAAAGACAAGATAGAATTAAAGTCGATTCTGGAACACACCTTCTTATTACTTGGTCACTACCATGTTTCCACAAGTATGGATCATCCCATATGTATTGGTTCCTAACTTCTTAAGTTTGTCCCTCTCAAAGACGAGACAAGTTCTTTGGGATTTGTTTAGAAACTAAATAATTCACAATATCGGCATACCATGGTTCTCCAAAGGCAATTGAGAAAAGTTGCTCCTCTGGGAAACTTTCACGCAATGGGATAACTTCCTTGTCCACAGCAAGACGGCTCAAATGATCCGCAACGGTGTTCTCAATTCCTTTCTTGTCTTTGATCTCAATATCAAACTCTTGCAAGAGTAAAATCCACCGTATGAGCCTCGGTTTCGCCCCTTTCTTTGTAAGCAAGTACTTAAGCGCTGCATGATAAGAAAAGACAACAACTTTTGTACCAATTAGATAAGAGCGAAACTTTTTTTAAAGCAAAAACAATGGCTAATAACTCTTTTCTGTGGTTGTGTTGTTTTGTTGGGCCTCATTTAACGTTAGAAGCATAATAAATAGCATGAGGAAGCTTCAAGATACGTTGCCCAAGCACCGCACCAACCGCATAATCACTAGCATCACACATAAGCTCAAAGGGCTTGCTCCGATCCGGTGGTTTAATGATAGGGGCTGAAATCAAAAGTTCTTTCAAACGATTGAATGCCACCATACACTTTTCATCAAAGTTAAAAACCACATCTTTTTGCAATAAGTTACAAAGTGGTGATGCTATCTTGGAAAAATCCTTGATGAATCTTGATAGAAACCTGCATGACCAAGAAAAAGATCGTATCTCACTCACCGTAGTGGGAGGGGTTAAAGCACGAATAAGGTCATCTTAGATTTATCAACTTCCAAGCCTTTAGAAGATATTATATGGCCTAAAACTATGCCATGAGTTACCATAAAATGGCACTTCTCCCAATTGACAAGATTTGTTTCAACACATCGTTCGAGGATTAGAGACAAGTTGTTCAAGCAAAGGTCAAATGAATCACCAAAGACGCTAAAATCGTCCATGAACACTTGATTATGTTTTCAACATATTAGAAAAGATACTTACCATACACCTTTGAAAAGTAGCTGGAGCATTGCATAAGCCAAAAGGCATCCTTCGTAAGCAAAAATCCGAAAGGACAAGTGAAAGTGGTTTTCTCTTGGTCCTCACGCTATCTGTCTGATTATAACTTGAATAGCCATCAAGGAAGCAATAGTAAGAGTGTCCGACTAAACGTTCAAGCATTTGATCAATAAAGGTAGAGGAAAGTAATCTTTTCTAGTAGTGGCGTTCAATTTCCTGTAATCAATACAAACCCTCCAACCGGTTTGCACACGAGTTGGGACAAGTTAGTTCTTATCATTCTCCACCACTTTGTCACTTTGATTTCTTTGGTACTACTTGTCAGGCTTACCCACTTGCTATCGGATATGGGGTAGATAACACCCACTTCCAAAAGCTTGAGTATCTCCTTTTTCACAACTTCCATCATGGGAGGGTTCAAATGACGTTGCGCTTCCCTTGTAGGCTTTGTGTCGTCCTCCAAACGAATTTTGTGCATACAAACGGCAAGGCTTATACCCTTGATATCGGCAATTGTCCATCCTATGGCCGTCTTGTACTTCCTTAGCACCCTTAGAAGTTTTTGCTCTGTAAATCACTAAGCTCATTAGAAACAATCACAGGTAACTCTTCATTATCACCCAAGTACAAGTACTTTAGGTGATGGGGAAGTGGTTTCAATTCTAAAATTGGAGATTTAATAATTGAAGGTACAAGCTTTTCATCCTGCATGGTAAAGAAATAAAAGAGATATTATGAGTTTTCGGGCATCCTTGTAGTGAATTAAGATCACCAAGGGCTTCCTTGACTTCATTACCACACACTATACCATTATCCATGGATGTAGTTAACACGGTTTCAAAGCGTCATCACCATTTAATTCAAACATTTGTTGTGCCAATGTATCCATAACATCAATGGAGAAACAAGAGTGGACATCACTAGGATATCTCATCGTCTCGAAAATGTTGAAACGTATTGTTTCTCCATCAAACTCCATGGTTAACGTTCCCTTGTCCACATCAATTATGGTTTTCGCCGTTTTCATGAATGGGCCCAAGTAGCAATGGAAGAGGCGAGTCGTGAACCTTCATTCATCTCTAACACACAAAAGTCAGCTGGAAATACAAGTTGATTAACTGCCGCACAAGAACATCCTCAACAATACCCATTGGGTGACATTAGAGCGATCGGCTAATTGCAATACAATTTCATCCTTTTTGAGAGGACCAAGATCAAGTGAATTATACATTGATCCGGCATAACATTAACGGATGCACCTAAATCCAACATAGCTTTGTTAAATGTTGTGTTACCAATTGTGACGGGAATGTCAAAACTACCGGGATCCTTGCACTTAAGTGGGAGTTTGTGTTGTAAGATTGCCGAAGCATTCTCCCCACACTAAGCACTTCATTACCTTTGAGCCTTTGCTTATTGGTACACAAGTCCTTCAACACCTTTGCATACTTTGTAACTTTCTTTATAGCATCAATGAGTGGTATGTTCACATGGATCTTCTTTAGAACGTCTAAAATCTCCTTTTCTAGTTAGCCTTCTTAGAACTTGCAAATCTGAGGAAAAGGTAAAGGAGGAACATAAGTAGGAACAGGAGTTTTAGAGTTAGGAATAGGTACCTCAGAAGTTTGGGGAGAATCCTCATTCTTCTCCTCCACGAGGTTCCTTTGGTGTTTCCACCTTGCCCGAATCAGTAACCGGGTTGCACAAGTTACAGTACCACTTCTCAATGTAATAGTATTGACACCCTCTTTTGGGTTAATAAGTTGAGAAGGGAGTTTCCCACTATTTTGTGCCTTGATTGGTTAAACTCAATAGCCATGGAGCCCATTTGTGTTTGCAACTCCTTGATAGCACTCTTAGTTTCTTGTTGACTTTCTTTAAACATGGTGGAGATGCCTTGCATCATTGTTTGAAGCTTTTGAATCAATATCGGAACCTTGATTTTGCATTAATTGTTGTGCTTGTGGTTGCTGAAATTGTTGTTGTTGTGGTTGAAATCCACTCGGACGGTTGAAAGTAGGTTGTTGAACCGCTCCTTGCTTGTTGGCATAGCTAAAATTGGGGTGATCTCTCCATCCCGGATTGTAAGTGTTTGAGTATGGATCATACGGAGTCTTTGTTGATTTGGAAAGACCGCATTAGCTTGCTCGTCCTCATAAGCTTGAGAGGAACTTGGTAGCAACCAGCGGCTGCAACTTGTTGCATCATTGTCGACATGTTACCCATTTGTTGTGAAGTTCCTCGACCTCGCTCACTTCATTCCTCTTCTTAGAAGCACATATGAACCACGACTTAAGAATTGTTGTGAGTTCGCTGCGATGTTTTTCAATCAACTCTCTAGCTTGTGCCACCGTCTTGTTCACTAATGCACCACCACCCGCAGCGTCGATAAGATTCCTATCACTTGATTGGAGTCCTTCATAGAAGTATTAGATGATCATAGCGTCACTGAATTGGTGGTGAGGGCAACTTGCCACCAATCTCTTGTATCGTTCCCAACATTCATATAAGGATTCTCCCACATTTTGCTTCATCCCACAAATCTCTTTTCGAATTTGAGTAGCATTTGATGCAGGAAAATATCTCTCTAAAAAGAGTTTCTTCAACCCATTCCATGTCGTGACACTTCCGGAAGGTAAATAGTACAACCAATCCTTAGCACTATCCATCAAAGAGAAACGAAAAACTTTCAACATTGCACCATCAGCCTCAACATCTTGGAAGCATGGCCATGACAATGGTGTGGAAGTCCATAAGATGTTTGTTTGGGTCTTCATTCACCATGCCATGGAACTTTGGTAATTCTCTAAGCAACCCCGGCTTGATCTCAAAAGTAGAGTTTGTTTTAATACACCCCTGTTGTGTATCAAGCCTATGAGAAGCCAAGTACTTGAGTGTACGATTTTCATCACCCATTGCTTCTTCTTATTCAACTTGTGGTTCGTCTACGATTGGAACCTCTTGTTCTCCTTCTATTTGTAACTCTTCTTCCACTTTTAACTCTTGATTTTTTACATTTGTGTCTTGACTTGGTTGGAGTATTGTGCCTCACATTATGTAACATGGGTAGCTATCGCACCTTGGATAATTCCAATCTTTAGAAGCCAGGGATTAGGTACACGAAAACAATTCTCGCAAACAAGTGAGAGACAAGACAAGAAACAAAAGCAAAGATAAAAGCCAAAATTGTAAAAGAAACTAAAAACTTAATAACAAAATTGTATGCCTCCCCGGCAGCGGCGCCAAAATTTGATTGCTGTCATAAGCGTCAAAAATAATTTCACTTTCTTACTCACTAAATATGAATGAAGTACAAGGTAAGGAAGAGTTCGTTTCCATAGAGGCAATTGTTGTTATGCGATTTTCAGTTTCTAAGGTAACCAAGGGGGGATGTTTGTTGTTTTAGCGAAATACTAAAGTAAAAATAAAATAAAGCAAAGCAAATAATTGGAATAATCAATAGATAGAAGATATTGGTCACGGGATAGTATCATTCACAAACATGTATTTTCATCAATGATTGGTGGTATTTTAATCTCTCGTTACTAAAAGTCCTAGGATACCTTGATCGCAAGTATATCCCGCTAATTCCCCGATTTCATCACAACCACATTAAAAGATGCATATGTGAATTCTTCCTGAAAGCAACCTAAAGTGTAAAAGCACAATTAGATTTAACTCCTAAAAGCAATAAGTTCTATGGAATAAGACTAATCAAGGCAATCAAACGTGTAAAAGCACTAATTCAATTTAACCAAGGTTATGATTCATATGCAATTATAAAGATGTATCACTACAAGTAATAACCACACTATGCTACTTAGAATCAAGGATAAACAACTATTTAGAAGTATTGAAAACCTAATCTAGCAATAGAGATGAAAGTAAATCGGATTGATTAGGACTCAACCAAACAAACAATCAAATCATATGAAAATATTAATAATAAATCATAAACAATAAAATATTGAGACAAAACTAATTCATTGAATCATATAACATGTTGAAATCAACTTTATCCCATAACAATAATAATTGTTTAGCTACTCATAGCTACGGAGTTCATCATAAAAATATTAATTGAAAGAAGAAGATGACAAAAAGCAAACCAGAAGCGTAAACAAAAACGGCTCTCAAGTTCAAAGAATAATATGTGATATCCCAAAGTTGTAGAAGTCTTTCCTTTAAATAGCTCTCTTGTTTCCAAAATTAGGTCTAATCCCAAGGGTCCAATAGATAGAAGTCCACAAGCCCATATGTGAGAAAAACCCATGTAGAAAGTTTTCCCAAAAATTGATGTAGGAAATCTGGTATTATGCTTGAAAATTGGCCAGGAAGAATATATCTCGGTGTGGCAAAGTCAACCCGGTCCTGCAGGTCAACGAGTCAACTCGGACAGTCAACTCGGTCAAGTCCAGAGTCAAACCAAGATCAGATAAATAATGCGAGTCGAGGAGGCTAACTTGTCTTTGCACCATATTTGTGCTTCCTACCACGGTTGCGAACCCATATTTCATTGTCTTCAATTTTCATGAGTAGTCTACCGAATTCGATTTTCGCCAACAACATATCGGCTCTAATAACAACCTCCCGAGACCAGCCCCTCTCACTTTAAATGCGGCAACTTCATGTACTCTGCAGGTTCAACACCAAGATAGACTCATAAATCCATTATGTAGCTCTTCTGCCAATTTGATTCACCACTTAAAACCAACAACGACATCACTGACTTCGGTCCCATGGTAACATTCTCACCATTTCAATTTATTCCTTAACCTTCAGTTCCAGCTCTAGCAAGAACCTTAACCAATTGCCATTTGAGGCAACCATTGCAAAGCGAGACTTGTAAACCGTTTGCATCGAGTCTTGAACCACAACAAACCCATTTCTGTGGCACAAACTCCATCCTGTTCCTTCACCTAGCACTTGCACAATTGCACAGCTCCACAGTCCACCAAATAACTCTCTCCAATGCCATCAGCTGCAACCATTGCTATACCAGCCATTATATTCCTTCAGCTGTAACATTTCCTTGAATGCAATAGTTCACTTCCCTACAGTTTGCATTGCCATCAGTGACATCACTCAGCTACAACAAATATCTCCACTATCTTTGCTACCCTTCACTCAACAAAACCACCTACAATTCCATGTTCATACGCCATCGACAACAACTTATCTTCTTGTGCACCACCGGTGCCTTCGGCTATTGCACCTCTTGAGCTCAGGTTTCAATTGCACTTAACAACCAACGGATGTAAACTCGAGAACCCTATCCTAAACATTCATCTAGCGATAATCTCATTGTTCTTCACTGACTTTTGTGCACAAATCATCCCCATGCTTCTGAGTTCCTTCTCATTCTCTTCTCAAGCACGAAAGCAACCAATTCATTTCTGCTTGACCATTACACCTTAACCTAAGCATTCATCTAGACAACATTTCAATCTAGCTTCAAACAATTGTTGCAGCTTCCCACAACTCTTAACTCAAGTATTCTTCATATGCAATACTCGGACAAAGCGAACACCACCATCATCCCATTTCCATTCCATTCATTGTACCACTTCATTTGGCGCCATTATCTTCTCCTTTGGTTGAGTAGTCTTGAAACTCCACCTCGACACCATCATTGCCTCCAACTCTATCGTCTCATCATTGACTCATTGTCTTAGTTCAACAGCACCAGAGAATCACCCATTGACAGACCTCAACTCCAGTACTTCTTGCAGTTCCACAGCACATTCATTTCCATCGGCTACAACTCATATAACTTCTTCGTTTGATTCAATTCTTCACCAATTCCCATCTTCATATATTCTCATTCGACCTCGGAAACAACAACAAACCTAAGTTCCCAATTCATTCTCATCAAAATCAAACCAAACTCAATCGAGTTTAACCCATCTTCAATTAACCCTAAGCGAACTTAAATTCACATCTCAATCTCCTCAAACCCTAATTTCTCCATTTCTTCTCAGCAATCATCACCACCAGACTCATGAAATTGCCACCAGGATCGATTTCATCTCAAACCCCGGTTTCCAGTTCTTCACAAACCTTTATCTCGACTATTTCTAGCAAACCCATGTGATTACGCCATCAATTCCGTTTTTCTCGATTCAATTCTTCGATCTCCTTCTCGGCAAAGCAAACTTCAGTAAATCTATTTGTTGCTTTCTTGCTTTAAATCTTCTCGGAGATCTCTCCCCTTTAGAACAAGCACATCTCGGATTCCATTAAAGTCTCCATTCTTCCACCAGTTCATCCTCAACCCAACAACCATTTTTTCTCTTCAGAATTTCTTATCTCGAATCCTAGATGGGGTAATGATTGAGAACTCATTTTCTCAACATTTTTAGGTGCAGTGTAGGAAGTGATGTTGATTTAACCACCCCAACTCACGGGAACCCCATCCGTAGGCACCAAACAATCGAGATTAAGCCACCGGCGATGACAAATAAACACAACTCGGCTAGTTTTTCCCAGTCCTTTGGCCGAGCTCCTATAGCATATGAAATGACGCTTTTTCCCTTTACGCTCCAAATAGATGTTTTCTACTTCTTTTGCTCATAATGACTCCAAAGTACCTTTAACACTCAAAAGCAAACATAAGACATGTAATTCACACGAAAACATACGAAGAAAGCATAAATACTAGATATAAAATTAGGTGTTTTAGACACCTATCAAAATCATGCCATTAAACATCCTCATCGGTTCGTGGAATACTGTTTGAGTGTTCGAAAAAGGCACAGCAGTCGTTCTTCACGACTTGAGGTTGAGTTTAAGATGAACAGGGGGTCCTTTGCCCTTTGGTTAGACATATGTTGCGAGTCTGCGAGAAGGTTAGTCTTCCATATCTTGTTGTAGGTACAAGGGTTGTTTGGCGAGAGGCTAAGAATGGATTTAGAGTCGAGCAAGACACGGAGTTTGTGCTTGAAGTTATAGTGAATTTGGCTTTGCTTTTGAATTGAGAAAATAGGGAGGAAAGGTGTCATATTTTCGACCCATAACAAGGGTGCTGCCGATAATTAGGGCTGAACGAGACTTGCCGGCGGTTAGCCATGATCATTTGAAGAGTGCTTAGAAAACATGGGTCCAAGGAATATTTGTCAAGGTTTGAAGTGATTCGTGTAGCTCGAAGGTAGTACACGGTTATGGATCAACAACATTCTGGACAACTCTTTTATATTTCTTAGGTGCTTATAGTCATATATGTAATGCGACTTACGTGTATGAGTGCCGGCTTTATGCGTGATCAGGTGAGTGGGTTACGTAATGCGTATATAAGCTTGTGACTCACGATCTCGGTTCTAGTTAGAATGAATATTATCTTCTTGTACCATTTCTCTATGGTATCAAAGCCATTTGGCTTGATGACCTTTTTTTCAATTTTCTTTAAGCTTAGTCATTAAAGTTACGCAAATTTTTCTTGATTTTTTTGCTTAGTTTCTCTACATTTTTCAATTATGGAATCACAAATTACTAAAAGTTCCACTTCACACAATCTCTAGTCTTGTTACTTCTAAACCGGGAGCATAATTAAATTACTTGGAAAGCTTTGCTTTTACCTTTGTTCAAACATTATAATGCTTTAGGTTATATTGATGGATCCCAAGCCTTGTCCTCTCAAGTATGTATGTGAGTGAGAGGAGATGATGAAGATCGCCTTTGTCAATCCACGAGTATACTCGACGGTATGAAGAAGATCAGACATTAATTCTGCGGATTCAATCAACAATCTCTGAAAGTGTAATCTCTTATGTTCTTGGAGCATTAACATCGTAGATCTATGGAAATCAATTGAAGAGAGGTTTTCGAATTCTTGACACATGTAATTCAAACTTAGAACAAAATTGTCCAATATCAAACAAGGTAACTCCTATATTACCACCTTTCTTAATGAGATCAAGATGATATCAGAACTACTTTCTGCTGCTGGATCTGCTATCAATAAAAGTAAAGTGGTGGTAAGTGTTCTCAATGGCCTCAATCCTGCTTTTGATTCCTTTTCTACTTCAATTAGAATTAGAAATCCTCCGGTCAGTCTAGGAGAACTTCACAATCTTACATTGAGTGAAGAAATTGTGTTGGTGAGAAATCTAAGTTGTTTACACAATGTGAAGAAACAAAAGATTTTGCTGCCTTTAGATCTCGTACTCGACCACCTTTCTTTCAAGCACCACCAAGATTTAATCAATTTTCTCACAATTTCCCATCAAGAACCAACTATTCATACAGACCTCCAAATCCAAAATATCAACCTTTTTCATATAGACCTTCATATCCTCAATATTCACCAATTTCATCTTCATCTACTTTTCTGGAGAAATCCACTACAAATTCCTATGGTGCTAGTACTTCAGTTTGAAAAAACGATTAAAATTCCTTGTCAAATTTGTCTTAAAGATGGTCATGATGCTCTGGAATGTACTCATAGAATGAACTTCTCTTATTAAGGAAGAGCAATTCTAGCAACATTCATGCTATGTTGGCCTCTGCAAGTTTAAATGGAGAGAATCCTTGGTATGCATATTACGGTGCCACAACATATTACTTCAGACATGTCAGATTTCTATGATTATCAATCTTACAGTGGTGGTGAACAAATTCAAACAACAAGTGGTGAAGGTATGAAAATTTACGCCATTGGTAATCTTTTGTTAAGAATTTCATGCATAATCAAATTCTATTACCTAAGATACTTCATGTTCCTTCAGCTTCACAAAACTTACTTTCAGTACATAAATTCACAAGTGACAATAACTGTAGTATTACATTTGAAAGTGATAAGTTCTTTGTGAAGGATCTCTGATACGGGAGGAAAATTTTCCAAGGCGAGTAAAGATGGTCTATACCCCTTTCATTTCACATAACCATCATCACCAACTGTGGTTTCTTCTACTGATGGATCAGCTGCTTATTCTGCTAAAATCATCACTCCTTATCTGCTACATAGGAGGCTTGTACATCCCTCTTTTCAGTCACTACAAAGAATTTGTCATTCTTTGTCTTTACCTTTGTAAAATAAACCACTACTACGTAGTGAGTGTCGACAAGGAAGAGCTCATAAACTTCCTTTTAGTTTGTCTCACCGAGTGTCAAATAAACCTTTACCATTAATGCATATGGACTTGTGGGGACCTAGTCTGTCATGTCAAATAGTGGATATACTTACTATTGTAACATCATTGATGATTATAAATGAAATCTTATTGGATCTTTCCATTAATGAGAAAAATATGATTTTATCAATATTTTTCAAGCTTTCAAATATAAGTAGAAAACTTCTTTGATCTAATGATAAAGACTATAAGGTCTCGATGGTGGTGGAGAGTTTATCAACAATGAACTTGGTACTTTCTTAGCAACTTATGGTGTTTCTCATCAAGGTACATGTCCATATTCCCCTGAGCAAAATGGAGTTCTTTGAATCAAAGCACAAGCATCTAGTTGGTCTCACAAGAACATTACTTATTGGTACACTCTTGATTCTTTTTGGGTAGATGCGATCAAGATGACCCAATTATCCAGTAAAAGCAGGACTTCCAACTGCTTCTTTATCATTTATGTCTCCTATGAAAAGTTAAATGGTACTACACCTAATTATCAAGACTTAAAAGTGTTTGGGTGTGCTTGCTACCCATGGTTGAAGCCTTACACACACTCTAAATTAGAACCAAGGAGCAAGTTGTGTATCTTTTTGGGTTATGCTTCTACTCGAGAAGGGTTACAGGTGTTATGATCCATACTCTAAGAAGGTTTATATCTCCAGGCATGTAAATTTTGATGAAGATCATTTTCCTGCTCTTGCCTACAAGGTCTTGATACTTCCAAGATTGATTCTCGGCAGTCTCAATATTATCATGATAAATGCACTCAATCATCTACAACTCCTTCTTCTACATCATTAGCTGAGTTAACACCTATAGCTATTACAACTGCCTTTGGATCAACAATGACTATTGCTCACATGTATGCAGTCGACAACTACAATTTGTCACTTACTCACGGATCAACAATGATTGTTGCTCCACTTGTATCTGAGTTACCTACTATAGCTTCCACAACTACTCTTTGGATCAACAATGTTTGTTGATCCCTCCCTCTACTTCTTCTACATCATCTTCACCACCACCGGTGCAGTCCATTCTATCAACTCATCAAATGCGGTAGGGTAAAAGTGGTATCTTTAAAACTAAATCCAATTTTTCAACAAGATACCCTATGTCCATTTGCTCTTCTATCCAAGATTATTTGAGTCCATTCCTACTTCTTATAAGCAAGCTATGAAACACCAAAAATGGTTACCTTCCATGGTTAAAGAACATACAACACTTCAAGAGGTGGCACTTGGAGTCTTGTTGATCAATCTGGCACACAACGGTTGGATGTAAGTGGGTTTTCAAGGTTAAACAAAATCCAGATGGTACTTTGGAGAGGCTTAAATCCAGACTAGTTGCTAAAGGTTATCATCAGTAGGAGGGCTTGGATTATGAGGAAACCTTCAGTCCAGTTGCAAAACCTACTACTATAAGGCTTGTACTTATCCATTGCGATCCAACATGATTGGCCGGTGAAACAACTTGATATCGTAATGCTTTTCTTCATGGAGATTTACAAGAAGTTGTTTATATGGCACAACCTCCGGTTTTGAAGATAAAGATAAGCCACATTTTGTTTGCAAGTTGTATAAATCCATATGGCTTGAGCGAGCACCAAGGGCACAGTATGACAAATTGATGAACTCTCTTCTTCAAATTGGATTTAAACCATCTCATGTTGATTCTTCTCTATGTATTTACAAGGATGACCACATTATCTGCTATATCTTGGTATATGTGGATGACATCTTGATCACTGGTTCATCTTCGAGTTTTGTGACAAGGTGATCTCTCATCTTACTCTCTCTTTTTCAAGATAAAAGATTTGGGGACTCTTCATTATTTTTACGGGACTAGAAGTTAAGAGAAATGATACAACCATGCATCTTTATCAAACTAAGTACATTCTAGATCTTTTGAAAAATACCAATATGCTAACTTCAAACCTTGTCCAACACCTGCTATTGCTGATACAAAGTTGAGTAAGCATGATGGTACCTTACCTGATCCAACTGAATATAGGTCTCTTGTGGGTGCTCTCCAATATGTCACTTGGACAGGAACCCGAGAAATTTGTTATCTTGTTAATCAAGTGTGCCGGCATATGAGTCGATTACTGGATATACATCTTGTTGTAGCAAAGATAATTCTCGGATATCTCAAACACACTGTTGATCATGGTATTGTTCTTGAGAAAAGGTTTGACTCTCTCTTCATTTTAGATTACGGATCAGGTAAGATCAAGCTAGTGGGTAATGTGTTTTCTTTGGCTCTTTTCCTATTTCATGGTCCTCAGCTTGACCTACGATTCTAGGAGCTTCCGCCCAGGAAAGTGAATACAGAATCTCTAGCTTATCTTTGACGAGAGGGTCTTTGGGTTTGTCATCTTCTCAAGGACCTTCATGTCTTTGAGTCCTCAACCCCTACTATTGGTTGTGACAATAAAGGTTCTATCTGTTGGCATCCAATCACCATTCTCCTGACCCAGATCAAGCATATTGCTCTTGACTTTCACTTCATAAGGGAACTGGTTCAATCCAAATCTTTGCGTGGTTACTATGTTTCTTCGATGCTCTAGTTGCCGATATTTTTACCAAAGGCTTCGGCCGATCGTTTTGCTTTTCTTTGCGACAAGTTGAAGGTTCTATCACCGGTTCAACTTGAGGGGGATAGTATGGTTATGGATCAACAACATTCCCGGACGGCTCTTTTTATATTTCTTGGGTGCTTATAGTCATATATCCCATGACTTACGTGTATGAGTGCCAACTTTGCACTGATAGATGAGCCTGGGTCCCGTGTCTGTATATAATTGTGACTCGATATCAGGTTCTAGTTAGAATGAATCTTATCTTCTTGTACCATTTCTCTAAGAGGACATCGACGATTATGCGAGTGTAAGTGATTCAATATTGGACAGTTTATTTTGCCGAGTAGTCGGTGAAATAGAGTTTTGCGACCCACGGGGAAGTTCTTGCCATTGTTTAATTGATAAAGTGCCCAGTTGATCCCCTGTGTTTAAGTCGAGAAGAAAACAGAACTTGGGTCTCAATCCATTTCGTACTTTCGGGGGTTCTATAAGCTATAAATAGAAGGAAAGAGCACGAAAACGGATCCAAAATCATCCAATACCCTCTGTGATTGCATACAACCTCCAACGAGCAGGAGTCGTAGCTCTCATCATCGATCCACCACCGGTTCGCATCACCACCTCCATACTGCATACAACATCATCCATACCACCTGAACTTCACCATCAACACCACGATTCCCTTCTTTCCACCCGCATACCACGCAGGCCAGACTCGATTCTATGAACTCCATTATGTGTAGCTAAATACTTGTTTGGTTAGGGTTATTTGAAAACTATGTGACATGTCTTTGATATTTTATCCAAGTTAATCTTTCTTTACAATATTGTTTTGTTGCTTATCTTATACGATTCTTATGACAATGAGTTGTTTTCAAGTTGTTTGAGTGGCCAATTAGATAACTTGTTTGTGAAACTAATGCTAGATTTTAGAACCGTAATCAGTAAATATTTATGGTTATATAATCATAATTAGCAAACATCAACGTTGCAATGGGATGTTGTGGATTTTGATGTGTATTGACAACCACTAGTTAACATGTCAAACTTACGAGCATGTGGTCAGGATCAATTCGACTCATAGAACATATCGGTTAGTTAAGTTACACTAGAGATGTTATTCAAAGTGGCTTGATTGACTAGACACTAGTAGAGAACTTATTCTCACAGTAGCTTTGGAGTTTAATGGACTTGTTGAACTTATAACTTGTCTAGGATTGTTAATAAACGTATTTTTGAAGAAGATTCATGTTCACTAGTGGAGAAAGACCCCCTAATCATTTTCATCCTCATTGTTTTCATAAATATTTGTTTTCGAGTTTTTGCATTATTCATACTTTCGAGAAATTTAATAGACAACTTTGACTCAACTCTCCCTCAGAAGGCAACCCGCTTATCTTTGTGCTACTTGTTAGTGTATAGAAGAGTAAGGAATATATTTTTTGTGAGTTTAACACCTCATCATTCAACCATCCAAAGTCCCCTCCAAATGAAACTTATGTCATCTTCATTATCAAGCTTAATTATAAATAATCCCTTTCCAGGAGGAATCGATTGAATGAACCTTTCAAAACCCATTGTTTCTTCAAAGTCAAGCCGTCTCAATTTTAGGTTTGATAAAAATCCGATCTACCAATCGTGAATTTCCATTCATTTAAACTATTATCAATAACATCATTAGGATGAATAGAGATGGAGTATCCATAATGGATTCAAATTTAGTAGTAAAATTAAATTTCCCGATGAATCAATATTTTCTAGGTTAGAATTAGAACCATTTCCTCAAGTTTTGGATTGTATTTCGTCGACATAAAATTTAGTAATTACTAACATAATTTGAAGCACCAATCATTTGATCGAAGTAAAAATCACCTGAATTAATGAAATGATAACAATCTCCTGAATTAATGAAGTGAAGTAATCTTCGAAAACTAAAATTATTTGTGAAAAAAATGACTGATTCCATCAATAGGGTCAAGCACCGATTCGCTGAACTCTCTAATATTTTATAAATGTCGAGTTTGTTTATGTAATGCATGACAAACCTCTTATGCTTACGGGGGCATAAAGAGTTAGAATATGAGAAGAAAGATTACAATTGCGTAAAGCCTTAAGAAGTGAAAGCGAGATGCATATTTTTGATGCAAGTGCACAAATTTGAGTACTTGTGGGTGAAGTTGATTCACCAATCCACGATATTTTCGGTCATGTCCCATGGATAATTTGAGGTCGTAAAATGGGCATGTGGAAGCTGGTATCGAGCTCTGTTTGGGGATCTGAGTTCTTGATTTTCTCTCTTTACTCAAGTTGGTGTCATTTGTTTGTCAAATTGAATGAATTTTTTGGGTTTTAGTTAGTATGGAGACTAGGAAGAAGTTGGTCTTGTGTGGAAAGATCAATTGGAATGAACTTTGAAGCTTGAGGTGGCAACATGCTATGAAAGTTTATGACAAAGGTATCAAAATTCCTGCCCAAAGATGAACATGCGAAAATCATTGGAACCGAGTTTTCAAGTGATTGTATGACAAAATTCAAGAGTATGCTAACTTCTGTGGTGCAAGTCAGATGTTTAAGTCCATGTTTCTCACAAGTATGCGAAGATTAAGCATTCAGAATGCATATTTTATAGTGTTATCAGTAGCGAGTACATTACAACTTGTAATGCTAATTGTAATGAGAATTTTACGCAAATTCTTGAACTCAAAGATGATGTTGGCTTTTGCGGTGTAAAGAAGATGGAGAACCTGTCCATGCGATAGAATTGAAGGTGTCTTATCGTAGCTTCGGTTGGTGGAAGATGAAAGTTACCTCTCTCGAATGCATATACCTTGGTGGTAATGCAAAGTCTGGTTGTGAACCAGCATCTTTGTGGCAATGCGATGAATTGAAAGAAGAATTGGATGGCCAAAATTCTTGTCTAACATAAAGCTTATGTAAAGGCTAAATAAAAAAACGTAAGTTAGAGAAAAACCGATACACCACGGTCTTGCATTTGCAAATAATTCTTCGTTAATGCTAGATACGTACAAGGAGTGTGCTTGCACTTGGTTTATGAAAGTGGGATCTATATGCTTGGACAAGGGTATCCAAAGACCCGCATTTGATCATAACCACAAGCGGATGTTCATGTCGTTGCAAACCGCATTGCTACTAAGTGATTTTGAGAAGGGGGACACAAGAGTAACCATATGTGCATAGACGGTAAAAAATGAGTTCAAACTTGAAAGAAGAATCGGCTTGCTTCAAGAACCGTAGGCGATGGGCGCCTCATTTGCAAGGATTATGGCCTTGTTTGAGATTGTCTAAAGGAATTTGTCTGCAAAAGTCATTGATTGTTATGACTTTGTTAGCTCTACAGTGATGCTCAAGAATCACCAAGTTAGTCCAATCCAGTTGTGCAAGGTGCACAAGTTTGTGTCAAATCTTCGGTGTTAACAAGCATGACAAACATGCAACATTAGCATGCGCCAAATGGAATTTGGGCATGGCCGGGATGCATAATGTAATGCTAGAATGCAAGTTAAGGTGAATTGTAGATGTATGGACAAGGAAGGAAAAAAATAGTGGTGATGCATAAGGATGAAATGAAGTCATTCTTGAAGAAATATTCATGAAATCTAAAGCAACATGATAGCCTCGGTTTAAAGGGGTATTTAACTAAGTGTCAATTATATTGTGCTTTTTTATGGGAGTTGCATAAGAACGTTGATAGTTGGAAAAATGCATGTGGCAAAGAGAATTGCTATATTGGAGATAATAGGTGCTATCTCGCTTCCTTCTTTGTTGCATAAATGTGAAGATGAGTCGGTATTTCAAGGCTTTTTGGGTCTTACAAGTTTGCAACCGTTGGTACAAGTATTTGCTCAAGTTTGAGTATACTTTCAGTTTAGTCGTGTGGACCTTGGTGTTGGGAATTGTCTCTCTATGGAAGGTAGTGTTTGAATGAGGGTATTTGAGGCGAGAGTTCTTGTCTCTTTTGTTCAAAGTAAAGCTAGTTCACGTGGAAGATGCTACATAGCATATTAAGCCAAAATATGCAATAGAAGACGTTGAAAGTGAAAGAAGCAAATATAATTAATGGCATAGACAAGTTTGTTGTTGAGATTTATGTAGAAGTCACGACGGCATGTTGGCGTGATAGCATGGAGTAACTCCCGGGGAAAGAATGTAGAATTATGCTCATCAAGTTAAATGAGTTAAGGTTGACTTCATGGCTTGGAAAAACATGTTGTTTTCCATTACATTAAAGCATAGAAGTTTGAAAGAACAAAGGAGGCTTGTTGGTTTCAGTTGCCGTGAAGAGGATACCTTGTCAAAGTGTGGCTGTAGCTGTCGGGTAGTCCTATGTCATGGTTATACAAAAAGTCATGTGTTTCAATCATAATGTTCACGACAATGCAAGCAAGAACAACAAGGTGTTGGTTCTTTGGCATGCGAATGGCGTAAACAACATGATTGAAGAATAAGGCCAAGTCTTGTATATGTCATGTTATGTTGCGTGGCATAACTAAAGTTGGAAAGTGAGGCAAGAGACTACGGAAATGATCATTGTGATTAGTGGGAAGAACAGTTTCTTACGTACACTTAGGCGCAATGATTTGTGCGAAATTCAAGCCTAATTTAGGGAATTGGCAAGAGGAATTTCAATTTGGATTTGGCTATTGATATACCGGATTGGTGGGAATTGGAGTGTATGCGCAACATGACAACAAAAACTCAAGATCGGTAGGATCAATGGCAATGCACTAAAGATAAGTGATGTTGATGCGAAGGCATGAAAGTTGAATAAGGACGTAATCAAAAGCCAAGAAAGATTATTGAATTTCATAAAAGGGTTCTCGAGAGTGCATCAGTGAAGACAAGTATGTTAGAGCATGTTTAGGTTGAACCCACCAAGCGTTGGCATGTCAAGTTTGTTTGTCATATTTTAGTGAACAAAAACTCATTTAAAGAGTCGCTTGATTATTTACTAGAGTCAACTTCATATAGGTTAGTTAGAAAGTTATTAGGATATGAGACATGCAAGTATTACTCGAAGACTCAAGAATGTGAAGAAGTAAAGAGCTACAATGACTACATCATCCTTCCTCTTGAGGTTGGTAATATTTTGAATTGATTTGTTTATTCCTAACGTATCTTTCAAGTCGTGTTATATTGAAAACATATTTGAAGAGTCATGGAATGATTATACTCACAGTTGAAGCGTGGTATTAAGGAATTATATCAAGTAACGCTATCTTTTTGAACTTAAGATATAAGACATCGACATAATCGTATGAATGCTATTGTGATTATGTATGGGTATGGGTGAAGATTTCGTCTAGGAAATAATGTTTTACATTAGTTTAAAGGAAGTACATTCATAAACCTTTTGTGAATCGAAAGGGAAATCGCTAGGCTTATTGGTATTGTTATTCAATGCAAATTGATTACCAATATGTGCTGCTAGGTATAACCGCTCATAACTTGTTTATGTTGGTAAAACTAATCACAATGCCCGACTTATGTATTAGTATGACTTTTATTGCTGAAACCAATCTTAAGTAATCACGAGATGGTATGATCGATATTTGTAATTGGTGTGACCAATCTTAGTCATTAGGTAACCGATTCTAGTACTTGGTGTACTGACCGATCACAAGAGAATGTGTAATCGATCCTTATAGTAGGTTAACAAGTCTTAGTGAATTCGTGTAACCGATCACAAGTAATACCATGAGATTGTGGTAACTGATCCTCGTACTTAGTTAACAAAGTTTTGGAAACTATTGTGACCGATCCTAGTAGCCACATGGAGGTAGAAGCCCAAACTTATTTTTGGTAGAACCCAATTAAACCCATGATTGTTGATTTGATATTTGATCAATCACATAGTTCTTGGAAATCAGATGAACTAATTCTAAACTTGTTTAGAAGTGTGGCAAATCGGTTCCAAGATTGTAAATATGAAAAAGGATTTACAAAGTAAAGATGTCGATATACTTTGAACATGTAAAAGAATTCTTATCTATTGTTGTTCAAAGATATTCCTTAATAAACAAAAGAGAATCCCGGATCTAAATAAATTGAGAATCTTTTAATTAAGGTTGTTAGTTTTATATGCTTTTAGTTTCAAAGCAATTAAATGCACATCTTTAGAAAATAAAAATTGGTAATGTGCATTTACTAATTGGAGATTTCTATCGATTTGGTCAATATTTGGACAGAGCATTTCGGTGAATTATGAAAAATCGATTTGGGCGTTTATGTATACATTTTTGAGAATATTCGGTTTTGGAAATTCCTTGGTGTCCAAACTTCCTTGGTTTATAAATATTGAAGTTTTGCATTTAAGACAAACTAATCCTCGAGCCGACAAAAACTACCTTGTTGTGTTGTTACGGGTGGAGTCTATTCGGAAGAAAAGTATCTCTAATTGCTTAAAATCTTTACTAGCTCGTTTTAAAAGACTTCTTTGGGATTGAGAAGCTCTACGACACCGTTCAGTGGGAAACTAGATAATTGCGCTTATTATTAGTTTTCGATTGATTTGATTGACTAACGGTTGTCGAATCCGAATCGCACCTAGTTTGTTTATGCTTGAGAATCTTCTCCGATATAAGATTCACTCAAACTAGATGAAGTATCGACGTGGATATTTAGAATGTTTGTAGATCTAAAGACGTCTTGTGATAATCCACAGATTAATAGACTCCGTTTTGTGCGCGATTGATCACAAGAGATTCAAGTTGTCACAGTGCGGTGTTTATTCAAGATCTAAGGAAGATATGAAGACAAAAAGATTTCTTATTTGAGTTCATAATCTTTGGTGTGCACAAAACTTGATCGGCTGTATCCAACTATAATCGGTTTATATTTTGATAGATTGGATTTATTAGTTGTGTAGATTAGCATAGGTATTAGTATCTTGATGAATCGCTATTGATTGCATAGTCTAAACAATTACTTTGGTAGTTATTGAATAGATTGATCTAAGAACCCGACAAAGGAGTTTATTGGGATAAATGGAAGATCCTTTTGTCAAACTTATATCACGTTGTTTGAAAAGAGTTGTTACCGAACAGATTTGTTGTTCCACTTACATTTGGAATACAAACCAAAGGAATTGTTCAAGTGCGTGACTTATTGCAAGTTGAGGCTAGGATCTTGAAGAACTAGGTGAACTATAGGTTTAGTTGCTTGGTCTCAATCATCTAAGTTGGTTTAGGATTTATATAGCGGCTTAATCTCGAGAGTATTCAATTCCTGACAAGGTCCCGGGTTTTTCTCGCATTTCCATAGGTTTCCTCGTTAACAAAATCTTCCGTGTCTTTTACTTTTATATTTCCGCAATTATAATTGTTTTTATTATAATTAAGTAAAAGGTAGGGGATCCTTCAACAAAACATTTTGACAAAATGTTTTGACAAAATATCTCAACCATCCTTTTACATGTATCTGCGGTTTTGAGTTTCACTGACTAGACAACAATCATCTAGATTTTACTAAATCTCACTCGCGAGCAAGCCAGTAATTATATTATATAACTGTTTGCCCCTATATTTTATCTTTCTACCATATAGATCTCAATTGAAGTAAAAATAGATTTTGGAGAGTTTAAGATCAATCTCTTTGATTATTTCGATGGATTAACTAGAATTTATCAGTTCATTATGTTTTACACGTTTTTTTACTACTCCATATTTCAGCTTGTGTATGGAAGTCAACTAGTAATCATCTTTGTAAATTTCGAAAATAGTGGTTTGATCAGACCGAGCAATCATCCTCTGTACGATAAACAATATCAATGATGGATCCTTTAATTAAGAATATTATTATGAAAAGAAAATATGAGCTCCTTAATATTTTGCTTGTATTTATGATTGAAATTACCGAAATATTTAAAACAAGCATCATGTAATGGTGTTCACTGTTCACAATCGAAGGAGGGAACATACCAATTCAACTTCGATATGATTTTGGATATTTAGTCCATTTTCTACTGTCATCGTCAAAATTGAGAAACCCCAACTATTTTTTCTTCCCACATCATGTGATCAACACAAGGCTATAAGCAATATTACATACATATATTTATAAATGTATAGCTAGATGACGAATTGGTAATTGGGTCAAGGATTAGAAAACAAAAGAAGAAACCCATCATATGATTCTTTCGGGAGGCTACCTCGTTTTATATTTTACTTGATCAAGTAATTCTAGTGTTGATCGGAGAGGAAGAAGATGGCCGAAACCTATAAAGAAGGGAGCGGAAGTTACGTGAAGTAAAAAAAAAAATATTTTTAATCTCATTGAAGTTTTGGCTTGGCTTGGAGGAGCCGAGTCAAATCAAGATAATGGTTGTCAAGTTAGCAAACTCCAAAACCGTTGGATACATGTAAAGGGATGGTTGGGATATTTTGTCAAAACTTTTTGTCGAGGGATCCCTCCCGAAGTAAAATACACAAACGTTAATTCCTAATTAATTGATAGCAATCCTATAGTGTTTGGTTAAGTACGGACATATTATCAAGTAATCATACTTTGTTGTTGTATTGTCTCGATCTCGTATCCATAGACGATCACACGAAATGTGAACCGATTCGTTGTATTGTCTCGACTCAGTCCATAGACAATCACTTTCGTAGAAAGGACTTATAGGTGGAAAAGTTTTAGATTGAGGTATATTTGGGTACCCTCTCGTCTTTTCAAAGTATAAAAGTTTATGCTTGGTTGCGTTCAACGAGGATGTTGAACAGAATAGATGGGGGAGGTCTATTACAAGTCTAGTTAGTGAAGCGCAAATATTGCGCGTTATAGCATAGCCGGCCTAGTTAGTGTTCAGCCATGATGGCGCTACACTGTATAAACCATGAAGCGCTAAGATAGCGGAACCTTACAGGTCGAGTGAAGCGCAAAGATGGCGTTACACTGTAGAGTCAGTGGTCAAGTAATGCAGCTTATTGGCCGACACAATGAAGCTTCATTGAAGAAGGCAAGACAAGGCCAAATTGACAAATACAACATGCGATGTTGACATTGATGCATATCCTTGGAATTGAGTTTGCCCCTTTAATAACAGTTTTGGATGGATATATGATGATCTCACTTATCTGATTAGGTCCTAGTCACGCT
>JAJJWW010018538.1:0-204694 GCA_023531295.1 Papaver armeniacum
AAAATCAAGGAAACATGCAACTCCAAGAACCGAATGACCAGCTGCTTGAAGGGAGAATAATCTTGCACGGAGAGAAGAGGCGGAGAAGAAACCGAGAGATCGAGGATGACATTGAAAGACACTACATTGAACAAGCGGCTAGCTCGCGAGAGAGAAAGGCTAAGAGAAGAAATGGAAAATCAAAGAGATGGAGGAGGCAATCCGGCAAAATAACCATGATAACCGCGAAAGAAGAAGGGAACAGACCGTACTAATAGAAATATTAATGAAGAATATGAGAGGGCGCGGTGAGAGCATGAGAGACAGCCAAGAAGAGAGAACAACCGATATAATGGCGTGCGAATTGAAGAAAGAAACGAAGAAGAGCGTCGCAGGGAAAGGAGAGAAGAAAATAACGAGCAAGAAGGTCAAAACAGGCACGAGCGAAGAAGGAGAGAAGCAGAGCTAAAAAGACCAGTAGAGTCAAATTCTCGAGGCAAATGAACAAATCTTAAGAGAAGCGGCTGAAATGAGAGGATTCTGAACAATAGAAGGGAAGGAGGAAGGAAACAATTGGACGAAGCCATCGCAGAAGCTATGAAGAACCCCTTCACGCTAGAAGTACGAGATGGGAGAATACCTCCTAAGTGCAATCTCCGCATTAACAAACATCTTCGATGGAACAACTTTGTGCGGTACGGCATATCAAGGCCTATATGAGGTGTATGTTGCAATGGGAGGATCATGATGCTATACTTGTGTAAATATTTCGCGTCAAGCCTAATTGAGAAGCACTGAAATGGTTTGAGGTCTACCAAGGAACACAATCACATCATTTAATCATTTACAAGCCACATTCCTAGAGCATACATAAGTAACAACTCTTCACGACCGGTATTGAAGATGTATTCGGGTTGAAACAAAGGGTTGGCGAGAGCTTAAGGCAGTTGATGATAAGATGGAGAACCATGTGTAGCGAAATGGCAGGACGGGTTGAGGAAAGATATCTCATCATCTCATTTGTGAATGCTCTCTTAGCGACTAACTTGTTATACATTCAAATTTTTAGAGTCAAAAATACAATCACGATGGCGTAATCATGAGAATTACAGAAGAATATATCGCCTTAGAAGAAAGACAGAATGAAATGAATTCTTATCCGATCGCGAACACAAACTCGAATGCTGCGAGAACGCAAGCTTGTTACCTCGATTCATCAATACGGTGGCGAGCACTTCGCAAGGACAAGCAACGTGGAAGGTGATGAGAGGCCGGGAAGATAGTAGCTATAGGGAAGCCATGACAGGGGAGGAATTTGAACAAGAAAGGAACTACTATAACCAGTAACAAAGCAATAATAAGATTCAGAGGCTAGATCACGAGCAAGAAACTTATGGTGGACGAAGGCAATATAACCATGGAGGCGTGAGAAGCTTGAGAATAGTATGGGAACCAATTAAGATGCCTCCTTTGAATGCTAGTGTGGGAAAGATCTGGGAGGCTATACTTGTGATGGAAGATGTACCAAGCACCTTGGAACGCGGGGATGGAACCACCACTAAGTGACAGAAGTCATGAGTTTTGTTCTTACCATCGCTTCCATGGACATCGAACAAACGATCACAGAGAAACGTAAAGAGAATTATTCTCAGGATGATTGATCAAGGAAGCTGAATCACTTTCTAAAGGGAGAAGAAAAGGCTTTACATTACCACCACCACTTAAATGCACAGAACAGTGTCAGCGAAAGGAAAGGAAACATTTGTGATAGAGGTCGGAACAAAAGCTAAAAATTTGAAGTGAATAATCAACAAAAACAGGAGAAAAGGTAGCAATTGAAGTAATGATGTGCGAGCATCTCGCAGACAAGAGTATATGGGAATTCAGTTAAGAAAGAAAAATGAAAATACAGACCCACAAGAATACTTCGCAAACAAGCATCAGCAAATAATGAAACATGAATGATTGAATGATTTAACAAATATGAATGAGTAAAAGAATGGGACGAACCTTTATGGCGTACACCCTAGTTCGCGAATAACATTTCGTAAGAGGCAAATGTAAGACCTAAAGTGCGTCATATAAGGGGGTATATCTCGACATGGCTCGGGGAAGGTTACACCGCCTCCCGAAGCCCGAGTCATGAAAATTTGGGGCCCATGAAAGCCTATCAGGAAGAGGTACCTTTGGATTCCCAACTATATGTAGGTTATACCCTGGGCGACCGAGGGTCTCTTCTTAGGAGTCGAGTGTATGCTCAAGGCGCCGAGGTACACGGTTGAGCCGGGAGTGCCCGGGATGGATGAACCTACCCCTGGCCATTCTTGGCAAGTCTTGGCATATGTTGCACTCGCCCGAAGAAAACTCCACTTAGGGTGCAATCTCGTAACCATAAACCATATAGGTATAAGGGATAAGAGGTCATGAAACAATCTTAGTTGTTGTTAAGACCGGATGGGAGGAGCTAGTCTTGTATGGCCGATGTTTCGCCTCCTTGAAGGGGCAACCGGGAGATGATAAGGGCGACGCTCTCCATTAGGGGGGTGTCAAAACAGACGCATAAATGTCATGAGGTTATGTTCGCAAGAGAATTTAGACTCGTCATATTTGTGCAATGATCTGCAGAGGGCAAATACTAACGCGAGGGTAAGCGAGATCAATGGGTCTTTACATGAAAGTGTACGGACGTCCCTGCGATTTCGTCGCTCGACGGGCAATATCATGGGGTCGTGTGTTCGCAAGGATATAGGCTTGTCATATTGTCGCAACTAAAATATCCCGCAGAGGCAAAAATACTTGGAAATAGATAGGGCAAGATCAATGGGTCCTTACATGCAAATGTAAAGACGTCCTGCGATTTTGCCGCAATGAAAGGTGGCAGGGGAAGACCTCTAACTAGGGAGGTCTAACTTGGAAGACCACACAAAATGATAAGGCAAAGTCAATGGGCCTCTGCATGAACATGTAAAGGCGGCCTGCGACTTTATCGCAGAGAGAAGAATTAAAATCAAATCCCTGATTGGGATGGATTTACTTAATAAAAGATTCAATGAGCGAACATGCTCGCAAGGTGGTCTTAACTAAGAAAGGAAGAAAGAAACATGGAAGTTACTCAATCAAAAGAGTTAAGTCACTCAAACAACAAAGAATTCTAATAAATTACAAAGAGAATTTAACTCTCTACATCTACATTATCAAGTACAGAGGATGGTTGAGGCTTCTCTGCGCCTTTATCAGCTTCACATCCACCAGTTGATGGGTTTTCTTCAGAAATGTTTTCTTCACCTTTGTTCTCGCCGATTGCTGGACTTTCATCAGAAATTTTCTATTCGGATCTTCATCGACGACTTCCTTATCAGAGAGATCTTCGCCACTTTCATATTCATAATCACTATCCGGAGCATTGGGAACTTCATCATCACTTACTTCAGGAGGATCGAACATGAATAGGATCAAGAGACTTGGACTGACAAAATATTATTCACAAGAACTTCCGCTTTAAGAGAGAATTGGCGAAGCAATGCCTTCCGACGATTCTTACTATCAATGTCCTTACAATAAGACATATAATCAAATCCCGCTCCCACGGTCGCGAGAACGAGAAAGAGACGCGGAGAGTAGTCCGTTTTCTCAAGGAATTCTAGAACAATCGGACCTCGAGGGTGGAGATGGTGGAGCGAAGCTTTCTCCTAGTCTGCATAACAAAACACAAGATCGTAGAAAATTCTTATCGAACATTATTGGCATCTTCGTGGTAATAAAGCATTCATGGAATAAATACATAAATTAAGATAGTCAAATAATTTGACTACCTTCCTTTGAGAAGTAAGATGTTGAATTAAAGCTCATGAAATTATTCCCCAAGCGGTCCATGACATCATCAAATGAATCTCCCACTAAGCCTTTCAATCGGATCGCAAATTCTTTTCATTAGAAACAAGTATGGAGTTTTCATCGCAGAGTAGAGTTGGATTTTTCTAATTGGACACATTGTTCTTGGAATTGCTTCGCTTTTACACTCAACGTTATTCTACCCCGAATAAGTTTATCTCTCTCAGTGGTAATTTCTTCAAGTTGATTTTTCAAAGTATGATTAGCTTGTTTGTATTCTTCACATAACTTTTGACAAGCATTATCTGCCCCGAGTAGCTCGCCATCTTATTCAACAGAACGTTTCTCTTGAGAAAGAGTTCGATTCTCATCATCGATAAAGTTTCCAACTCCAAATTAGTTTTAGTCAAAGCATAAGAGAGGCGAGATAAGTCATTACTTAATGAGATTTGCTCTTTGCGATAAATCAAAATTCTCTTTAGACAAGTTATTTATTTGATCAGCTGCATAGGTATGAAGATTATCTAAGAGATTATCTTTGCTCCATCCAAGCATCTCTTTCAACTCGAACTTCTTGATAGACTCGCTTGATATATCTCCATTATTCGTTTCTCGGTTTAATACTTTGAGGACGAGCAAGGGTTTGAGTTGCACAAAAAGGTGGGGGACGGCAAGAGCATACCTTTTAATTCTTCATTCTTCTTGCGAAGATTATCACGATCTAGTGAGATCTTTGAGAAATTTTTGATTTTCAAGGTGGAGATTATTGCACTTCACAGCCCATAACTTGGAGATCATCCTTGACTTATTAACCTCTTGAACTAAAGATGCTTATAGATCCTCTCGAGAGCCAAGATGCTTACTTATAATCTCGTTGAACATTCGATTTGAGGATCAAAGAGAAGCCTTTTTGGCATCATTCACGAGATCGAAAGGACCTTAAAAGCCACATCTATCCTCCAAATTTTCAGGATTAGAGGAATTTGTTCAAATAAAGAAGACGAGTCGTCCTTTGTCAAAGGAACCTCATGAGAAGAGGAGGTTTCAGGGAGAGAAGTTATTGGAGAAATAGCAGGGATATTGATAGCAAGAGAAGGTATAAGATCGTTTGTAGTAGGACAGTTATAAGGAACTTGGTCTATGAGGAGTTGAGGCATAGAAATATTGTCGTTGGTAGTAGTACCAGGGGAAGGGGGCACAAAATTATCTTGCGAAGATTTCCAGCAGGAGATGAAGGTGTGAATGAAGGAAATGGAACGTCCGGAGTAATGAGTTTGGAGTAGCGAGGCTTTTTGGGAGCATGACGATGAGTTTTATCATCCTCGCGAATGACAAATTAAATAAAAAAGCAGAGGCAACAATGTATTGTTGATAAAAATAAATGTTTCTTGAATACCTTTGTCACTGCAGGATTTCTTTTTGAAGCCATAGATTTTGCTCATGAAGTGAGCTTTGGTTGTATGGGGATTCTTGCTGCGAAGTAGATTTCGATGGCGAACCCAAAGAAAGAAGAGGATTCTTCACGGTAAACTTATTTCTGGGTTGGTTCTTGCTAAACAACAATGGCAGAAAGAAAACTACAAAGTTAATCATACCAGTATGATTTCAACAAAGAAAGCTAATCACAAATTTGATCAACCACAAAATCAGCCAGATGTGGCAAAATTAACAAACCTGGACGCCATGAGAATAACAAGGCGAGGGGAATAGTAAGGGTGGTGAAGAAGACGATAAGAGACAACAATAAGCAAACACTTGGGTAATCGATGAAGAAGAAGAACACTTGCAGACGATGAAGAAGATGAAAAGGAAAAGGAAAATTTTTCACAAGGGATGCTCCTATAAATAGAGAGAGAAAAATATTATGACCGGATAACATTAAATGCACCGGTAAAAGAGGTAAATATAGACACGTGTAAGCGGTCGCTTAAATCCAAGGAAACTCCGACCAAGGAAAGAACTTTAGTAAAATCCAAATATACAGTGTATTTCTTGGTAGGCGAGGAGAAATTGCGATACTTTGATTATTTTCTGTAATTCCCGAGACAAGAAATGGCACCGCATATGTATTACAAAGAAGCTTCGGAACTACACAAAAGAATAGAGGCAAGTCACGTACTTTTTGAGAAAAGTATTCTTTCGCTCGTTCCTTCACCAATTGAAACCAAGGAATATGACAACAATGAATTTTTCCTTCAAATCGCTCTTCAAGCAATATTCAAGGAAAAAGAGGCAAGATGTAGGATCATAATATCGCAACGTACAAGGCTCGCGATATTAATGAACGACGGCGTCGCGAGGGAGTCGCAGGGAGCTAAAATAAACGACGCAATGAATAGCGGAAATGCAAAACATAAAGAAGGCGTGAGACTGTGAGGGTTAAGAAGTGTCGCGAGAGTGAATGTTTGTGCATCTGCGACACTTCGCGAGACATTCCGCCAAAAATAAAGGGAGCTTATCTGTCATCCACTATGTATTACCCTATATAAAGGGCTCAATGAGTCTGTAAGAAGAGAGATCTTTTTGGAATTGTTAGGCAAGTTATTAGGAGAGAGAAAGTTTAAGAGTGTTTTAACTTCTAAGTGTAATTCTATTTTTCCTGTGTAAAGACTTCATGAATTCAATCAATAAATGTTCTTGATCTTACATCTTCCAATGGATTAATTAAGCAAAATCGAGTAAGGGGTGTAGTGTGGGAAATCCTGCTACTACAATGGAGATAGAATTTCTGTCCATAGAGTCAGATCGCTACAAACACAGACTTATAAAATCTTTAAACGTGTTTGCCTGCTCTGATACCAATTGAAAAACCGGGGGTACAACAACCTCACCCAATAATTCGCTTAGCAATCTGTATGGACTAACTCCAATATACTTTTAAGAGAATCAACTAGACAGTCAGACTCAATCTTAATACAAAGTATATCAAAGAGCTATATCCCAATTTCTCGATTCAAAACTTACTCAAGCAAATAGAAATCTGTGAGTCTAATTGAATACAAGAGAAATTAACTTGAACGGTACCAAAGACCAATGTTCAAGGATCAATCAATTTCAATCAACAACCAAAGGTCGGATTTACCAATTGATTGATTCAACGCACAACCTGTGATATTTCAATTATATAACAAAATATAATGCGGAAAAGAAATAACACAGATACCAGAAGTTTTGTTAACGAGGAAACCGCAAATGCAGAAAAACCCCGGGACCTAGTCCAGATTGAACACATACTGTATTAAGCCGCTATAGACACTAGCCTACTACAAACTAACTTTGGTATGGACTGTAGTTGAACCCCAATCAATCTCACACTGATCCATGGTACAGTTGCGATCCTTGCGTCTCTGATGCCAACAGGATACTACGCACTTGATTCCCTGAGCTCATCTCACCCACAACTAAGAGTTGCTACGACCCCAAGTCGAAGACTTTAATAAACGAATTTGTATCACACAGAAAAGTCTACAGGAATAGATAAATCTGTCTCCCACAGAAATACCTACGATTTTTGTTCCGTCTTTTGATAAATCAAGGTGAATAGGAACCAATTGATAACCCGAACTTATATTCCCGAAGAACAACCTAGAATTATCAATCACCTCACAATAATATTAATCGACTAGATGTTTATGGGTGAAAACTATTCTGCCGGATTTGGTAATTTGGGGTGTGTGGATGAGAATGAATCTAAAACCTAAACAAATGCACTGTAGCGGTGAGTGCTTGTGATTCGAGAAATCAACCGTACAACTCTGGCCTAAACCAAGAAATGGTCGTTCCGAGACTTGTTTCATTGGTCACAAAGTGAAGGAGATGGGGTTGATCTTAGGGAGGGAAGTGAAGAAGGTGTTGAGATTGTGAAGGTGTAGGCTTGTTTATGACTTGTAACCAGTGTAGTCAAAATCGCTCTCCAAGGCCGATTACTCACCGAGTAATCGCTACAAGCTCTATGACCGAGGCGATTTCCGATTCCAAGGCCTCTCCGATTTTTTAGCAATTAAGGCGGCCGATTTGGACTGATTTTTTAGCAAAACGAGTTAACGGTTTTTCTGAGTTGGCCTTGCATGCACTTAAATCAGAAAATAAAGTATTCATAACCCTTAGATGAGAGTTATAAAATAGAAAAACCTCTAAATACATGATAAATATGTTCAATATAACAATATTACACACTTAATTACATCATAATGTTAAAGTTTAAATTTTAATTAGGTACAAATCATGACTTATGAGCAGCAATATATAAATTATTAATAAATAGATTCCGAGTATTAGACCGAGTTTTGGCGATTTCAAGTCCGAACTTATTGCTCCTCGCTCCAAGCTCCCAACCGAGTAGTACCGAGGAACGATTTCGATTACTTTGCTTGTAACAGAAAGGTGAGCAGGCTTACGATTGATGCAAGCAGGCTTTGAGTGTTTGAATACGTTTTGTATTAACACTTGATTTTTGTCTTGTCTTGACTTGTTCTGTTGTTTTTTGAAAAATAGGGAGGAGAACCTATTTATACAAGTCATTTGAGCCTTATTCACGTCTCTCGAGGGAAGTGGAGGAAGTGGAGTGATAGAGTAGTGGAGTTGTGTGTTGGTGTTACACGACCAGTCTTTCCCACTTCTCCTGTATCTCTAACTCGATGAGTGCCAAATAGTGCATATTTATACACCTTTTTATTGGCATTTTACTCATCTTTTGTGCTCATGAATCGATATTATCCTGCATTCTCGTGTTTTCTTTGTTTTCAAGAATAAATATTTGTATTAATTAATTTTGTATTTTTAGGTACTAAATAAAGTCCGGAGAAACTGAGGAGCCAAAAGAGCGAAGAATCTGAGGCAAGTATCTATGGAGCAGAGAGCCAAAGCCCGCGCGCGCAACAGTTGCAACCCAACAAGTAGCGACTCATCTACAAGAAATGGGCTTGAGCTAGACCCGGATCCGAGCCCGATTATCCTGAGCCGTTGAGATCGCATCTAGTTACATCCTACGGTCGCTCCCTCATGCGCATCGAAGTTTCTGCTGCGTCCGCTCAACATTGAATCACTCCAATACCGCTTACCTTTCTCAGCCGTTGAGATTTCTCCAGCTCCATCCTACGCTCGCTAGGCCAGTCTCATCAAGGCTCGCTGCACCCGCCTCACAGCAAAATACCTAACCCTATACCCTATCGAGAGAACTCAGTTCCTCTCTTCTCCTTCTCTTTCTTCACCTCTCCCTCACTCGACAGAGCGTAGCTCGCTCTTTCCTCGTCTCCACCATCCCTTCACCACCTTCTCCCATACCGTTCACTGCACCCATCATCACCCTCTTCCATCACCAACAACCCCATCGCAGTACCGCTTTCAGACTCTCTAGGTCTAGTCATCTCAATCATAGCTTCTCTCAAAACCCTAGAAGCTAGGTTTGAGATAACTAGAACTAGGGTTTCACCACAGTCGAAGCAAAGGAGTTGTTGAAGCCGAATTGACCGGGGAGAACAGCGTTTCAGAGTATGGGTACACAGTTTTTAATTTGCTTTATCTTTAATTTATGTTTTGAAATTAATTTAGGGTTTGGGTGTTTTGAGGGGAGGCATGTATAAATAAGAACTGGCCTGTGATGTTTTAGGGTTACGCCTGGATTAGCCAGTGCTGTCAATAGTTGTATTTTGTGTTCTAGTTTGGTGCTAGGGTTTCAATGAAACCCTAAATCCACTTTGTGATGTTAACGTGTTGAACTATTCTTGTATGCTTAAAGATTAAAGTAATTTCAATCCTAGCATCTAACATTCTTTCTCTCACAATGCATACCAACGCCATGGATGCATTGTAGTTAGGTTATACTTATGTTTAGTATGTTTTCATGACTCATTCCTTAGAGTTATAGGCTAATTCCTTTGATTAGTTATACTTAATTAGATAACTAATACTCGGGTTAGCACCTTAGTGTGTGTATTGAAGTTTTACATGGAGAAACCCCTTTAGATAGGTGGTGGGTTTGACACCCTCGCCCTTATCATCATCCAGGCAAGAATGCCTCAACCAAGTGAGCACACAAGAGGAGTTAGAGGTGAATTTGAATACCCAAGCACTCCTTGTATCACCGCTTTCCTTAGTTTAGGTTCACTTAGCTCAACGTTAGCCGTATCGCACAACATATCTTTCGTCACTTTGTTACCACCACTTGAAGTCGATTAAGCATGCCTTAGATCACATAAGGGCACTACAAGTCTCGTGGTTCGACCCGACACGTGCCTGGGGTGCTACATCACGACACCGTGCACTTGCGGTATTACCGTAGGCCGTAATTTAGACATCTTTTCGGGCCTACCACTAACCGTCCATGACTTCCTGACACGTTCTTGTGATGGCGCGTTACACGCTGCACGCTGTAAACCGCCAGACCAATACCCCGATATGTATCCCCGGTTTTGACATGATTGATGTCTCGAGTGTGTGGATCGTGGGACCCATTTAAAGTAGCATGTAATGCTAGACTAGATAACTAAATTATTTAGGAAGTCGATACTTGTGAAGTATCGTGTGTATTCTACGCAGTATCGCATCGAGTATATTCAAGATGTATGAAGCATTGTTGTTTTTAAGGCTTACCTGAGTAAGTCACGAATTTAAGCGTCTTAAAATAGCATCATGTCCAGCCATCTTCGAGTGATCGTTTGGAGGCTATACAGGTAAGCCCTGACTTGACCGATCACTCCATGTGGAAGAGTGGTGGACGGTGATTATGGTGACACCTTGTTGGTCTCATAACTCCTAACCAGGGATGCTTGACCAAGCTGGTAGAGTTGGACGGACGACAAGATCTGTGACACTCATCTGCGACCGTTGATGAAGTTTTAGGGCTTTTGAAGAGTTGCGCAGCATCGCTCTTCAGCCTTGGTCGAAACCAAGCATGGGAGGTGTTTTGGAAAGGACCGAGTAGGGCATGCGTGTATACATCATGCCAGTGTATACGTCCGTACCTCACTGTCTCATGAAGGTGCGATCTAGGCCACTCAATTTGACCGGCAAAGAGGAGCGGTTGAGATCGATTTTCAACAGAAATCTGGTGCCGCAAAAGCCGCGCATTATGCCCACTTCGGGCGCGCGTTTCAAGACGACCAAGCCTGGTTGGTCCCGGCCGATTGATTCGGCGTGTGGGTGGTAGGCTGGTGTTCACTTTCGTACTTCATTGCCTCATAGAAACGTGATCTAAGCCACTTAATTTGTCCGGAGAAGTTGAGTGGTCGAGATCAGTTTACAATTAGGAGGTGCGACCACGCCAGGTTTGGGCGTGCGAATCGAGGTGTACAGCCAAGTTTGGTCTTAGCCGATCGGGTGTGGAGATAGGTGGGCCCGAAGTGATCATGTTGATACTTACTGGACTTGCTTAGTCTATTCCTGGACCCTTCATCCGAGCAGGAGAAAAGGGACGCTCTTGATCGCGACACAAACCCTAATCAGGTTTTTCCGGCCGTGTGTCATACCCAGTTTGGGACGCACGAATCAAGACGACCAACCATATTTGGTCCTGACCGATCAGTCAGGTATGTAGGAGGGCCCACGGTGTTTGTGTTGACATGCTCTGGGCCCTTTGAATCTACATCTACACCCTCCATCTATGCCCGCGAAAATGGATGGTTGAGACTGTTTTGCAAACCCTAATTTAGGGTTTTCCGTTCATACTGGTTTGGTTTAGACGGTTTGGAAAACTATGCCACCGTTTTGGGGAGGCCGACCATGCGGGCCCGTGTTGGGTCGGTGGTGAATATTCCAATACCTGCTTGGGGTCGTGGATTTAATCTAAGCCATCCAATCATGCTGGTGAGGTTGGATGGTCGTGATCGTTTCGAGACCGATATGGTCGTTGAGTTCAAACATGCTCAATCGGGCTAGTATAACACACCGATAGTTATAGCCTGTATGGGTATTTCGTACATGTTTTATTATTAATGCTTGGAGATTCGTGTTGCTCTGCTGAGAACAACACTCAGTCGTCATGTCGCACTGGTAATGAGTACAGGAATACGAGGGCTGGTCATGCATTAATTAATAATGTTGTAAATTCATTGTGGTATATGGGATTGTTGCTACATGCTCCAACCTCGGATGAATTTTGTGTATTTAATTCATGAGAATCTTTGGGATTGTTGCTACATGCTCCATTCTAGGTGAATTAGTAAAGTGAAGAAGTATTCATCACTTATTAATGGCTTTATATTTTGCAAGATGTTAGCACATAATTTTGGCTTTTACAATTTTAGCCTTAAATGAAAATCCACCATCAACATTAAGTCCCCTGCCTAGCACGTAATGGTTACACCATTGTGGGGTAGGCATGAGATGGTGTGATTAAAGACAAAGCTTATGAGACAAAGTTAGATGTTACCAGGAGAGACGGGTCATCCGTGTCCTTGGAGCATGTCACGTTCAAGAGGCGTCCAGGTGAGTGTTCCCCTAGCATGATGTCGGTCTTGTCTACTTCGATGGACTGTTATGCCTGTTTTGTTCGTGGGGCTACTGCACCTGCTTGATCGAACGTGGGCTTGATGTGCATGTTTTGGTTAATCGTGGGTCCGCTGCGTCTGCTTGATCGAACGTGGGACCCGGTGTAAGCATGCTTGATTCGAACATGGGTAGATGTGCATACTTCGATCAAACGCGGGACCACCGTGTACATGTTTCAAACGTCGGTCATGTCCTGTGCCTACTTTGACCGTACGGTTGATGTACTTGCTCGAGTGTCATCTTTCTACTTCGACCAAACACCGACCCAGCTAGCTTGACTAAACACCGGACTTGATGCTTTGACCAAAAACTGGCCTTGCTGTTTGCTTTGCTCGAACGTGGGACCCGATGTGAGCAAGCTTGTTTTTTTTTAAATTAAACTTGTGTGCTCAAACGTAAATGTGGGGTCCTGTAGAAAGCATTGAAGCAGCTTCTGGAGCAGGCCCGGGAGAGCGTTGAAGTATTGGAGCTGAAACGCCTTCTTCTGGAGAGAGAGCTTTGATTGGGGACGGCTGTGTCTGCTTCGACCAATGGCAAAGGTGGGATCAAGTGGGACCCGCCGCGTGCCTGACTGAACGTTCACCTTGTGTTTCGACTGAAAATCGGCCCTGCTGCGTACGCCTGTTTTTATTCGAATACCAGCCTTGTGACTTTGATCAATACCAGACTTGAAACTTGAGCAATACCAGAACTTGTGACTTGATCAACACCGGACTTATGACTTGATCAACACCGGACTTGAAACTTGAGCAATACCGAACTTGTGACTTGATCAACACCGGACTTGAGACTTGAGCAATACCGGATTTATGACTTGATCAACACCGGACTTGTGACTTGATCAACACCGGACTTGAAACTTGAGCAATACCAAACTTGTGAATTGATCAATACCGGACTTGTGACTTGATCAACACCGGACTTGAGACTTGAGCAATACCGGACTTGATACTTGAGCAATACCGGACTTGTGACTTGATCAACACCGGACTTGAGACTTGAGCAATACCGGACTTGTGACTTGATCAACACCGTACTTGTGACTTGATCAACACCGGACTTGAGACTTGATCAATACCGTACTTGTGACTTGATCAACACTGGTGTTTGGACGCAATACCAGCCTTGTGTACTCCAACGTGAATGTGTGTTCTGTCGTGTGTGACTACACATCTCACGCGTTTTTATACAAGTACTGACTCATGTCCTTTATTATAGAATGAAGAAAAGAACTCCTGTTGAGATGTCTTCTGGAGATAATGCTGGTGCCAAGTCAGGAGGTGTTGATAGCTTCAAATATATGCCGAACATTGATGATGAGTTGTTCACCGCGCCCTTTCAACTATATGAAAATATCCGTTCCACAAGATAACCCTTCTCCTATCGACTTCAAGGTTTTTCATGTTCCGTTGGGCCCTCATGAAGGATGGATGAGACGTATGTTGAGCAATGAGTACATTAAAGATAACTTGACCAGAGCGCAGATTATTGATGCAGCTTGAGTGTTGAAACAGCTCGAGAGGATGTTAAAGTGGTTCTGGTGCGAACGTTGAGGTGGATCCTGGAGAGAGTGTTGAAGAAGGATTCTGAAGCGAACGTGGGTCCCGGAGAGAGCGTTGAGGCGGCTCTTGAATAGACCATTGAAGCAGCTTCTGCTAGAGGGAGCGTTGAAGTGTTTCCCTCTTCAGTTCGATTTACCCTTGCGAATTTCATGCTTCTTGACTGACCATCTCTCTCATGTTGAAGAATTCCTTGATGACGGTGAAGGAACTTCATCCGAGCCTCGATCCCCAAGCGTGGTTTACATGGTTTGTTCGTAGTGGTTGTTGTCGAGCTAGATATGGAATATCTTGGACATTGTTTCATCATTGTGGGAGTCGTGCATGTGGTACTGGAGTTGGAGTTCACGGATGCGCAGGATGTTGTATCTCGGTGGTTTTCCTCTTCCGCCTGGGGAATTGCTTATAGAAGGTCAAGGTTGTATCGCCCGTTGGTGAGATATATGCCCCTACAAACATTATGAGGCTTTTCATTACGGCAGGGCCGGTTCTTTCTATCGTGGCATATGTTGTTGTAGATGAGCATTCAACGACTCCATAGGATGACCAAAAGCGCGGATTCTCCAACATAGCATGATAGACATGTACCACTGTCCGATAAAGTTACTCGCCCGGGATCTTGTTCGACCACCTGTATGCGATAGAGTGACTCGCCCGGATCTTGCTCGATATGATGCGTGGACATCGTTATCTTCTTGAGGTCTGCTCCCTTGAGGTATCGGCTCCAGTGGAAGATTGCCGTCATAGAGCGTTGATACGTTGCACCGGCCTTCTTTAAACCAAATAGCAGTATGGTATAATAAAAATTTCCGAGAGGAGTTCGAAAAGCTATCTTACTTGCATCATACTCGTACATCCTTATCTGGTTGTAGCCGTTACATCCATCCATGGAGGAGAACATGCCGTGTCCGCTGGTTGCATCTACTAACATGTCGATGTTAGGTAGAGGAGGATCGTTTTGGAGCAGCACTGTTCAAGTCTCTCAAGTCTACGCAAAGACCGATCTATCCATTTTCCTCGTGTCTGAACTACAACTGTTTAACCGAATTGGATACAGGTATGACATGTAGATGATGGGTGACCAATTTTCATCTAAATCCGACATTTCTTCATATCTCCAAGCGAATATATGTCCTGGTACACTTTGAAAAGTTCCACGAGCTTCGTGCGTTTATCCGTACACAAGGTTGAGCTGATGGAGATAGGCCTAGGAGATTCCTCAATGATTTCAATCTTATCAGTTGTGAAGTTGGTGCCATCTTGCAGCTGTTGTGGAGCATCTAGCACTTGTTCTTGTGGTTCGTTGCTGTTGTAGCATTCCATTGGGTGGAGAGACTGGGTAACAGTCTCCCCTGCTAATTTATAATGGCAGTGTCGGTATACCGTTTTCCCTTTCTGGTCACGACTCGCCACAAAAGTTTATTCCCTCTTCGTGTGAACGTGGGTCGTGGCTTCACAAGATGGAGAAGAATGCTTCGTCAGCAAAGATGCATCGTGGGTTTTAGCCCTCAATGATTCAAGCCGGTCTTCTTCCTGAATTTACGCCCACGTGGGGAGTGGGACGCAACGAACTTGTCTGATTCTTTACGCGAAGCTTCTCCCGTATGTCTTTGGTTTGGTTTCCCTCGAAGTCTTGTTATTTTGGTAGGCTTCTGTACGACCTTGCCTGGGAGAACCTTGGATTCCTGAGAGTCTTGAGAGTAATCACATTCGAAGACGCTCCTGTGTAGATAAGGGTCGTCTTGAACTCTGAATCCTTGATGCGTGTGGTGACAAGTAGGGCACGGTCGTGACCTTCCTCTGGTTGATTGCAGCAAAACGTCTCCGCGCACTGATTCTTCGAGAGGTGTGAAAGTTCGCATAAACTTTCCACTAGAGAAACCGCTTCCGATCCACATGCCTCGGTTCATAGTGAAACTATTGACTTGAGGAGGATCGTTGTGAGGATCAGTCTCCAGTGTAGGAGTCTCCATGACAGGACCGCTCATATCTGATGTCGCTTCTTTGATCAGGTCCATGGAGGTCCGCGCCGCTGAAGTACCTTCTCCGGTGCATTGAATGCGTTCCCTTTTTGCTCCAGGGGCTGTCGCGGCTCTTGTGGCAATCGATCAGTTAATGTCTTAAGAAAAGTGAGTACCTCTTTCTGAGTTGCGGCCATATCCGTTTGAGTCTTAGCAAGAACTTCCTGCTTCTCCATCAAGTCTGCAATGGTAATGGGGGATGGTCCTCCTCTCGTCCCTCCGGCTCCTCGTCCTGATGAAGGAGTGGAAGTTGTTGCTCTGGTGACTACCAGAGGTGTTACACTTGATGAGATGCCGAGATTTGCGCCGCTCGGCTCGGTGATGGGAGGTGTTACACTTATCGGAACATCTCTCGCTACGCCGGCACCGGTGGTAGAAGTGACGGTTCCATAAGATGTATTGACCACGATTACCTCATACATCGACACCGGGAGTGTTATCCACACTAGCTCCATCAGAATTGATTGTTGATCCGCACACGAGTTCTACCATATTGAAATGGATTGATGATTGAATTGGTCCTAAGATCTACCCTTTTTGAAATTGATGAAATTGAATCGGATTTTGAAGAAATTGACTTTACAACCGAGAGATTAACCTCCCGCTGTGGTCGCCAATTGTTTATGGGTGAAAACTATTCTGCCGGATTTGGTAATTTGGGGTGTGTGGATGAGGAATGAATCTAAACCCTAAACAAATGCACTCACATGCGGTGAGTGCTTGTGATTCGAGAAATCAATATGTACAACTCGGGCTAAACCAAGAAATGGTCGTTCCGAGACTTGTTTTTGGTCACAAAGTGAAGGAAATGGGGTTGATCTTAGGGAGGGAAGCGAAGAAGGTGTTGAGATTGTGAAGGTGTAGGCTTGTTTATGACTTGTAACAGAAAGGTGAGCAGGCTTACGATTGATGCAAGCAGGCTTTGAGTGTTTGAATACATTTTGTATTAACACTTGATTTCTGTCTTGTCTTGACTTGTTCTGTTGTTTTTTTGAAAAATAGGGAGGAGAACCTATTTATACAAGTCATTTGAGCCTTATTCACGTCTCTCATGGGAAGTGGAGGAATTGGAGTGATGGAGTAGTGGAGTTGTGTGTTGGTGTTACACGACCAGTCTTGCCCACTTCTCCAATATCTCTAACCGTCCATTACTTCCTGACACGTTCTTGTGATGGCGCGTTGCACGCTGCACGCTGTAAACCGCTAGACCAATACCTCGCATGTATCCCCGTTTGTGACATGATTGATATCTCGAGTGTGTGGATCGTGGGACCCACGTAAAGTAGCATGTAATGCTAGACTAAATAACTAAATTATTTAGGAAGTCGATACTTGTGAAGTATCGTGTGTATTCTACGCAGTGTATCGCATCGAGTATATTCAAAGCATGTATGAAGCATTGTTGTTTTTAAGGCTTACCTGAGTAAGTCACGAATTTAAGCGTCTTAAAATAGCATCATGTCCAGCCATCTTCGAGTGATCGTTTGGAGGCTATACGGTGTAAGCCCCGACTTGACCGATCACTCCATGTGGAAGAGTGGTAGACGGTGATTGTGGTGACGCCTTGCTGGTCTCATAACTCCTAACCATGGCCGCTTGACCAAGTCTGGTAGAGTTGGGACGGGACGAGATGATCTATGACACTCATCTGCGACCGTTGATGAATTTTTAGGGCTTTTGAAGAGGTTCGCAGCATCACTCTTCAGCCTTGGTCTAAAACCAAGCATGGGAGGTGTTTTGAAAGGACCGACCGAACATGCGTGTAGACGGCATGCCGGTGTATACGTCCGTACCTCACTGTCTCATGAAGGTGCGATCTAGGCCACTCAATTTGACCGGCAAAGAGGAGCGGTTGAGATCGATTTGCAACAGAAATCTGGTGCCGCAAAAGCCGCGCATTATGCCCACTTCGGGCGCGCGTTTCAAGACGACCAAGCCTGGTTGGTCCCGAGCGATTGATTCGGCGTGTGGGTGGTAGGCTGGTGTTCACGCCTGTACTTCATTGCCTCATAGAAACGTGATCTAAGCCAATCAATTTGTCCGGAGAAGTTGAGTGGTCGAGATCAGTTTAAAATTAGGAGGTGCGACCACGCCTGGTTTGGGCGTGCGAATCGAGGTGTACAGCCAAGTTTGGTCTTAGCCGATCGGGTGTGGAGATAGGTGGGCCCGTAGTGATTATGTTGATACTTACCGGACCTGCTTAGTCTATTCCTGGACCCTTCATCCGAGCAGGAGAAAAGGGACGCTCGCGATCGCGACACAAACCCTAATCAGGTTTTTCTGGCCGTGTGTCATACCCAGTTTGGGACGCACGAATCAAGACGACCAACCATAGTTGGTCCTGACAGATCAGTCAGGTATGTAGGCGGGCCCACGGTGTTTGTGTTGACATGCTCTGGGCCCTTTGAATCTACATCTACACCTTCCATCTATGCCTGCGAAGATGGATGGTTGAGATTGTTTTGTGATACATGTAATGTGCCGCAAACCCTAATTTAGGGTTTTCCGTCCATACTGGTTTGGTTTGGATGGTTTGGCAAACTATGCCACCGTTTTGGGGAGGCCGACCATGCGGGCCCGCGTTGGGTTGGTGGTGAATATTCATATACCTGCTTGGGGTCGTGGATTTAATCTAAGCCATCCAATCACGCTGGTGAGGTTGGATGGTCGTGATCGTTTCTGAGACTGATATGGTCAGTTCAGGTTCAAACATGCTCAATCGGGCTAGTATAACACACCGAGAGTTGTAGCCTGTATGGGTATTTCGTACATGTTTTATTATTAATGCTTGGAGATTAGTGTTGCTCGCCGAGAACAACACTCGCCGTCATGCCGCACCGGTAATGAGTACAGGAAATACGAGGCTGGTCATGCATTAATTAATAATGTTGTAAATTCACGGGGTATATGGGATTGTTGCTACATGCTCCAACCTGGATGAATTTTGTGTATTTAATTCATAGAATACTGGAATTGTTGCCACATGCTCCATTCTAGGTGAATTAGTAAAGTGAAGAAGTATTCATCACTTATTAATGGCTTTTTCTTTTGCAAGATGTTAGCGCATAATTTTGGCTTTTACAATTTTAGCCTTAAATGAAAATCCACCATCAACACTAGAGAAACAAGATATTGTGGAATCACAAACGATGATATGAAGGTGTTTGTTATTACTTTTTTATCTTGCTTATCGGAGAAATTAATCTCTAGCCAATCTTACGATTGTACTCAAATACGATAGAAACGGCAAGATCAGATCACACAACTACAGATAAAATAGTTGGGTCTGGCTTCACAATCCCAATGAAGTCTTCAAGTCGTTAACCTACAGGGTCTCGGTAGAAACCTAAGGTTAAAGGATAATCGACTCTAGCTTATACAACTAGTATCACATAGGAGGTGTGGGGATTAGGTTTCCCAGTTGCTATAGTTCTCCTTTATATAGTCTCCTAATCAAGGTTTGCAATCTAAGTTACCTTGGTAACAAAGCATTCAATATTCACCGTTAGATGAAAACCTGATTAGATTCAAGCTAATATCTTTCAACCATTATATCGAACTTAGATTGTTATACACAAATGAAATGCACGTTCATTTAGGTTTGTGTAACCGTACCTAAACGTGTACACCTAGTTTGTTCAACAGTAGTTAACCAAATGGTTAGCCATATGAGCACTTTCATATCAACCATATTCATCTTCACCATAACTAGTTAAAATGGCTCAAAAGAACTAGTTAGAGAGTTGTTCAATTGCTTAGATCTTATAGAAGTATACAAGACACAATCGAAGCAAAAATGATTTTGATTCACTCGAATCAATTCATGAACTTTATAGCCTCGATTTGCAAATATGGATTCCTAAGTTTATATAAGTTTAAGTTCACGAATAAACCGTTTTTAGAAAATAACCCACTCAAGTATGCATACCAGTACGCATACTTAAGTACTCGGATTAAGTTTGTTTTCAGTTCACAAACTCCAGCAGAAATTCACGGGACGTGAACTTCCGACAGTACGCGTACAGGTACGCGGACTTTAGTTCAGGTTATCCTGAGCAGCAAAGTACGCATACTTTGGTTCAAGGATTTTGGACTTACACAAGTATGAGTTCACATACAATGTTTATATCCATTAAAGGTTATATATTCTAAACTCTCATTTCAAACATTGAAACATTCTTAGAGGATGTTAAATAGAGGTTACTCACACACTATTCTTCATCAAAGCGATTTTCAAGATATTGAAATAATCAACATGACTTTCGTCACTTGTAAAGATGAACTTGGCCAAAGTGAAAGCTTACCAACACATATTTCGAGAAATAGATAAGCGAGATAAACTCGACTCGAAATAGCAAATGTGTATAATCGAAGTCTATATAGCAATACGACTTTTGTCTCAAGATAGGAGATAGAGTAGATTGACTTTTGAGTGATAGATAAGTTCAAGTCTACATATACCTTTTAGTCGATGAAGTTCCACCAGTTCCTTGAGTAGTTCTTTGTCTTTGTATGATGATCTCCGTGGAGTCTAGAGCTCGGCTACACTTTCTATCCTAGTCCGAGACTTAGCTATAAGTAGACTACAAATCAAGACTTATAGTTTTGGCAACTAAACTTGACAAACAAGCTTGAGATAGCAACGCTTGCGAGTTCGACCGAGCAGTGCTCTAACACTTTAATCTTCAATTAAACCTGCACAACACCACTTGAATCTCTTGTGATCAATCACGAACATATCGGAGTCTCTTAACAATGGATTATCACAAGATGTCTTTAAATCTACAAACAGTTCTAAAGATCCCGTCGACAATTCGATCTAGTTTGAGTGAATCTTATATCAGAAGAGAATATTCTCAAAAAATAAACAATCTAGGTGCAATCAAAGTTCAACAACCATTAGTCAATCAAATCAATCGAAAACTAATAAACTGCAATTATCTAGTTTCCCACCAATGGTACTCGTAGAGCTTCTTGATCCCACAAAAGTCTTTAAACGAGCGGTCGTAAGAGATTTCTCCTAATTAGGGTACTTTCCTCTCCGGCTAGACGGCTCCACCAGAAACAACAAAAAGATGAAGTTTGTCTGGCTCTTAGGATAGTTTTCTAGAAATGCAAACTTAGGTATTTATAGACCAAGGATGTTTGGACACCAAGGAATTTCCAAAACCGAATATTCTCAAGATATGCAATAAATGCCCAAATCGGTTTTCATAATTCCTGGAAATGCTTTGTCCAATGTTTTCTGAAATCTCTCAATAGAAAATCTCCAATTAGTAAATGCACATTACTAGTTTTTATTCTCTAGAGATATGCATTTAATTGCTGGTAATTAAAGCATATAAAACTAACAACTTTAATTAAAAGATTCTTAATTTATTTCGTACCGGGATCTCCCTGAGTAATTAAGGAATAACTTTGAATAATAAAAGATAAGAGTTATTGTTCGTGTTCAAAGTATGCTGACATCTTTTCTTTGTAATTCCTCTTTCATATTTACAATCTTGGAATCGATTATACCACACTTCCAAACGAGTTTAGAATTAGTTCATCTGTATTCTAAAACAACTATGTGATTGATCAAGTATCAAATCATAATCATGGGTTCAATCGATTCTACCAATCACTAGGATCGGTTATACCTCAATATGGATTACTTGTGATCGAACTCACAAGTTACCATGACTGGTTACGTCGAGTTACTGTGGATCGTTTACGTCAATTACTGTGGATCGGGTTACCATATACTCATGGTATTGCTTGTGATCGGTTACACAACTCACTAGGATTGGTTACACCAATTACTAGGACCAGTTACACCAATTACAAGGATCGATTACATAATTCTTTTGTGATCGGTCACACCAATTACAAATATCGATCATACCATCTCATGTGATTACTTAGGATCGGTTACACTAATTAATAAAAACCAGTCATACCAAATCATAAGTCAGGCACTGCGATTAGTTATACCAAAATACATAACAGGTTATGATCTGTTATACTAACTCACACATATTGGTAATCCAAATATATGCAATGAATAACAATACCAATAAGCCTAGCGATTTCCCTTTCGATTCATAAAACAAGTTCATGAATGTACTTCCTTTAAACAAATGTAAACATTATTTCCTAGGATGAAATCTTCACCTTTACCCATACACATAATCACAATAGCATTCATATGATTATGTCGATGTCATATCTACGAAGTTCAAAAGATAAGCATTATACTTCGTATTATAATTCCTTAATACTATGATCATATGATCATGTCTCACTACTAGAGGATAATAATCATTCACAGCTTCGCAGTTATGTTTTCAATATAGCACGACTTGAAAGATACGTTAGGAATGAAACAGTTCAAGTCAATATTACTAACCTCAAGAGGAAGGATGATGTCATCGTTGTATCTCGTTACTTATTCACGTTCTCCAGGTCTTCGAGTAATACTTGTATGTCTCATATTCTTAGACTTTCTAGTCTAACCTATACGAAGTTGTCTCTAGTACATAATCAAGCGACTCTTAGATGAGTTTTGATTCACTAATATATGACAACCAAACTTGACATACCAACGCTTGGTGGGTTCAACCGAGCTATGCTCTGACAACGTGTTCCTAAGGTGGGAAAGAAGGAAACGGTGATGAAATCCGGGTAGAATATTATAGTACTAGTTCACTGAATACGGTTTAATTTCTAGTAAAGGTCAAGGACCTAAATATCAACTCTTCTTTGCCAAATTAGATTTCACAAAAATTAATTGTAAGTTGTAAGCATGAGGCATCAAAAGTAATTAAAACTAAGCATGCGACATCAAACAAAATAACAAATAATTAATGGAAATCATAAAACAATTAAATTTTATGTAAATAATTATAAAAGAATTAACTTAATTACCACATGGACGAAAAAAAACTTCCTCCATCGTCCTAGTGATGGGGTTTAGCTCTTCATCTTGTAGGCATGCTCAAAATGATTTTTTTATAGCTCAAATAGTGCTTACAATGAAGAAAAGAAGAGAACATATTATAAACCGGGGGACTTGCAACGGTTGTTGGCCGTTACAAACTCACTGTTACAACTTAAGCCCTTGTTACAGAAGAACTATATTTGGAAATTATTGTAGAAAAACTGTCGATAAGCCCAGAAAAGGTGACAGTTTTAAAACGATGACACTCTACCGAGTCGCCTGTGTTCTTCGTCTTCTTTTTCTTTGCAAAGAAGAGAAGTTGCTCTGCAACTCTCTATTCTTCTCCCCTATCACTCAATCCTCTTCTATGATTCCCCTGCCATTTTCGTGAAATATTTCCTTTTTAATCTCTACTTTTGATTTTCACGCGGCTGCAACTGCGAGTTTATCTCCTTCACGTGGCTACACATCCCTTGATTGAGTCAAACACACTCCAGCTTCCGTAAGTTACATAGAAAACACGAGAAACGAAAATATCAGCCCGAGATATTTTCGTGACTGATTGTGAAACACGCTCTGTCTTCTTCTAATTTAATTACCTTTCATGTTTTAGCTAAACAGAATATTCCCAAACAATTGTATCGAATATCTCCCATAGAATCTCAACAAAATTCAAGCCAGGAAGTTACGATGTTAACTATTATTTGAACTCAAACTTTTCCCGCCCAAACGATGTTCAGCTGAAGAAGAAAAGGGGTACTGGGGTACGAATAGCAGGTGGATGTAAATAGTAAAGAGGGTGCCCCTTATCAACTGGGTGCCCCTTATCCAAAATGAGGGTCTGTTTTAGTGTTATCCTCAGGGGGTGCTTTTATCAACTTTTCGAGCCAATTTCTCCGCAAAAAATTATTTCTCCAAAAACACCTATAAAGACATAAAAATCCATAATAAATACAAAATCGAGCACTATCAATACATACAATTGAGGACAACTTAGACACAAAAATGTGTGTATCAATAGACTAAAATATAAATTCCTCATGACCTTCTGTTCAGAATCGATTTTAAGCTCTTTTTGAATCAGTTTCGGATGATCAACAATTGGAGTAGATGGAGGAATTCTAAGATTTTCTTCTGACTTGATGATTCTAACAGGTAGTAAACTTTTGTCAAGAGAATCATGATTTGTTTTAGATGCGACAATACTAGGCTTATTATCACAATCCGATAAAGTCGTGCAAGGACTTTTGGTTTCTTCATCAGAAGAAATTATAACAAATACATTAGTCAATATCTTATCTCGAAACCCTTTTTCTTGAGTAAGTGCTTTGTCAAGAACTTCTTTCAAAAAGTATAAAATATGTTGATACTCACATTGAGTCTTTATTCTTATCCATATAAGTTTGCTTTGAATCACTGAGAAGAGATGAGCATCCTTAGTGCACCAAGTGGTTTGTCAAAGAGCCACAATTAAGTAATTCTGGAATTGACAAGCTTAATTTTTCATTAGACCAAATCATCTTGTGTCACAATAGCTTTCGAACTAAAACATCGTCTCGTCACTTTGGATTAGCCTTTTATATTGACAAGTTCACGAACTGCTTAAAACTGGTTGTGTACTTGAAAGTAAAAAAGTGTACTTGCAACATTCAAGAACAACTAGTTCGCGAACTACATAAATCATTTTTTGTACTATTAAATTATTATTAAATAATATCTAAAACTATCTCAAAATCGATTAGTTCGCGAACTGAGCAAACAGTTTGTGAGCGAGAGTTAATTGAGATTATTTAATTAAGTCTCTACGTTTATAAGCTCAAATTCGTGTACCAGAGAAACAATTTGTGAACTTTAATAACTAATTTAATTAATATAATTTCTAACCAAAGTATCATTAAGATATAGTACTCCACAATAGTTAAACCACGGATTATATGATATCACAAGACGCCACATGCTTGTCGTCGGAGCTGCTAAATCAAATAGGAAATAAGGGGTTATTTTTGGATGTATTTAGTCGCTCTGACGTGAGTGACGGTTCTATAGAGTCTTTTTTGTGTATGTTTGTGAAGTATATATTTTTAAATACGTACATTGGATTCTTCTAAAAAAATGTTTAATTAAACGGGACCCACTTGAAAATAAGGTGGAGTTATGGCACCATTTTATAATTTATATAGACATTTTGACGTCCCACACTATTTAATGAGAATCCATTTTAAATTCATGATCGGTAGATTTTGACACGACTGCTAAGGGGGATACCGGGATTAGCATGGGATACCATTTGAGTGATCCAACGGTCAGGATCGGTTTCTATTTTTTGTCTTATATAGAATGGTATCCCCTGAAAGAATTGGCATCAACTTTTAGCAATCATGAGATTTTGAGGGTAGGTATGGTAGGAGGGTGGGTGGAAGGAGTCGTAGATTATATGACGAGAATTTGGAACAAAAGGTCACCTTCTTAGTTATCTTTTATAAGCCGATTGCGATGATATGAATAGTGGGAATGTTATTTATGCCCCTACTATCCATGGGTCATGCACAAACACCCTTATGAGTCTTTACAAATACCCCTAATGGCATAATTGAAAATTTTAATAAAACTATAAATCCTATAATTCCTCTTTTAACCTTCCACCATCGTCCGTTCTTCTTTAATTCTCTAATCTCGTAAAAACGCTTCATCTCTCCCCCGCAACCACCATCACCATCGCTCCCACCATCTCGCATCGCTCCCACCACCATCACCATCTCAATCGCCGCCACTATAACCATCACCACCACCTCCGTCACCGCAGCCTATTAGTAGATCTCGTTACATTTGTATGTTTGATTTCAATCATTATCAATTGTTCTTCATCTTCTTAGGTTAAAATAAATATCGAAATCATATTCAGAGACCAGATTTATACGATTCTCTCTTTCTTTGCCATCTACTCGTGAATCAAATCTCAAAATCATCAGGAGAAGCAGCTTCGTTAAAGTTTCAGGTGAGATCCCTATTTTAGGTTTTAATTTCTAGTTTTGATCTTATTTGAAACTAAATTTCTGATAGTAAACGATTTAGATTTCGAAATGAAAGAGTTCTTCGCTGAAATAACGATCAACAACAAAAAATTAATCAATGTTGCAGTTAGAAATGAAAAGCTTCTTCTTCTCTTTTTATCATTGATTTTTTCAATAACAAATTTAGAGAGATCGAGATTTTTTCAATATCAAATTTAGAGAGATCCGATTCAATTTTTGGGTTTCGTTTAAGTAATTTGTGACTTGTGAGGTTGAAAATCAATCTTTAGGTTTAGGTTTTGACTTTGGTTTTGTTGCCATTACAGGAGAAATCATCTTCATGTAAAAGATAAAATTGAAAATTTGGTCGTTGATGTTGTTGGTGGATGCTTGTGGTGGGTGGTGGTTCACAGTAATGCTTGTGCTCGAATGACATCTTTTGGGACGAACTGGATATGTACCCATCTTTCTAGCTTCTCATTTCATTTTCTGCCTCTCGAATGTCACTTAATTTGCGCAAATGAAGCATTAACTTGCTGATGTTTTGACAACCTGAGCTAGTTGCTTCCTTTTTTGGGAGACAACTTGAGAAAGTTGCTTTCATTTTTGGAGGCAACTTGGACTAGTTGATTCCAGATTGAAGGAAACTTGAGCTAGTTGATTCCATTTGAGAGGCAACTTGGTTATGTTTTTGGGTCCATTCATTCATCTGAAATTATCTTAGAGTTTTTGTGACGAATTTGTGGTGCAATGGTAACACAGGGTTGTGTTGATTTGCTGATGATGGTTGTCTTCTTGATGCTCATGCTTTAAATTCAAGAGGATAGATGAATGCTTAGGAAGTTGAGCATGAACTCAATATGTATCCGAGCGGTGAAAGAGAACAAGAAGTTGTTACCGCTTGTGTGTTCTTCGATGGTGTTTGAGTAGGGGCATGGAAGTGACCGCAGCTATTGACTCATGTTGCAAGTGTGCATAGACGGTTGTGGTCATGAAGTCATTGCAGTAGAGTTTGCGTGAGCGAGAGATGAAGGATATGGTGTTTGTCCGGTGGTCGTTTGAATTGTTGGTTGAGCACTGATGGTGTGGCGAACCTGTGGTGCAATGGTAGCACAACTGACTATATGTAAGATGATGTGTGTTCGATTCACACTAGGTTCACTTATTTGTGTATAATTTTTATTTTTTTTGGAGACAACTTGTGCTAGTTGCCTCCATATATAGAGACAACTTAGGCTAGTTGATTTCACTTTTTGAAGACAACTTTGTGCTAGTTGCCTTTATTGTTGAAGACAACTTGAGCTAGTTGCCTCCGATATGGACACAACTTCAGCAAGTTGACTCCACATGGTGGTGGTGGTTGGCGGCGGCGAAGGTGGTTGACGGCGGTGATGGTTGGCGGCGGCGGTGGGTGTCGGTTGTTGGCGGCGGCGGTGGTAGTGGACAGTGGTGGTGTTCGTTAGCGGTGGCGGTGGTGGTGGACAGTGGTGGTGGTTGGCGTTGGTGGTGGTTGGTGGTGGTGGTCGGTGGTGGTGGTGGTGGTCTTCGGTGGTGGTGGTCGTCGGTGGTGGTGGTTGGTGGTGGTGGTGGTCGTCGGTGGTGGTGGGAGGCGGTGGTCGTCGGTGGTGGTGGTTGGCGGTGGACAGTGGTGGTGGTGGTTGATGGTGGACAGTGGTGGTGGTGGTTGGCGGTGGACAGTGGTGTGGGCATCAGAGAGTTTTCTTTTCTTTTTCTTTTTTTTTTAATTTGGTGGTGGTGGTTTTGTATATACACTATATAAAAGAGGGTATTTTAGTAATGTAGTAGGCTTAGGGATATTTGTAAAGTTGATAAGGGTATATTTCAAGGGGCCTCATAGTAGGGGTATTTGGATAATGTTCCCATATGAATACTATCATTTCATACTACTTTTTCGTCAAATCAAAGAATTGAAAAGAATTATATGAAACCAAGTGTTCAAAAAGGATTTCCTGTATTATCAGACAAAAAACATAAAAAATACTGATGAGCTTACACCACTGCTAAAACATGGTGCGTGTAGTTTCCTCCTTGTACACTAAAGAATGCCAAAAATCAAAGTTAAGCTAGATTGTTGCTTGGGATGGGTTTCGTCGTCCAATAAGACATCGGGTTTTGAATTTTAAAATGTCCATATGTACGGGAAATTATACAACAACGCTTGGCATGTCTATCTGAACATTCACTTATGCGGCCGTAAGCTCATGAGCTTTGCACGCAAGCCTGGACTTCAATAAAAAACTACATGGGCAAGGTACAGTTTTGGACTAGGGGAAAATACGGTTTAGTCCAAAAACGCGTCAAGAAATACAGTTTAGTCCAGGCCGAGTCAACTAGGTATAAATTAGTCCAAAAATTATTAAAAATATGGAAAATACATAAAACCTAAAACCGAGTCAACCTAATACAGTTTGATACTCTTCTCTTTATTTTCACTTTTTTGATTTGGCCTATTTTTAGGCAAAAATGAAAAAAGTATAACTACCAATTTTCCTAAAACCGAGGTAGGAATTTTTTTTTTCCGGCGACTATTCTGGTGATTGAAAACTAGATTTTTCACCGGATTTAACATGGTTTCTACTTGTTTTCCTTTGGTTTTGATTTTCCCTTTGATTTCCATCACTTTTCCACGAGTTTTGCTTTCTTTTTCCGCCTTTTTGTTCGTGTTTTCTATTTCTATTTTTATTTTTAGGGTTCGTACTTTTCTTCACCATTTTAGGGTTTACATGTAGTTCCCATGGGCAGATCGACTAGGACTTCTTCTTCTCGTAACACGCTGATCACTACCCCCTCTTCCCAGGTGCTATCTACTTCTTGCTCTTTCTCTACAGCAGATGCTGCATCCGACAATGGCTACTGTCATTGCCCTTTCAAGAATCATGATGGATGTCCGGATGGGATTAATGGAAGGGGTTATGCCAAAGGTTCATTTCTAAAGCATCTACACGACAGTCACCTCTTTTCTGTCGACAACAGGTCCATCTGCAGAGAATTAATCGCCAACAGCTTCCATATTTACACTGCATGGGAGAAGGTTCTTTACTGTCTTCGGATGTGGTTATGATGTAGATGCATGCATATACATGCCTGGAAGATGCCGTGCAAAGGTCGAGAAGGGGTTCACGGAGACGTCATTGCAGGTCCTCTCCATGGTGCAGTTCCATACTTTCTCATTCACGGAATAGATAAGCCTGATGAGGTAAGTAATGCTTGTTTGGGGATTACCAGTGTTGTTGTATGTGATGATTCCATAGGGGAAGCTTGTGGTGATACTGTTGAAGGCTCGTTATCTACAGAATTGCTCAATGATGTTTATCAAAGACAATGTACCACGGTTTCATGCATCCCGCATCAGTGCAGGCTCTCTTTTTCAAGGGCGCTGAAGGCCTGTCTGGACAGGGTAATTATCAACCCTAATAGCTTGTCTGCTTGGCTACATATTTTGCTCCTTCCCCTCTGCACTTTAAATTTGTACAGACCGAGAAGCTCCTCTGAAGCTAAGTCTGGGAATCGTAAACGCTTACAAGTTGCAGCTATACATCAGAGTTTATCGGTGTGGAAGGAGCCCAATGGGTGTTTTACTCTGGTTAACAAGCTGCTGAAATTTCCTGTTCGTACTAGGGCCAAGCAAACTGAGTCGAAGAAGCAAGCTGCTACCTTGACAGTATGCCGCAAGAAACTGGGCTTTGGACATTTCGCTGCTGCCATCAAAGTCTTATCTTCCAATGGAGTGGCGCCTTTCAATGATAGTACTTATGCCGAGCTACAAGACAAACATCCTGATACGCCTCTTCCTGATGCTCCTAATGAGGCTGTCACGGTGGACCCTATTACAGTAGAGTGCCGGGCAGTTTTGGGAGCTATTAAGAGTTTCCTGAAGGGCACTTCATGTGGCCGAGATGGGCTACGGGCACAGCATTTGGTGGATGCGATGAGTGAAGCAGCAACATCTGTCGCTGATGATTTACTCTCTTCAATCACGGGAGTCGTCAACCTTTGGTTGGCCGGCAAATGCCATGGTGGTTTGGGTGAGTTTATTGCCAGTGCTCCCCTAACACCGTTACTCAAACCTGGTGGCGGTATTAGGCCCATTGCAGTTGGCACAGTTTGGCATAGGTTGGTCTCTAAAGTGGCTTCTTTCTCCGTCGGAAAGGACATGACTTCGTATTTGGGGGATTACCAGTTCGGTGTTGGCATACCCGCTGGTGGGGAAAGCATTTTGCATGCTATAAATAGCTTAGTGGAGCTGAAAGGTCACTCTGACAAGATGTCAATGCTACTCATTGACTTTTCCAATGCGTTCAACATGGTGAGTAGATCTCAACTCATCAAGGAGGTTCGTCTTTACTGCCCAGGTATTTCTCGCTGGGTGGAATTTTGTTACATGCGACCTGCTAAGCTCTATTATGACCAATATATTTTGTCATCTGCACTTGGAGTTCAGCAAGGTGACCCTCTCGGTCCCTTGTTGTTTGCCTTGACACTTCACCCCTTAGTGAAGATTATTGCTTCCAGCTGTAAACTCGATTTACACGCCTGGTACCTCGACGATGGCACAATTGTTGGTGATACACTTGAGGTGGCCAAGGCCTTGCGCATAATAGAAGATGAAGGGCCAGGTAGGGGTTTACACCTAAATATAAAGAAGACGGAGGTCTTTTGGCCTTCTATTGATCCGAGAGGTATTGGTGTCTTCCCTTCAGATATTGGTAGGCCGTCTACTGGGGTTAAACTTTTGGGTGGACCTGTGAGTCTTGATTTGAACTTTATTAGTGATATGATATTGAGCAGGGTAAACAAGACTGTTCAACTTATGTCCGCTATCAAAAAACTCATGGACCCTCAAAGTGAGATGTTGTTGCTTCGTAATTGTACTGGTGTGTCAAAACTATATTTTTCAATGCGAACTACAAATCATGCTGCCCTTCAACAAGCCACTGATCTATTCGATGATCATTTGTTCAAGTATCTGAGACTCCTTGTCACTGGTGATGGCGCATGTTTTGGTCCTTTACAGCAGAGATTAGCCACCTTGCCTATCAAAGATGGTGGCCTTGGCATTTATACCATGGCAGACACCCGCACCTACTGTTATCTTGCTTCACAAAGCCAGACTGCTTCGGTGCAAAAGGTGATCCTTGGCAGCTTATTCCCAACAGACAAAGGTTCTGCCTATCAGTTGGCTCTTCAGAATTTTATCCAGGTATGTGGATTACCTTCTTCTTATTGTGTCGATGATACTGCCCCCCCTTCCATGCACTCCCTGGCAGTCACTTATTTTGATGCGGTTAAGAAGCGAATCCCATACCAATTTTCTATGTCTGCAAGAGACTCCATTTTGCGGCAATGCAATCGTATTAAGCATGCACAGGATTATTTGTTGGCTGTACCAATTAGTGGGCTTAATCAATGTCTTGGACCAAGACAATTCAGAGTTATTCTTTGCTATCGACTTGGTATCCCGCTGTTTGTTGAGAATGGTCTATGCTCAAGTTGTAACAAACCTATGGACATCTTTGGTGATCATGCGCTTCATTGTGCTAAGGATGTGGGAAGTAAGTTCCGACATGACCATGTACGTGATGTAATCGTTGACATTTGTTACAAAGCTAATGTGCCTGCGCGTAAGGAAGTTTCTCTTGGGTTTTTGTCGGATGATGACAAAGATCTAAGGCCTGCTGATATCCTTGTTCTTAATTGGGAAAATGGTAAAGATGTTTGTATGGATGTCACAGGTGTCTCACCCTTTACTGGTGAAGGTATTCGCTCATTTGTCCCAGGTAAAGCTATTTCTAGTGCTGTTTCGTGTAAACGCACTAAATACTTGGACAAGTGTGTTGCACATGGTTATGGTCTGGGTGTTCTAGCCTTTTCTACCTTAGGGGAACTCGGTGAAGATACTTTGTGCTTTTTCAAGCGTTTGAAGAATTGTTTAATTAGCAACGATGCTAGTAGTGGTTTTGGTAGTTTTATTTTCCATAGATTAGGGATTGCTATTCAAAAAGGGGTTGGTGCCCAGATTGTTGCTAGGTTACCAACCAAAGTTGTTTGTCAATCTTCTCTTTTGTAGAATTGAATATTAAATAAAAGCTCAACTGAAAAAAAAATACATAAATATCCCTCATGATTTACAATTTAGTCCAAACATTGACAGTTTAGTCCAAAGTGACTCATGATGATGTCAACAACTTTAAATAGTATAAAAATAATTAAAAACCAATTTATCTTTTGAACCGTTCATCCAAAATTTACAAACTTAATATATTCGGAAAGCTCTTTCCGAGATCTACAAAAAGAGTACCCATATGACTATATAATTTTCATTTTTTCAAAAATCTTAATTTACAGTAGTGTACAAATATGTACATAAAGGTAATAAAAGGATTAGAGTTAATAAAAGGTAATTTTATTTGGCAAGTCAAAAATGGAGCTTCGATGAAAATCTGGGAAGACAGATGGATTCCTAATGCAGGTATAATCCAAAAAATCCCCGACATTCAAGAACAGGCACAAGAGCTAATAACGGAGCAAAATAGTTGGGATCAAGCAAAGTTAAACCAATTCTTCTACCAGGAGGACAAGGAAAAAATCCAAGCTATAAATCCAAGGAATCATGAGCACGACATTATTAGATGGAGACACCATCAATCAGGAAAATTCTCGGCCAAAAATGTCTACACGTATCTAGCCAATCAGGATCTGGACAATAATGATAATCTAGATTTCCCATGGAACAAGATCTGGAGAATTCAAGCCATCCCAAGAATTAGACTTCTAATCTGGAAAATAGCACAAAAAGTTCTACCCACGTCGGCTAGATTAGGTGCTCACAATATGGAAATAGACCAGATTTGTCAACTATGTAACAATCAAGCGCAAGAAACGGAAGCTCACCTTTTCTGCAAGTGCCCATTTGCAAGAGTCGTCTGGTTTGGCCTATCTCTACAAAACGTTATCACTGGAAACTCCCACAGGACAGTTATTGATTGGATTAAATGGTGGATTACGGAAGCGAATTTGAGCCATATTCAGGTAAAAATATCCACCATAATTTGGTTCATTTGGAAATACAGATGTTCGGTAGTTTTTGAGAAAACCCAACCAAACCCAGTCAGTTTAATAGGACAAATTAATAGTTTCTTAAATTCAGCCCCGATAAATACCCTTCAAAGCAATAAACAGAGTCAAGAGAGAATTTTAATCAAAAATTATTGGTCCAACCTAAATTCGGATTGGATAATCTTCATTGATGCTTCTTATAAAAAGGAGGATTCTTCGATGGGATACGCCTTCATCCTATACTTTGTTGATGAGAAGACTTTCATGCATGCATGTCTGCGGGTTCGGAGTGGGCAACGTCAGCTTTCCATGCAGAAGCAAAGGCCTTGCTAAAGGTTGTTACATGGTTAAAAGAAAATATTTTATCAAGTGTGTGTATTGTAACAGACTGCAAAACTCTGGCAGATAACTTAAACAAGATGATGACAGATATGTCGTGATCGGCGGAAAATACCTTGCAGGAAATAAGGATAATTTTGGGCGATCTACCGCAAGCTAAAGTGAAGTATATAAAGAGGAAAAACAACAAGGCAGCGGACTACATCGCTAAGGAGGCAAGGATTAAAAGACTACAACACATGTCGGAAAATCTAGTTCAAAGAGTTCATAAATCTAGCATTGATTCACTTTTGATAAAAACGATCTTATAAACCTTTTGTACTACATTTGCTGGTTTTTAATATATGAATTTTTCCATAAAAAAAAAAACAAAAAACAAATATGTACATATCTACAAAAATATAGAAAATCCAAAGACAAGCAACTTAAATCGTCCACTTGAGCAAAATCTTAGCCTCATCTACGGAGGCGAATCCACCCTTAAGGCTCATGGGAAATCATCAGTTGACTATATAAGGCTCATCCTTGTGCATACTGAAATCATCAGTTGTATCTGCCGATAGAATCTCAAGTGCACCTGATAATTTAGCATGTTCATCCCCAAAAACAATTGCAGCTCCAACTCTGCTGCCACCTTCGCATGAATTATTCAGTCTAATCATGGAAAATTCGATGTGTTTGCGGTTGTTCCAAATGAGTTCTTACATCCTAGCCCACTAAACCAGTTATGATATTTCTTCCCTCTTCATAACAAATAAAGGTAATCAGATTAGTCCTAAAACAAAAAAATCAAAAGAAACCCAAACCTATTTTAACAGTTTCACCATACAAAGGCACCTTCATAATACTAGTTGCGGGCTCTTATAGAACTAGGCACTCGTCTGTTTCACAAAGATAGGATATTTGCTATTTGGAGTTTAGTAAAAATGATAGGTATGTTTATTTTGGGTTTGATCAAGGAAAAATAAAATAGGCTTGTTTCTAGGATGGGAATGGCAGTGAAATCCACCATCTCAGTTCCTAAAAAAGGCTTGTTTCTAGGATGAGAATGGCAGTGAAATCCACCTGCACTCATCTACTTACAGGTGCACCAATTTGTACACTTATAGAATGATGGTAGCCTGAATGCCAAGAGACAATGTCAAGCTAAATCGACAACTCTGCAAACGATATACTGTTAGAAAAGCATCCATTATTGCATTTAAGAAGATCACTAGGCTTGCAGAGTATAATTCTTCTGAGCATTATGTAAGACTGACATGTTCTTGTATGTTTCCGTCTTCATTACCTTGGCCGCTAACATCTCAAAATCTTCCTCCTTTTACTTAAAACAAACATCCTGACACTCTATGGTCTTTCTGTGCATACAGCCTGTGAGTAACAAAAGAGTTCATCAAACACAAATTCAAAGAAAAACAAGCAACGGGGTCCGTAACGGTAATAATAAAACAACATGCGGTAGTGCTAGAGACATAATATTCTAAAATTACAACCATACAAACACTACTGAGCCTTGGCAAGATATGCTGCTTCAATTTTTTGGCTTCGAGACATAAGAATTAGTGAATAAAAATGCACAAGTGATACGAAACCAATCATATATGAGAAATTCTAAAATGATAAAAGTATAGTTAACACTTTTATAATCATGATGTTTGGTTGTATGCATTTTCACGTTTAAATGTTATTCATCCTTATAAGCTAGATTGTGTGTGTGTGAGAGAGAATACCTTCTCAACAACTACTGGGTCTTTCACCACTACCTCTGGACTGCATGTCTCTCCCTGCAGTTTACAGCCCTCAAGATTTTTAATAAACACATTGTGTTCTTATATTTACAGTACAAGAAATGATGAGTAACATTATGTTCATCAAGGTGCACTATTATATACACATGTAATTTCTATCACATGTGTACAACAATGTACACTTATATTATAGGTATACTACATGTAATTTCTGTCATAACCAACAATCAGAGACTCATAGCACCATTGATTCGACATCCAAGAAATGAGATTGTTCACTAAAATTTGATTAGGAGTCCTAGAGTGGGCTATTATCTACACATGTTATTTCTGTCACATGTGTACAAAAATGTACACTTATATTACAGGTGTACCAATATGTACACATGTAATTTCTGTGACAAGAAACAGTCAACGACTCTTAAATAGCAGTTGGGCACTAATCCTGGTGTACATGATTTGCTAAACCAATTCAAGTGGCTTTTTATTTTGTTGTTAACACATACAAATATTAGGTACATGATTAGAATGTCATGTGATATTTGTCACAATGGACAATCACAATTTGAGTTCAACTCACCAAAAGCAGACCTTGAGCAGCTTCATCGAGGTTAGGATCAGATGACAGCTTCTGAGGAGACCATTATGGATATTCATCTCAATTCATTAGCTTGCTTACCCTGGCGAACAATATTCATTTGGATTTCCCAGCAAGCAACCTAGAATGTACGAAAAAAGATCAGTCAGTTTAACAATTAGAGAACAACCTGAAATATCTGAGCCAAACACATGTCCATCTGAAATTTACTAGGTGCAACTATAAAATTCATTTCAGTCCAAACTGGTTATTTTTTTGAAGTTGAATTACAAAATTCATTTCAGGTGTACAACTATGTACACATTAACAATAAACATGTGTATAATTATGTACACATGAAAACCCACTCCATGAGAAAAATTCAAAACTGCTTTACCGATCAAAAAAAAGAGAAAAATTCAAAACTGACAAAAGTAAAATAACCCAAATAAATTGACAGACGAGCATAGACTGGAGAGAAAAATCCATCCACGAAATGAATAAATCAACAAGTGATTATTATTGAAAATAAGATGACACCGCAAAGGAAAACTAACGAGAACAAGAACCAACTTAAAGAACATGATCACCGAAAGCTTAAATAGTACCTTTTCTACCAAAAAATTTAAAGGTTAGGAGCCTAGGAGACCAATGTACATATAAGAACAAATGTCGCTAGAACAATTAACTGCCTACTTAAACCAATGTACATTTATAAGTAAAACATTTAACGGTTTCTCACAGTTACTAGATACAACCATTTCAACATTATGGCAAGGGAAATGAACAATTCTTCTGAGTTGTAAATCACTTCATAGACGTCTAATTTTACCGATGCACTTGTCTAGCAGTATATAATTTTCTTTTTTTTGATCATACAAAAATGGGGCAAGTGAGCCTTCATCAAAAAAAAAATTCAAATTTTAGCCACAATATGGCCAGCGATATTATACCTGAATTTACGACAAAAAAGATTAATCTCCTAAAATGCATCTTTTCTCTTGGCTTAGATCAGTTAGTTTATAAATTTTCAGAGGTGAATCATAACCCCATCTATCTGATGCGGTAACGGTCTGCACAACTGAAACTTACGCTGCCTACAAAATATTCGGTAACAACAAATAGTTACGTGCTTGACAGGAGGAACACAAAGAGAAGAGTAAAGAGACTCTTCTGATTCACTAACCTTTCTTGAGTCGGGAGGGGGAAGTGGTGTGTTTCTATCGTCTGAAAATGTACGAAAACGTCGAAATGCTTTTCTTAACAGCAGATCATGTCCAAAAATGGAGAGAGGAGTCAAAATCTCTCATCTGAGCATATCATATTACCTTATGATATTACCAGTAAGAATCTCACCTTGACGTGGCTCCCAACCTAGTCTCCTATACATATTACCAGTAAGAATCTAGAGGTGTACAATTATGAACACATTAAGAATCTACAGGTGTACAATTATGTACATATTAAGCCTCCCTACTGCTACAGTTGTCCATAAAAAGAGAAAAGCCTCCCCACTAAGGTCTTGAGCTTCTTCCTCTATCTTTCAACATGTACACTTGTTAACAATCAACAGGTGTATAATTAAATTATGTGTACATTAACGATTAAGAGGTGTATAACTATGTGCGCATTAATCATTAACAAGTGTACAACTATGTACACATCAAAAATTAACTTGTGTACAACTATGTACACATTAAGAATTAACAGGTGTACAATTATGTACACATTATGCCTCCTACTATGCTACTGCTAAACTATAATCCATGAAATGAGAAAAAGCCTGCCCACTAAGGTCCTGAGCTTCTTCCTCCACCTTCTACCGAACTCAATTGTTGCACATATTTATTATATTTTAGTTGATTAAGCTTCGTGTCATTTTTAATTGTTAATATGATAAACCGGCAATGAAATCAAACAATTACAGGAAAGAAAACCGCACTAGAACATAAATTACATCTGAAGTGGAAAGTAAACCTACCAGAACAGGAAAATAATGACTATCTAGTGCACTAAAATGTGCATAAAAAACAAAAAACCAAAACAAAAGAAAAAAAACAATTACCCTACCAAAAACTCATACAAGATGTACCCAAAATCCGAATACTGATAATGAAATAAATGCTCAATTGCAGACAAAAATCAAAACTAACATTACTACCAGCATCTTTAGATATATTGCTTCACATGTATACGTACCGATGATAAGGAAGGGCGGATTTGCAAATACCAATAGAGGCTCTAAGGGGACGTATTCCCTTATGGTCCACGGCTTGATCCACTCCAGGTGGTGTTTACATCCACAATAGTGAAACTGTAGCAATCAAGTTTTCCCGGTATATGACCGTAAAAATAATTAGATACCATATAATATCATGGTGAGAAGAAGAAGAAAAAAAAAAAAAAAAAAAAGGAATAGCATACATGCATTTTCTGATACATACTACACTAGAATTGACGTTTCAGGAATTCAGTAGAATCTGAGTAAGCTAGTGCTCTAGTAAAGTAGTTGCGGATCTCTGGGATTATACATTGGATGAGATGAGCATGCCTGCACATACAAACAGATGAGAGTTTAATTTAGCACATGTATTAGGAACCAAAAGCTATTGAAGACGCTAAGAGGGAAGAGAAAGTGGGAAAAGGAAATGTTGTAACACGTCTAGTTATAATTGGCACTCTGGTCTTTGTTATTTAAAACAAATAAATAATACCAACAAAATATAAGAGATATCATATTTTCTGTATACTTAATAAAACTATTATTCTCTAGATAGACACCATCATTGAATATTATGGTGATAAACCTTTAGAAAAACAGATAAAATTTGACGACTTTTGCGTCTATGTAAGTATTTCTTACACATCAGTAATTGTACTGTTAAAGTGCTCTAGCTAGTCTAATCCTAGAATTTTTGTCGTTGAATTGACATAGTGTATGTCTGTGTGAGAGAGGGGGAGAGAGAGAGCATACCCTGGCCTCTCACTCAATTTTTCGAAGTGCTCCAGAATGAAAAGGATGCATATGTCCCTTAATGACATTACATGGAAGTTCTCTGATAGCTCGTACATGGTTGAGACATTTCTAAAGATACACCCTGATAAACAAAAATCGGCAAAAATCTTCCAAATTAATCTTCTGAAAAGCACATTTCATGTATACCATTTCTCAAATTAAACTTCCCGACTCACCTGTGCAATTGCATATTCACAAAGACGCTTAAACCCCGCCAGAAGATTCTGATCTGCAGCTCCGAGGAGATCTTGCGCCATATCTAATGTCACGTCAACTGATCCTGTGTATATGAATCTACGCGCGGAAAAAGTCAAATGCATTACATTCCAGTACTTTGATTTAAACTTAAAATCTAAGTAGCATTTTATTTCACCCCACCAGAATAAATGTTTTAGTTTATATTAAGATTTAAACCTGGAAGACAACCTGAATTCTTTAAGGAAGATCAACATTTCATTAAAACCTAGATTCATATCACAACTCAACCTAAATTCAGTTCACAAGACAATCTAATAAAGTTGACAAAACTTAAAAATTAACAATCAAATTTATTGTTCAATATCAGGAATTCACAATTAAATTTATACACAAATATGGATACATTACGAACATAATCTTAAATTTAGTACAAACACCTGCAAGGAAGAAAAGGATTGGAACACAGTTTTCTCCCAAATAACCGAAAAAAACAAAATGAAACCAGATAATCTAGTGACATTGTCTTCAACCGATGAAGATAACTATATCGGTCTTGAATTGAAATCTCACTGTTTTCGATAGAAAACTCAAAACATCTAAAGTAATTTTTGATTGGATCTAAAACAATCGATCAAGAGCAGATATAATTCAGTTGAGATCAAGTAATAGGGTTTTTGTAACCGTAAAAAAAAAATTGAAATTAATAATTTAACCTATCGAATTAAATGATAACAATAGATTAATTTGAACTAACCTTCCAATAGCTGATGAAATCTTCAATTTGGTTTGCTCCATTGACTCTCATCAACCTTTTCTTTCATTTCTGAATTGTTCTTCATGAACTGATACTGCTAATGACGATTATTTAGGTTATTCAATTTGATTTCAACTGAACCTACTACTTGCTTGATGTGTTTATTTGATTCTCATATCTATGTTTTTGGTATTGAATTCTCATATTAGGTTTTCAGATTTATTTTTCTTCGTTTGAGAGTTGTCTCGACACTTGAATGGAGAAACTGAAACTGGATTAACCCGGTAAAACTTGTACATGTTCATGATGGGTATTTTTGTCTTTAGAAAAATCAGATTTGGACTGAATCGTCAATGAAAGGATCAACTCGTTTCAAATTATGTGAATTTGGACCTCCTAGTACTAGGCTTGAGATGACAGGACTAAAATGTCCAAAGCACAATAAAAATGGGAGTAAACGTTAATTTGTTCTTTGGACTATGCCTGGCTTGGGCAAAGCTTAAAGTTTAGCATCAGCGTTTTTGGATTTTGCTTGTTGCTCTATTCATCTCAAGACCATGAACGAAAGTTCTCACCAACTAATAATTGGTGTCCAAATTCACATTAATTTTGGCATCTATAGTACTTCTTTTTTCAGAAAAAAAAAACTTTATAGATTCACTGTATTTTGGAAACAACGGTGCTACACACACCTTGATATTATCACGGTGATATCACCGGTACCACATCCCTGGGGACCCCACCAGGAGAAAGAGGGGGTTGGTTTTTTGTGTTTGGTGGGCCCCACCATTTTTGTGAGTGGGTGTGATATGGTGAATCTAAACTTATTCTTTTGGAAAAGGCTAACCAAAGATTAAATATATTGAGACGAGTTTATCCATTGAGTTGTTTTTTTTTGTTGCTAAAGAATCATCAGTTTGGCAATTTGGCATGTTATCTAATGTTATTTTAAGGTGTTAGACATATCTTAAGATTATATTGTTTTAAAAAGAAAATCTTAAGATTATAATAAGAAGGCACAATTAGGGATACTCTCACAAATTAGGGGATACTCACGGTTATACTTCACAAATATCCCTAGAGTTTGGATGGCATAATTGAAATTTTATTTAAAAGATTATTTTCATGCTTTTTTAACATTTTTAATTTAGTATCCTTAATTGTGCCTTCTAAATTAAAAACATAATAACAAGAAAATTGCAAAATGATAATAACAGATCGACAAACAAATGAGAAGTACTGATCTAGTTAACGAGAAGTACTGATCAATGAAAAATTGAAAATTGTTAGATCCTAGAAAAAGCCTCGGTTTAGGTCAATTATTCATCATACGGTAACAAAATACCTCACATTTTGTAAGGATTTAGTTTGTTCGGGATGGTCGCAAATCGTACTTTACCAACATAGAAAAAACATGCCAATTGGTGTTTTCCTTTGTCAAGAAGGTTAGGTTGAACTTAGGGAAGACCTTATAGTAGAAACACCCTTACTTGATTATGGGTTGCTTCAAAAAGTATTGTTGTGCAATTCCTATGTAGTCTGTAATTCCTTAAAGATTTAAACAAAGAGGAAATAAAATTGAAAAAAAAAACAGTTGCCATGGTCTTGATGATGAAGACCTCGATGATGATGAAGACCGCAACTAGTAGTGGTGTAATGGTGGTGGTGAAGGAGTGGCGGTGGAATATTAGTGGTGGTGGTGGCCTAAACTTCCCCTTTTGGTACTTAAAGACTACTATTATCTGTTGCATCTCATAGGTTAATTCACTCCAAAACATTAGTTTTATTCAAAACATAACTAATGGCGCGCTTTTAAGGAATGAACAGCAGAGATAACAACAAGAAATCCGCTCAAAATCGTCAAGGAATGAGAAGACAATTGATTTGATCTTGTTCGACAGTGAAATTGCTGAATAAAATCAGATCAGATACAACTTCTATAACCAATCACATTGAAAATTTCGCCTATATATAATGAGTTTAATTAAACTAGTTCAGGAGAACAATCAAAGAATCAATATGAATATGGGAAGAGGATTACCGGGAAACAAGTCGAAGCTATCCACATAAGTATTGATGTGGTGAGAACTTCCTCACAACATCTGTCATGGATTACCCCTATAGAGAGAGATAAAGTGTGTATGTTAGGGTGGGATTTGAGACTTTAGGAGGAGAAAGGGGGAAACTGTAGGTGAACAATGTCGAACACCTCTCTTACCGACAGTAAGGTAGGTATTATTTTGTTGGTGAAACCAATACCGACTGTGTTAGTCGGTATTGTCGGGTAACACTTTCCACTGCCGGCTGCTAATACACTTGGGGATACTTAAGGGTAATTTATCCATTACAAATATTATTTGGATAAGGGGTTCTTAAATTACTTCATATTGTTTTTTTTTTTTTTTTAGTATCCCCCAAATGTGCCTTCTATAACAATAGTAATAATATTTGGATAAGGGGTTCTTAAATTACTTAAAGTTGTTGATTGACCTGGTTAAATATACCTGATTTAAAGATTTCAAATCATCTATCTATGCTCAAAAAAAAAAAAGGAAAAAAACTCATGTCCAAGATTACTGCTCTCATCTGAAAATTTCTCATCTTTCAGATTGGAAAATGAATTTTCTTAGCCTGGTGTATGGATAAATGTGTTTCTCGATTCTGGAAAAATGTATTTAGTGTAGGAATTTCTACCAAGAGGATTAGAGTGTTCTGCCATCATTTAAATTTTTGCCGCTCTGTGGTTTTAAAATTCCCAATGGTTCTTTCCCTTCCCTTTTATATAAATTATTTTTTCAAAAGGTTGTTCACAAATTCTACACAATTTCTTCTTTAAAATTTTCTCACAATGGGTTCTCAACTTAAAAAAAAAATAAACAAGGTTAAGGAGTCATTAGGTAACCTTCCAAGTGGACAAAATTAAGCTCGAGAATCGAGCTTAGTAGTTCACTAATGTTAACAAATTGGTTGGTGAAGGTGTACTTCTTGATCATATATCTCAAAAATAAATTGTGATATCACTATACCAAGTTAAGAAGTGGGTGGTCTGAAATGCCTAAGGTGTAGGGTATCTTCCTAAAGATGTCAAAGAACCGCTCAAAAAATATACTTGGCGGCATTTATATTTAATATATCATAGAAACCATATAATTAAGGTGTGTAAGTAATGTTAAATACAGGTGGGTGTTACAATTACATCTTTTGTGTTATGTAGACTGCTCTTGTTAATTAGGATTAGTAATTAATTATGAATAGGATATTATTGTGCATATTAATAGGCTTTTTAAATTAGTAATTATTGAATTTTAGTCGTTAGCAGTTTAGGTTATAGGGATAACTCCTACTTTGTAGGATGGTACGTAGGGTGTAATTTGTGTAACCGTATTTTTGTAAACTCTATTTAAAGAGTCCAGTTATAATGAATGCATAGAAAGGAAAATGAATCATGTTTCGAGTATTATTTAATTGGGAGTTTGGTCACACTCAAAGTAATCATTGGAAGGTCAGCTTTCCTCGATTTAAACCAGTATCGACAGCGGGTTCGTCTATAAACTCTGTATCATTTCTTTTGTCTGATATACGAAAAAGATATTAAGAGAATCGTACGTACCAAGTGGTATGCAGAGCCAGGTTAATACGATTTATTGTTGTGCTATTGTTTGAAGAAGATCATCCGAAAATTTGCTTCTATCCTTTTATGCTTCTCCGTTTTTATTTTCCAGAGTCTTAGTTTTATTGGGATTTTTAAAAAAAAATTTACGTTGTGAGTTAAAAAAAAAATCGGTTTTACTTTTCTAGAGAAATTTTTAACCTGTCCAAATATTTTTACATAGATCTTTTATTTGGGTAAAAAGATATTCTAGACATTGTTTTTTGTTAAATATCCTCTTCCTGATTTCAAAATTATGTTTGAGTATTAAAAAAATAAATTCTAATTTATATTATTCTTTGTTTAGTTGTTTCCAATTAAAAAAATTTAAAAAAATATTTGATCTTCTAGTTCAGACTCGAGAAGTATTGAAAGGAATTAAGGAAGCTATACAGAATACAAGCTTTTCAAAATTCTCAATACCTTATTATTTGTTGAAGTCATGGAGATGAAGTTATGAAAAAAATGAAGCATAACCTTGAGGACAAGGTTATTTTTCTAAGAGGAAAGTGAGGTTACAGTTATATCTTTTGTGTTATGTTTACAACTTTTATCATTTAGGATTAGTAACAATAATTAATTATAAACGGGTTATTAGTGTGCCTAATTAATATGCTTTTAAATTATTAATTATTAACTTTTACTCGTTAGTAGTTTAGGTTAGTTGGATAGCTTCTACTTTGTAGATGGTACGTGGGGTTAATATGAGTAACCGTATCTTTGTAAACTCTATTCAAAAAGTACAATTATATAACATAATGGAGAGAAACGAAAGTAAATTATGTTTAGAGTATTTCTCTAGTTGGGAGTTTGATTACATTCCAAGTAATCATTGGGAGGCCGATTTTCCTCGAATTGAACCACTATCGACGGTGGATTCGTCTATAAAACTTGTATCATTTCTTTTGTTTGATATATGAAGAAGACATTAAGAGGATCATACCAGTGGGGCACTACAAATACGCTTTACTTCAAGAATTCATAATGCGATTAGTTTGTTTTTTTTCTAATTTAATTTTATGGGAATTCATTTTTGAATATGCAAAATTTAAATTATGAATATGTTTTTCATTTTTTTGAAGCATGTTAAAGGTTATTTTTCTAAGGGGAAAGGGAGGTTACGGTTATATTTTGTGTGTTATGTTTACAACTTTTATCATTTAGGATTAGTAACAATAATTAATTATAAACGAGTTATTAGTGTGCCTAATTAATAAGCTTTTAAACTTTTACTCGTTAGTAGTTTAGGTTAGTGGGATAGCTTTTACTTTGTAGATGGTACGTGGGGTTAATATGAGTAATTTGTAAACTCTATTCAAAAAGCACAATTATATAACGTAATGGAGAGAAACGAAAGTAAATATTTTTAGAGTATTTTTCTAGTTGGGAGTTTGATTACACTCCAAGTAATCGTTGGGAGGCCGGTTTTCCTCGAATTGAACCATTATCGACGGTGGATTCGTCTATAATACTTGTACATTTCTTTTGTCTGATATATGAAGAAGATATTAAGACGATCGTACCAGTGGGGCACTACAAATACGCTTTACTTCAAGAACTTATAATGCGATAAGTTTGTTTTTTCTCTAATTTAATTTTATGGGAATTCATTTTAGAATATGCAGAATTTAAATTATGAATATGTTTTTCTTTTTTTTTTTTGAAGCATGAATATGTTTTTCATAAGAGTTATAAAACAATATTTTGAGCATGTTTCTTTAAAATGGGACAAATCCCCAAGTTACACTTGAAAAAAGAAACACATGATTTTTTGAACATTAAAACTAACCAAGAAGTATGAAATAAGGCTCTTTCAACCGTTTGAGTAGGAAAGAATGCTCTTTCAATCATTTGCGTTGATTCTTCTACAAGCCTAATCACTCAACCATGTTTATGTTATGTTGTAATCCTGTTAGTTTCCTCTTTCACATCTTTTGTTGTCTCCCTATCATGTCCATCTCTTGGTTTGGTCATGTGTTTTTTACCGTATCTTAATCCTTTAAACTTTCTCAATAAATTGGAGTTGGTCCTGTAAGGCAAGTCAGTTATGGTTGCCTTGATTTTATTTTTTATTGGAGGTCTCACAGTGGCTTGTTTGTGAGGCTTGTGGGTTGTGTTGTTTATCAGCTTAAGCGTGTTTGTTAACTTGAATTGGACTGAGTAATTATACAAGAACTGGGAGCCTTTGATGGGGTCTTTTATTATACTTCTGTTATGGGGACTATCTTTTTATCCATGAGTTCCAACTCGACTTTGACGTAATCTTGCATAACCTACATCTCTACATTCTGGGAAGGCTCAATCATATCATCAGGGAGTAGATATGGAGGACATTTGGTGTCCTCCATATTCCTGTTACATTCAAGATTGTTGAGGAGAGGGTGAATTTGAAGAAGACACTAAATGGAGTTCTGACACTATGGTTTTGTTGGACTTTCCTACTCCGAGTTAATATTTTTCATATTATATATTAGAGGTTTAATAGTTGATTCAATCTCTATCACCCAAGGATAATAATGCTCGGCATAAAGTCACCAAGTCGAATCACCATCAAATTCAGAAACATGACCATATCTTTTGAACCACTTTGAAGCTTTTAAAGTTCTTTTATCACAAATTAACACTAATAGTCTACTAGCCTCACGGCTTGCGTATGGGTCGGTGGATAATCCTCCATTTTATAGTTACTGAATCTTTAGGATCTTATCTGTTTTTGTTAGTAATAGTGCGTCTTTGTATTTTTTTTTTCGCTAACTATAATCGAGTGTGAGTCCCAGAATAAGTATTAGTTTGCATTAGCGTACTAGTCCTTTTAAGTTAGAGTTTGTAAGCACACTTTATCCATTAACTTTACTTTTAGCTTTTCCTTTCCGTAATATAGTTTTTCAAGTTCTCAACTCAAATATTCACAATGAATCAAGAAGAAAAACAAGGAGATAAACAAGTTTTGTTCGGGATTCACACCTCAACAACTGGGTTCTTTTTCATGGCTAACATATCAGATCAATTGCATCGAAAACCACCACCACCACTGTTTCATTGGACATTGCTATGTTCATGAAAAGTATAACTTTTCTTATGGAAAGAATTTGTTGAAGGCTTATGGATCCTCGACAACCTTCACCATATTCGCCTTACCATAACCAACAACTACCCCTCATGCAATTCTAATTCGGAGACTACTACTCACTATCTGCTTCTTTATGCTGCTGAAGATTCCTGACATACTTCCCTATTCGTAATTGTTAAATATCTGGGTATCTCAGACCCCAGTGTAATGACTCCTTAGTAAATTAATACACATCATGCTTCGAAAAAAAAAAAAAAAAAAAAAAACGTATTTCCTAGAAGTAATTCCAAGATCAAGGGGTGGAGTTAACCGTGCGGAAATGACAGTGCTACTCAACACATCTTTTGTCGTGAATTTGAGCCTTTTTTTCATCCAATTTGACAGTTAGAGCAGTCAACGGTAGGATCAACTAGAATATTCCCTTGGAACTGAGTATAATCCATTATAGTAGAGAACGACTTATCATGAAATTTAAAATAAACCAATTTATAACTTAACATCTGAAATTTTAAAAGCTAAGCATGTGATAGCAATTCTAGATTTACTTCATTATACCTTAACACATCAACACTAAACAATATAGCTAAAGGATATCATCACCAAAATAGAATCTAACGTCGCAGTGGATAAAACACCACTGCAAGAGCAATGACTATATAACCATATTACCAATTAGAAAGAAATAAGATTCACTAATAAGTACATAAAACATTATATTTTGCAAACAAAGAAATAAAAATGCAAGACAGACACCCATGCTAACAAGTACATCAATGATTGGACTAACACAAAGAATAATGTTCAAGAACATTAGAGCTATGCAAATGCTTAACTGCTTTTCTAACTCAAAATTATTACTTGTCAATAGTATAACAGATTACAATAACATGCGCAAGTCACCAATTTAATTATAGCCTGATTTTCATTGATCATCAGACAAAAATCATGATTAAGGATGTGAGAGTGTATTATCCTTAAGGTCAGCAGTTACACCCTTATAACTTAATTATGAAACTTAGAAGCTGGTTTTAGTTTTATCATATTGAAATAAATTGGGTTTTCTGGATATTAAATCAACAACTAAACTTAGTTGTTAACGAATTCTACAGGTGAATATCATGGCTAATTAAAATGCGTACTTAGGTAAAGAAAGGAAGAAAACTCTAACTTAGTTGTCCAGCTTTTTGCTGCATTAGACATAAACACCCGGACTTTAGGTGGAACAAACTTTACCCAAATACACTTGAATGACACCATTATTGGAGAGTTTAGGTACAGTGTAATTAACCAGTTGCAACATGTTTTGGCATTGAATCCTATTTCGACATTACATTTTCGTTTATCATCTTTCGTATCCAAACAAGGAGTATCGAAGATTATAGAAATCTCCACTAATTCACGTATTTCATCTGGAGAAATATTCCTTCTTAACTGCACATTCCGAGTTTCATTGACCATCATTTTTTTATGCCATCATTCTTCTGAGTACAAACTTTAAAGATCTTAGGAAATCTTAACTTCAGAATTTAATTGTCTTTCCATTAATCCTACCAAAATTTGATTGCAGTCTCATTTCTAATCTCCATTGATGTCATATTTTCAACAATACATTTTTGCTTATGTATTCCTTTCCATATGCCTCTACCATGTGTCAAAAAGTTATCAATTACCCATATATCTTCAATCTTTCCTTGCATTTTGTTCTGAATTACTTTTCTCCACATTTGTTTCTTTTTTTTAGTGTACCTGTATGTTTATTTTCCAATAAGGTTTTATTTGTAAGTCTCAAGTTTCTTACTCCTAGACCACCAAGCTTTTTTTGTTCACAAAATTTTTCCCAAGCAACCCATCTTATATTTCTTCTTTCTGAAGTTGAAACCAACAAAAAATCTCTCGTTATTGATTTAACTTCTTTTAAATCTCCACTGGAATTGGAAAGATGGAAAGGAAATAAACTGATAGACTTGAAAGAGTTGATTTGATCAAGACTACTCTCCTTGCATTTGTAAAGAACTTTTTTTTTCCCGTGATGCCAATTTCTTCTGGGATTTTTAACGACTGAATCCCAGATGGAAGTGCTTCTGCTGGTTTCCCCAGTTGGCATGCCTATATTTTTAAGAATGAGCTTTTAATTTTGCAAGATTAAACATCGGCTATATCTTGAATATTCTGATCATATCCCACACTTATAAAAACACTTTGGGAGAAGTTCACTGCTAATCCGGTGATTGCTTCAAAAATCTGTAATATTATCACCAAGTTTTTTGCTTCCTCCTCTTTAGTATCAGAATATTGCTAATTTGAAAGCATGAATAAATATTGAGTTCTACCGCTTTATTCATTAGTTTAGTAAAGATTTATGCAACTAGTATGAATAAAAATGGTTACAAGATGTCACCTTGTCTTTGTTTTTTCCGTGGTTTGAATCTTTCTATGATTCTAACATTAATGTTGTGTTGTAGAGACACACCACATTATCCAATTGATCCCCTTTTGTCCAAATCCTGAGCGTTTCTAAATAATTTTTTATGGCGCACCAACTTACATTATCGAAGGCCTTTTATATACTCAATTTGCATAAAATTCATGGTAATCTCCTTTTTAACTTTGTATCAACTTGTTCTTCTGCAATCAATATGCCTACAAGTATTTGTTTGTTTTTTATAAAAGATCCTTCAATTTCAGTTATTAACTTTGTATTCTGCAATCAATATTCCATCAAGTATTTGTTTGTTTTTTTTATAAAAGATCCTTCAATTTCAGTTATTAACTTTGGTTGTACAGTTTTTAGTCTTTAAGTAAGTACTTTGGAGATCACTTTATATGCACTGCTTACAAAACTAATTAGTCAGAAGTCTTATGAATTGCCAACTTGCTCTTGTTTTGGTATTAAACTGATGAATGAGTAGTTTGTTTTCCAGTCTAAATTTTCTTTCATCTGAAACTCCTTTATCACTGCCATAAGATCAACTTTAATCACCTCCAATGCTATTTTTTGGAATTCCATGTTGTAACGATTTGGCCCCGGTGACTTATTCTTTTTTGAAAGTTTTGATTACTTCCCGCAGTTCCTTTTCACTTATTGGTCTTTCTATCCATATCTTCTCTTACTCCGATATTTTGGTAAAAAATTCAACATTTATTTGTGGTCTCACGGGGAATTCGTCTTGAGATAATTTGAAGAGGTAACTTGAGATTTCATCTGAAATATCTTGTTGACAGAAATTGTCTTCACCATTGATCACCAACTTTTCAATAATATTTTTTTTCGTCTGCCATTTGCTATATATTGTAAAAGTAACTAGTATTGGCATCCCTTTCCTTGAAATGTTGAGCCATAGACCTAGTTAACTATTTCCTAGTACTATCCAAGTTAATATGCTTCAATTTTGCTCTTATATCTACTCTATTACTGAATCGTTGAGTGTTTGAAGCTCCTTGTTCTTCCAAAGAATTTAGTACATCAATTTATTGTGTTAACTCTTGTTTATTTTCACCCATGTTTCCGTAAGTAGCTTTACTCCAACTTCTCATGAAAAACTTCATGTTTTCTTTAGATTTTTGGACATTATGTAACTTGCATAACCATTAAAAACCATTACATCCAGCCAGAGATTTTTAAGTTTGCCAAAAATTCAGGGTTAGTATACCAATAACTTTCAATTTTAAATGATTTCATCCTATTGATGTTTATAGTTGTGAAAAGTAAAGCAGAATGGTCTGATAATGTTCTAGAGAGAAGTATTTGAGTTGTAAGTTACCTTCGAACTGTGTTGAGAACAACACTCTGTCTAATCTACAAAGTAGTGGGCCAATATGCATATTGCTCCATGTGTATATCCCTTCGTTCAGTGGTAAATCTACCATTTCATGCTCCTCCATGAATTCATTCAAAATCCTTCCGGTTCTTGTTGCACCTCCTGGTTTATTCCTTCCTCTTTTTCTTGTTGTTGCATTAAAATCTCCAGCTACACATCATGGTTCATTTTCCCAACCTGTTAAATATTATAGTTCTTCCCAAAATTCAATCCTTTCCCAATCATACATTGTAACTTTGTAAGTCGGAACAATAATGTTTTGACACTTATCTTCTCATTGTAGAAAATGAGAATCATCAATTGATTTAACTATAAAAGAGAACATATCAGGAATGAGAATCATCAATCATTCTAACCCCTTAATTTTGTTGGTTTTTTGAGAATCCAATTTGTAATTTTTCGTATGAATATTTTTAATTCTTACCATTTCAATATACATACACCAAAATTAACTAGTTTATGTGATTTTTCTACGTGATTTCAAAGAAGTGGATTATGAATAAAAATGTAATTAAAATCCACTTTTACCTGGAGCAACGCTATTTTTGATCGTTGGACCATATATCAGTCATCCCATAGTACCTCAACTATATTTTATTACCATATACTTTTTTTTTTGAAACTATTACCATACTTGTTTCTTTTTGAGAAAATCAAACAATAATACAACTAAGCAGAGTGGTAAAGATTCCTAGCTGGAGGACAATGATGAATGATTCTACATACTGGGGTTGAATCTCACAGGTTGTACCGAATGGAACACGGGGTGAGACCCCTCCCTAACCCGCCCAACCAGGATTTAGCAGGGAGTAGGGGTATTGGGTAGTTGGGATTCCACCTCTTTGTTTCGGTCATTACAAACCGTGGGATTCAATCGTATACCTATCATTTTTGGACAATGATAACACCACTTGCACTAATGATGCTGGACTAGTATCGCAGTTGTCCACATAGTATAATTTAAGTATGAGAGGATTCATGGGCAATCTTATATATGAACACTATATATATATAAGATTGGACCAATTTTTCTTAGAATGCAAATAATAATGAATTTCAACCCGATATTTCGACGATATGTTCTCTTGTTAAACATTTGATATATTTTTTGGACACAGTTTAATCGTTTGCTGTAAATAGAATTCGACATTATACATAGTGCATCATGTGCATGATTTATCAAAATGTTCTATCTAGAATGGGAATGGATCAAGTTCAATTCATTTTATATAGATCTGATTCTATAAAGGAGCCAAAGGGAATGAGTCATCAAATGGTCGTTTTCTGAATTGACCACTGCGAAGAACATGAATCATCAAATAGTCATGTTGTGACACAGTGGCACGTATTACTTCATGTTTATTTTTATTTATCCGATTTTTGGGCATGCATTTGAATTTTTTCTTGTTTACGGTTGACAAAGATCACAAATGCCAATAACTAACAAGGAAAACATTCTTTGGAAATATGGTATGCAAACGATTGAAAGTTGAAAGAAGAGAATAAGCAAATTCAATTTCATTATCGATTAAAAGAAAAAATGAAAATCATCCTGCAAATACGAGAGAAAATGTAGTAGCAGGAAATCCCACACTACACCCCTCATAAGAATTCATACAATCAAGTCATTTTAAGATGAACAATTATAGTCTTTATTAATCAAACTCACAAATGTCACAAGATGGAAAGAAAATAAGCTAAAGAATTTACAACCGCTCTAAACTTTCTCTATCTTAATAACTTGCCCAACACTCGAAAAAGATCTCCCCTCTCATAAGCCTATTCGGCTCTTTATATAGGACATTACATAGTGGGTGACAGCTAAGCTGTCCTTTATTTTCGGATCTGACTTGCGACACTCTCGCAAGTATTCAAATGTTAAATCTCGCAACGCTCCTATATCTCGCTAGGTCTTCACATCTTTCTCGTGTTCAGGCTGTCGTCATCCGTTGCGTCATTTATATTACTTATCTGCGATATCTTCGCAGTGTGTCGTTTATGGATTTCGCAAGGGTCTTGGTGTTGCGATATTCTGATCCTACATCTTGCCTCTTCTCATGTCTTTTCTGCGAAGGAGAGAATGTCATGAGAATTAGTACATACCAAATGCCGCAGCTGTTCATTTTTTCATATTTTTCTGTATTGACATGATTCTGTACTTTTACGCAGAATTTATTACACGTATCTCTTCCTCCATCTATTTCTTGACACGTCTTTTTCAACTGCTTTTTCTCAACCGTTCATGTCTACTCTTCGCATTAAATGTGTTTGCCTTTTCGAGAAACCTTATCTCTATATATACTTTTCTTACTCCTCTTTTCTTCTTTTTTTACTTTCCTTCTTGTTTTTTCTGCAACTTTTCTTCAACATCTCTCCGTAACTTCCGTTTCTGCTACTGTAAATCTTTTTCCTTTTCACTTCTTTTGATCTTCAGTTTCTCTTCATTCCCATACTTTGAAAATGCCTCCAGTTGATCGTAAATATGAAGCTTCTCTGGACAAAGTGCAAAAGGATTTCGAAGATAAAGGTTTCACGTTGACCACCATTCCCAATCAAGAATCTAATTCCATTCTTTCTGCCAAACTGTTTTCTGATCATCGTTGTGATGATAAGGAAATCATAATTTCGCTAGGCCAGATTCTCGCTGGTCTTACCATTCCTCTCTATGACCCTGATCTTCCCTTATTTTATGAAATTCTTGCTCATGCGAAATTCTCGCGAGCCATCTACCAACTGAGCGGGGATTGTATCCGCTTAATGCTTGAGTTTGCCAATCGTGGTGCTGGTAAGGGATCTCTTTACCCAAAAGAAGTCAGAGATCCTAAATTTGTGGACTTAGAGATATTCGCCGAAAAATATACGGTGGAAAGCTTCTTCGAAAACTATGAAGTAATAAACATGAAGAATGATAAAACTCACTGGGGTGCTCGCTTGAAGAGAAGAGAGAATGTCGCCAGCGATAAAATACTTATGCAGGATATCGACTGGCATTCTGGAAAGAACAATGTTTCTCGTGATTCTAAAGACGACAGATGGTGCGTCTTTCCTTTGGTTTTGAAAGGACCTTACATTTCAGGTTCACATGTGCTCCCTGCGAATCTCGCCAACTATCAACCTTGGTTTTTTAACTGGCCTGAAAAGGCAAAAGAGGTATACTTCCTAAATTTCGCTCAATTTATAATCTTCACTCCTTTTTAAACCTATTAATCTTGCGAAATTTTCAGATTATCAAGTTGAGAAAGAGCTACAAAAGAAATGCTAAGGCAAGTACCCTAGCAGCACTCCGTTCGATCGCGAATGAAGTAAGAAATACTTTTCTTTATTATTTTTAACAATATTGTTGCCTCTGTTTCTTATCTTCATGCGTGTGCGAAGGTTGGTGCTGAAGTTACTGAAGAAGAAGAAAGTTCTAAGGTTGCGAAGACCAAAAGCAAGAATAAAGGTTCTCTTCGCAGGGAAAAATCTACTGCCCCACCTTCAAAGAAGCGAAAGATTCATTCCCCTTCTCCTTCAAATCCTCAATCCAGCGAATGCTCTGATGAAGATAATGATGATATTGATACTTCTCTCGCAAAGGAGAATTCTCCAACTGAATCTTCTATGGCACAATTGTCTAGCATTTTCTCTGACTCCATGCAAGGAATTAGAGATGATCGCCTCTCTAGCACGTGCAAAGCTCTTGCGAGTATCTGTGATGCTCCTTTACTAGAGGGTGATGATTCTCTTCATGGGGTCTCCAGATCAGTGACTCCCAGCTTTTTAAATTCGCTTGGTGTCTTGGTATGTCTTTGTTCCCTTATTTCTTCATAATTTCGATTTTAAGTTATATCTTGATAATTTCTTTACTTTCCTTTATAGTCCGGGAGAGCTTCCTTTGTTGTTGCCTCAGATCTTGAGAAAAGGCGCAGTATTCTCGAAAAGAAGAATCTTCAATTTCGCAAGAAAAATGAAGAATTGGAAGTTGAAGTTGCTGCTCTTCGCAAGAGAAATGAAGAATTCGAAACTGAAGCTGCTACTCTTCGCGATAAAACCAAGCAATTAGAAGCTGATTCTTCCACTCAGAAGAATAAGATTTCTAGTCTTCAGAGTGCCAACCAACAGCTTTATGGTATGAGACTTTTCTTTCTTTTTTTTCTTTGGTTTGTTCTCTCATTATCTACCCTCATCTGATTTACCATTTTCGCAGACGTTTATAACCTTTCTGATGAAGCCATTCTTCTTCACTCATTCCCTGATCCTATGGATAACAATGTCCTTCTTGATCACCTCAACGATTCTTTGAATAGTTTTTCAAATAACAAGATTAAATCTCTTCCTCTAAACGAACTTCAATCTAAATTTCGCCTATTAGAAATTGATCATAGATCTAGTTTAGGCTTAGCCAACCAATTTAAACGTCTATATCTTAGTTCTAAAGAGAAAATTAATATTTTAAGGAAGAAAATCAGTGATCTCATAGATGACAAAGATCGCATTGCTAGTCAAGGTGCTCAAGCATTAGCGAAATTCCAAAAGACTCTTCTTGAGGTTCAAATTGAACGGGATGAATCCATCCGCAAAAATGCTATTCTTAGCGAAAGAGAGAATCAAATTCGCTCCCTTCTTCTCATAAACAATGACGATGAATTCGCTTGGGCTGCGAAGGTTCTAGATGACGCCAGAAATAATTTAGGTGTTAACGTTAGTCTTCAAGCTGAGCATACGGCCTTGATTAGGGATATGATTTCTGACAAAGAAGGTTGTTAATTATTCTTCTTTATTTAACTGTTTGTTTTTTATGAAGTTGTCATTAAGTTGCTAATTCATTGTCATATGTTCGCAGAGGCTGAAAAGAGATTTCGCAAAAGAATTGAAGAACTTGAATCTGAGAAGGAGCAGCTCGCAAAGGATCTTTCTTCTCGAAATGACAAATATTCTAGATTGAAGAGGCAAATACAAATTACAGTTGCGAATTTCAAGAATGATGCTACTCTTTTTCGCAATCAGACTATTAAGATGGTCTGCGATGACAACAACATTCCTCATTCTTCATACCCTTGCCTCCTTGATGAAATCCCTAAGAATGTGCCTTCTTTGGATATCTCTGACAGCGATGCTAGCGAAGAAGAGGAATCTGATGAAGATGAAGAAGTAGAAGGATCTGATGAAGATGAAGAAATGAAGAAGAAGAATCAAACAAGAAATAGTTCTGTTTTCTTCTTTCTCTTTTTGTAATATCTGTACATTCATTCTTTTAATCTTCTATTTTTGTAATCTTTTTTCATGAGTTTCTTGGATCTTGGATACTAGCTTTACCTTTGTTGTTCCTTTTCGCACATGTTAAAAGAATAATTCTTTTTTGCAATCTGAGTTAATCAATATATTATCAACCTTTCATTTTATGAGCGCGTAAATCTATCATATGAAGACAAATAACATGTTTTTATTCTATACATTCCCATACTTGCCTCTGTTATTTGCATTCAAATGAGAGATTAAACAAGTTACTTTCGAATAGTGATATGTGTTCATGCCTCAATCTCGCTGATGTTCTTCTGCTGAATTTTTCGCAAGTAAGGAAATCTTGGTTTCTTCCAAGATTTCCTTTTTTCCTTTTCTCTTATGTGGTCTTATTTTGCCTTCCTAGTTAAAGGTCTTATTGTGCCACCCCTTGTCATTGCGACAAAATCGCAGGACGTCTTTACACTTTCATGTAATGACCCATTGATCTTGCCTTATCATTTCTTTAGTATTGTTGCCTCTGCAGGATATTTTTGTTGCGACAATATGACAGGCCTAAAAATTCTTGCGAAAATAAAGCCCCATGACATTGCCGTCTTGCGACGAAATCGCAGGACGTCCTTACACTTTCATGTACTGACCCATTGATCTCGTCTTATCTTTGTCTTTTGTATTATTGCCTCTTCAGGATTGTCGCACAAATATGACAAGCCTAAATTTCCTTGCGAAAATAAAGCCTCATGACATTTGCGTCTTAAGACACTTATCAGCTTCCTAATGGAGGGTGCCGCCCTTATCTTCCCCTGGTTGCCCCTTCAAGGAGACGTACTTCTGCCATACAAGGCTAGCTCCTCCCATCCGGTCTTGACAACAACCAGTTGTTTTCGCAGCCTCTTATCCCTTTTGCCTATATGGCTTATGGTTACGATATTGCACCCTAAGTGGAGTTTTCTTCGGGCCGAGTGCAGCATAAGCCAAGACTTGCCAAGAATGGCCGAGACACTTCAAATTCCCCAGGCACTCTTGGCTCAACCGTGTACCTCGGCACCTTGGTCAAATGCTGACTCTTTAGAAGAGACCCTCGGTCGTCCAATCTAAGTCATAAGCTTAGATTGAAAATCCAAGGTACCTCCCCTGGATGGGCTTTATTGACCCCAATTCTCCATGACTCAGGTTCCAGAGGCGGTGTAACCTTTTCCCTGAGCCATGCAATAGGTACCCCCTTCTATGACGCACTTTAGGTCTTATATTTGCCTCTTGCGAAATTTTGATTTCGCGAACTAGGGTGTACGCCATAGTTGGTTCGCCTCTGTCTGATTAATTTGTTGATTCTTTTTCATATAAATTCTTTTGTAATTTCGTAACATCATACATTTTTCTTTCACCTCCCAATTTCTTCTAAGAAAGATTTTCATAATCATAATTTTTTTTTTTTTTTTTTTTGAATCAACAAGTACATTCATTCTTTAAGTCTCTTATTTCTGCTACTTTTTGCCTCTGCATTTTTGAGTTTTCCTGTCATTTTCTTGTATGTTGCGAAGCTTTCGTCATTTCTTATCTTCATCATATATTAGTTTCGCAGCATTTCTTCCTCTCTCTGTTCTATTACATCTACCATCAATCTTTCACCTTTTTGTTTTTCTTTGATGTTGTGTTTCCAATTCTTCTTCTTCGCAGCTCTTTCTTCGCAAGATTCTATATCAATTTCATAAAACTTCTTTCCTTCAACCCAATCTCCCTTTATGATGCCAACACCAGTGGGATGAGGGAACTTGATACATTGATGGAAAGTCGATGCCACACCTAAAATCTCATGTAACCAAGGTCGTCCAATCAGTGCATTGTATGGTGATTCCACATCAACTACACATAATAAAATTTCAGAAGATAATCCTTTCAGTGGAATTCGCATATGAACTTCTCCTTTTGGCTTATTTGCAGTACTGTTAAAACCATAGATTTTGTACATTGATGGTATTAGATCTTCATCTTTCCCTCCCGTAGTTTTATAAGTATGATAAAAAAGAATATTCACGGAACTTCCAGTATCGATCAAAATTCTGTTGATTGCCCATGAATTCTCGGCTTCATCATCTTCATCCTCGCTAGGTTTTGGGTTAATCTCCAATCTTACCACCAATGGGTTGTCGTGCATTTCTCCACCCTCAGGTGCTTCTTCTGCGGTAAAGGAGATAGTATGCTTTTGCCATTCTTCCAGTGGCGATGTCTTCGTAATATTCATTATTTCTCTATCATCAGCATCTCTTGTGAAAACCCTGATGAGAGTGTTATCGTGAAAATCTTCAATTGTCTTGTATGAGTGTACGATAGAGTTACAAAACAGATTCTTTGCCTTTGCGCCAACCTCAATCACAAATGTTTCTCTTTCTTTTGCTGTGTTTGGCTTGTGAATATCTCAGTGCTTTGAGAATGATCTGGAGGAGGTGGTAATGCTTGAGTTTGCGTTTGTCCCACTAGAAAATGATTTAATTTTCCCTGATCTATCATCCTGAGAATGATTCTCTTTATATTTTTGCAGTCATTTGTTGTATGTCCATGGAAATGATGATAAAAGCAAAATTCATAACTTCTGTAGCTTGGAGGTGGTTCACTCCCCATGTTCCATGGTGCGGGTATGTTTTCCATTAATATTATAGCTTCCCATATCTTCTCCACACTAGCATTCAAAGGTGGCATTTTGATTTCTTCCCATATTATCTTATGACTTCGCTGTCCTCTGTGATAGTTTTGCCTCTGACCTCCATAAGTTCCTTGCGGATGATGACCTCCATAAGTTTCTTGCGGCTGATCAAGTCTTTGTATTTTATTATTTCCACCACGGCTATAGAAGTTTCTTTCTCTCTCGAATTCTTCTTGATCACGACTCCCCAAAGCTACTAGCTTTTGCTGACTATCTCCCATTATCCTCTCTTGTTTCCCTTGCGAGGTGCTCGCCACTGTATTTATTAACTTGGGTAATAAGCTTGCATTCGCTGCTCTTGAACTTGTGTTCGCAATGGGGTATGATTCCATCTCATTTTGCTTTTCCTCAAGAGCAATATATTCCTCCTGGAGTTCTCGCAACTCAGCCATTGTGATTGTATTCTTGATTCTGAAAATTTGAATGTATAACAGGTTGGTTGCGAACATAGCATTGATGAATGACAGAATGAGATATCTCTCGTCCACACGACCAGCCATATCACTACACATTGTCTTCCACCTCACAGTTAGATGCTTCAAACTTTCGCCAACCCTTTGCTTGAACCCAAATACATCTTCAATGCCGGGTCGCGAGGAATTGTTACTTATATATGCCCCTAAAAATATAGCTTGCAAGTGGTTAAAAGATGTTATAGTATTCTTTGGCAAACCTTCAAACCATTTTAACGCCTCTCCTGTTAAACTTGATGCAAAATACTTGCATAATATTGCATCATGGTTCTCCCATTGTAGCATACATCTCACATAAGCTTTGATGTGTTGGACTGCACAAGTTGTTCCATCAAAAATGCTGGTTAACGCAGGTAAATTGCATTTTGGGGGTATTCCTCCTAATTGTACTTCTTGTGTGAATGGAGTTTTCGCAGCTTCCTCTATGGCTTCATCTAATTGTCTCTTACCTCCTTCTCTTTTAGTATTTATCATTCCTCTCAATTCCGCTAACTCTCTCAAAATCTGTTCATTTATACCAGAATTTGGATCCATTGGTCTTTTCAACTCCGCCTTTCTTCTCCTGCGTTCATTTATTTTTTGACTTTCTTGTTCATCATTTTCCTCTCGTCTTTCTATGAGATCTTCTCTTTCACTTCTTTCATTAATTCGCACACCGTTATATCTCTCATTTTCTCCTCTTTGCCGCCTTTCAGTTCTTCTTTGTACTCTATCATATTCTTCATTGATATTAGCATTATTGCGATTTCGCTCACGCCTCCTTTCTCGATTATCATGGTTATTCTGTCGAATTTCCTCTTGTAGCTCTTGTTCTTTCACTTATGCTCTTAGTCTTTCTCTCTCGCGAGCTAAATGTGTTTGTTCAGTATAGTGTCTTTCAATTTCATCTTCAATTACTCGTTCATTTCTTTTTATTTCTCTCCCATGTAATATCCTCCTTCCTTCTTCCTGATTTTCTTCGCCATCTTGATTATTTCGCCCCTGACAGTGTCTATTTCCCTGAATTCTATCATTTTGCCCGTTTTGAAGAATTTCAGCACGTTGAATATAACAATCTTCTAATATTTCTCTTCCTTCGCGACATTCTTCTCCCGGATTTTGTATTCCCTCTTGAGTTTCTTCATTAGCATTTTCCATAGGCAAATTTTATCTTATTTCTTCTCTAACAGATCTTGAACTTGATCTTGTAGTGCTTCTTGACTTTCTATTTTGTAATCTCATATTTTCCATCTTCAATTCATGGTTTTGCCTTGTCAAATTCGCGCGTTCTTCTGCTTCTAACCATCTTTCTTCGTGTATTGTTTGCCTCAATGCCTCTAATGCTGCAATCTCTTCATTTTCATGAATTATTCCTCCAATTACTTCTTGGTCTCTCTCATCTTGTCCATTGCCTCCTAATTGCTGCTCTTCTCCCATTTCATCTGCAGAATCTGATCGCCAAGTATGTACACTCACTCTGTCATAATCCACAACTATATTTTGTATTGGTGGTGTACATTGAATTGGCGGTTGAATTTGATTTTCTCTATTGTTCCTTTTATTCATTCTTGAAGATTCCCCCATCTCGTCTCTCCTTTCTCCATCAAGTCTCCTACTCCTTCTAACAGTTATTGGTTGTTTTGATACATGTCTTCTTCTAGCCATTTTTCAATCTTAATGAATTGTTGAAAATTATATGAAATTCCTTCCCTATTACTCCAAATTCTTTCAAATCACAATATCAATCTTCAATCAGTCCCTGTTTCTGGCGCCATATGTAGTAGCAGGAAATCCCACACTACACCCCTCATAAGAATTCATATAATCAAGTCATTTTAAGATGAACAATTATAGTCTTTATTAATTAAACTCACAAATGTCACAAGATGGAAAGAAAATAAGCTAAAGAATTTACAACCGCTCTAAACTTTCTCTCTCTTAATAACTTCCCCAACACTCAAAAAAGATCTCCCCTCTCATAAGCCTATTCGGCTCTTTATATAGGAAATTACATAGTGGGTGACAGCTAAGCTGTCCTTTATTTTCGGATCTGACTTGCGACACTCTCGCAAGTATTCAAATGTTAAATCTCGCAACGCTCCTATATCTCGCTAGGTCTTCACATCTTTCTCGTGTTCAGGCTGTCGTCATCCGTTGCGTCATTTATATTACTTATCTGCAATATCTTCGCAGTGTGTCGTTTATGGATTTCGCAAGGGTCTTGGTGTTGCGATATTCTGATCCTACAGAAAACATGCACGTGGGCTTGAGTAATATCCCACCCATGTTTGAAACGTCTTTGATGCAATTGAATTTGGATCTAAATCTGGCACATATTTAGCTAGTTGCTGCTATATCTAGTTAAAGTACGAAAATAATCAACAACAAAAAAAGAATCCTATTATTGGGGCCGCACGGGCTGGGACTTTGGGGGTTTAAAATACTAATTGCAGCCAAAACATGATAGGGGGAGACCTTATCCATGTATAATATCAAAAATACCCTTACCCCTAAATCAATCAAAATCTAACTTTTTTAATCAATTATCTTCTCCTTCTTTTCCTCCTCTTATTCATATATCATGATGAACATGATGATCATATTATCACCATGATGAAGATAATAATAAAAAAAAAAACTTAGACCTAGCCGATGTCATAAAAACAAAAAACTAAGAAAACCCTCCATTTATCTTTGCTTTTGATTGCCAAAATGCTTCGTTTCGATTAAATTAGAGTTTAAAAAAATAAATTTCTGAAACTGTTTACGGTTGGGAGTTCTTAATTTCCCAACCGTTAATCATACTTTACGTTTTAGAAAATAGGATTTCCTAGCCGTAATTTGGTTTACGGTTTGGACAATTAAAATTCACGTCCGTAAAATGTTGTTTACGGTTAGGATTTCCTAACCGTAAGCAATTCTGATAATCACGAAAAGAAAAAAAAAAAAAAAAAAAAAAAACAGAGGTCGGGTTTTCGGTTAGGATTTCTTAACCGTAAATCAGAAATACGGTTGGGAAAATTAAAATTTCCAGTCGTAGATGTCGTTTACGGTTAGAATTTCCTAACCGTAAGTTGACAAAAAAATTCCAGAATGAAAATATTAGCATTTTAATTTTGTACTCGATCTTGGAATGACTACTAGTTTATTAATGAGTAACTTTATACTCAATTTCTAAAAGAATATCAGATCATACTCGACTGTATCAGATCATGCTCGATTCTAGAATTTTATACTCGATTTCAAAAAGAGTATAAGTTCATACCCGATTTCAAAATGTGTATAACTTTATACGCGATTTCAGAATGAGTATAATTTTATACTCGATTCCAAAAAGAGTATAAGTTCATACTCAGTGTATAAAGTGATAAAATGACTAAGTTCATTTCTCTGGTCATAAAATGAGTGCAAGTATATATTCAATCTAAAAATAGTTCAACTATATACTCATTTCATATGGATTAGAGCTCATTACGGCTGAGAAATGTTAAAGTCTTAGCCGTAAATCTGGTACACGGTTGGGAAACTAGGAAATCCTAGCCGTAAATGAATATTTACGGTTAGGATATTCTAGCCGAATGTATCACACCATTTGTAGGTTTTTTGAGTTACGACTTTGTTGATGGTGGATTTTCAGCAAGGGCTAAAATCATAAAATCATGATACTGCATGTTTCTGACCCGGCTTCAGGAACGCATGTGACGATTCATGTTTTACGATCCGTGAACCGTTTCACGATCTCTGATCGAGTACCTCTCAGAGCCACGATGAATATGATTATTGAAAGGCCTCCCACTTGCTGAGTGTTCGATGCTACGCATTTCATTATGCCTCTCTATGTAGAAAAAAGATTGGGCGGTCCACCATACATTGTTTGTTGAGAGGGAAAAACGCATTCAGGACGTCGGCGACACTCGTTGTTCACTGACTACATAGAGAGACTTGCCTCTACATAGAAGAACGATTGGGCGGTTCTCCGTAAGATTGAGAGCAATAACGCCATCAGGACGTCGGTGACACTCACTGTTCCCTGACTATGTAGAGAGACCGTGTATAGATCCAGGTGGTTCTCCGTAAGATTGAGAGCATTAACACCTTCAGGTTTTCGGCAACACTCGCTGTTTCCTGACTATGCACCTTTCAGAACGAGTATGACGCTTTAACTGGATAATATCCCTTCTGCAATAGATTAATTCTACCGTGACATTCACCACTGAATTCCTAGAAGATAATATATTTTATCTCATTACTCCGATTTCACGATCGAATCCATGGATGATCTCATGGAATGGTAATAGATAATCTCATTACTCTGATTTCATGATCGATCCACGGCTGATCTCATGGAATTGTAATAGATAGTTTCATTACTCCGATTCTGTGGTCGAATCCACGATCCCATGGAATGGTAATACTCGTTTTATTATTTCGAATTCATGGTCGAATCCACGGCCAATCCTATGGACTGATAATAAATAATTACTCACTTTTATTACTCAGTTTCATGAATCATTCTCCACTAAATTAGTAATAAATACTCAACAATCGGGCATCTAGACTATCACTGAGTAAGCCCCATAAAATGGTGCAATTGTACTCAACAATGATGCACGAACGAGCATTCGAAAATATGGACAAATGAGGAATCCTACACATAATAGGATAGAGAAGATATTATTAAAATAATAAAGTGGCGCCTATGGGACCGGGCCCACCGGTCGGCCGGTGACGCCGCCGTGGCCGGTCCCCCATGCCCTTTTTCCTTTATTTTAATTATTCTATTATTTTCATGAGCTCATGAAAACTCCTTCATTCTAGTAATTTTCCTTGTTTGAGCAAAACTCATGGTTTCTCCATATTTTCACGGTTTCATGAGAAATAATAAAAATAGGGAAAGGTGTTGCGGGACCGGGCTACCTAGCCGGCCGGCCGGCCATGCCCTAGCTGTAGCCGGTCCCACACCTTGCAATCCCTAGTCTTTCATAATTATTATTTCCCTCATCTCATGAAACTCCTCCGTTTGAGCAAAAATCATGGTTTCTTCATATTTTCTCAAATATTGCTCAAACCATGAAAAAGCCAAAAACTCAAATGGTCACATGACCGACTAGGCTACTCACGCCAAATATTAAAAAATTATTTTAATATTTTCCAAATTTTGATCAAACGGGCAAAATTCTACTTGCTCGTTCGAGCAAAATCGAGAATTTACCGAACTTTTCTGAAAATTCAAGATATTGCTCAAACGCACGTCAGAAAATACCGAAGCTCTCAGGACTGAAACACGGACATTGTGGTGACACGGGCATGCCTCCTTGACCGACCAAGGCTGGTCCTAAGGCTTGCAAGGAGCCGGTCCCACACATTCTTATAATTTTGACCTAATTTGCTCAATTGCTCATGTTGGGTCCAAACTCTTTCCAACCAACTTGGAATTTGCTCAATCGACCATCAACTGGTCCCACATCCCAAGGGCCGGTTTCATGCCTTCTTGGCCGGTCCCTCACTTCTCCATAAATTAGGTTTTATTACTTAATGCTCAGACGAGCACTATTTTAATAAATGATGAAACCGGCATTTAATCATCATTCTTTCACCAACCAGTCAACTAAGGACTCGTGCACGCTCACTCGAGCACTCGGGCACCACATGGTCGTCCATTATTCCATGTGGTCGGTCCCTTCCTCACTCATGACCTATTTTTAGCAATTCGTCAAATTGACGAATAATTGATCAAAAATTAGGGTTTCGAACAAACGCTCCACAAATCATCATTCTGAGCAAGTTCAAACACTAATAAATTTATGTTGATCCATCAATCAACATCTGGATTAATTATATAATATTTGGTAGTCTACCAATATTTTGATTAATATTTTGGGTCACGTCACCAATAAATAATTCGTCGAATTGAGCAATACTTGCTCAGTTGCTCAAATATTGATACAATTACCAATATTCAGTAATTCGTCGAATTGAGCAATACTTGCTCAGTTGCTCGAATATTGATCCAATTATCAATATTCAGTAATTTATCAGTAATTCGTCGAATTGAGCAATACTTGCTCAGTTGCTCGAATATTGATCCAACTATCAATATTCAGTGATTTGTCGAATTGAGCAATACTTGCGCAGTTGCTTGAATATTGATCCAACTATCGATATTCAGTAAACGATGCTCAGTCGTCGAATTTACCATCTTTGCTAATACGTGCAATGTCAACATCATTCAAAGAACTATACGTTTCAACATACATGTTCGATCCATGAACCCCTGAGCATTCGTCACTCATGCTCAACTCAACAAAACCTACACTCATCGTCTAAATAGTCAATAACCGACTAATTAAACACACGCCTGTCATGCAGACACCACGATTCGTGAGACATCAATCACATCACATGGGGGATATCAATTAGGGTTTTGGTCTGGCGGCCTACGGCACGTGGATTCATCCACGATGAGAAATGTGAGTAAGTCGTGCAACGGTTGATGGAGTTAGCAAAGTAGTGGGTGGACGGTTAACCAAGTCTCCGCACGACCTGGAACTGGTTTTACCACGATCTTCCACTTTCCCACTCTTTCACTCAAGAAACCGTCACACTTACAGGGATTAGTGTGTTTGTCATTTTGGCAATATAAATAAGTCAAAAGATCGAGGACAAAGGATAATCAACATTCGTCTACACAACAACTCGATTGAAACTTATTCATAGAACTCAACATTTGGAGAAACCTTCAACATATACACAATCCTTGATCATCATTGATCCCACACAATTCTCATCTTCCCTCCTACAGATCAACCCATCACCCTCTTTGTGACTGAATTGACTCTGGATCGGCCATTGACTTGGTTTAGGCCGGAGTCCTACAGATTGATCTCTCGAATCTAAGCACTCCCTTTGTAGTGCATCTGTGTGACGTTCAGCAGTTTGCTTGGTCGAGGAGTCTCGTCCGCACGCTTGACTCTTCACTTTCCCAAAAAACCAGCAAATCATTTTTCCCCATCTACAGATTGGCGACCACAACGGGAGATCATTCTTTCGGTTGCAATCTCACATTTTCTCAAGATGGATGGTCTTAGGTTTGGGTTAATTACAAATGCAAACGACACTACCACTAGCAATAATAACAATGATGGTATTCCAGAAACCATTCCTGCTTCTAACAATGGTGGTGAAACTACTCCTCCTCAAACCAACATTGAAAATCATCCTCTCTTCGGCCGGTCTCCCGAGGAAATCATAGAAAATCCACCTACCATAGCTGATCTCATGAAGGTCTAGGAAGTTCTCGCTAAAAGTCAGAATGACATGGCTGCAATATAGAAAGAGTTGTGCAATTATCTCAAAACTCTCGCTGACAAGATGTCAGAGAAGATTCAGGAGAAAGGAAAAGCCAAGAAAACATCTTCAACTGCTGATCCTGAAGTTGTTCTAGTCCACGTAGTTGACGATGATGAAGTCCACAAAGCTGCGGAAAACCCACCAACAAAGGAGCCTGCCGGTTTCATCACTCGTGAAGATCTAGAGCAATTTATGGAGGATCGAGGAAAGGGCAAGGAACCATCTGTCCATCGTCATCAACCTCCCTATTCCTCTGATGTACAGAGGATTTCTCTCCCGAAAGGCTATACTTCTCCAACATTCACACTTTACAATGGAACGGGGAACGCCCGAGAGCATGTTTCTCGATTCCTGGAGGCATTAGGAGAACATGAACACAATCATGTCGTCCGACTGAAGGAGTTCTCAAAGTCTCTGACCGGCCGAGCATATACTTGGTACAACAACATCGCGCCAAGGAGCATCGCTAATTGGGGAGAAATGGTTAATGCCTTCTACAGGAAATACTTTTTCGTTTCAGAGCAGATTACTCTTTCTGACTTAGGGAGAATGGCTCACAAAAACACCAAACATCCGAACGAATATGTGAAGAGGTTCAAAATTCAAGCATTGGATTGTCATGATCCTAATGTTACTGAACAACAATTGGTGGACTTGTGCATCAACGGGATGATCCCTGTCTACAGAGCCTTGCTGGAAAATCTCCGGTTCCAAACTTTCTCAGAACTCCATGAAGAGGCTAAGCGATCAACAACTACTGCTCCATCCTTACTAAAAATAACAAAAACTGTCAAAACCGAAGAGCCGCGAGACACTCGAAACAACATCAAACGCCTAGTCAATAAATAATACAATGTCCAACCTTCCACGAATGTTGCTGAAAGAAGCAAGAGGAAATCTGAGGCGCAGTATAAGAATGCTCCTCCAGCGTCTCATCCTACAAAAGCACCAAGGAAGGACAACTAGGCTAGAAATGCACAATCACCGGCTCAGCGTCAACAGAACGACCAAGAAGAGCTAGATTTCCCTTTTCCCATCGAAGAGGTGATCGAGTTATTGGAAGTCTGGATTCAAGACGGTGCGATCAAACTACCTCCCGTCAGAAGAGAGCCAACCAAAAAAGAAGTGGAAAATCCACGCTACTGCCGTTTCCACAGATATGTCAGACATCCAACCAGTGATTGCAGAACTTTAAAACGTATATTAAAGAGAAAAGAGAGGGGCGGGGAATCGAAGGGGTGCACAAAAATCCTCTTCCTATGAGGACCTTCAGGGTGCACAACCACTTGTCAAGGAAGCAGTCCAATCCCTGATTGAACATGCCTGTGAATTGCTATACCTGTCAAAGGCCCAGAGGAGTGATCAATTTGCAGCATTGAATCACATCGTGTCAGGAAAGCGTCTAGTAATCCATGAGACACTTTCTGAGCCTCCAGCAACAGACAAGAAGATGTACGACTGGGGACTTTTCACTACAGTTCACCTCAAAGGAAATGAATTCAAGCGAATGTTGGTCGATGTGGGCACCACTGTCAATATCTTTCCTTTGAAAACCCTCAGAGCTGCAGGCATTAGTCGACAAGAAGCCACTCATGCCCCCATTGCAGTCAGAGATCATGAAGGAGTTTCCAGGGACGCATATGGTTTCATCATCCTCAAGATAAAAACCGGTTCAACTTGGGCATAAACCAAATTTCACATAATCAGGGAAGACCCAGGATATGATATGATCCTTGGACGAACATGGATTCTGTTAAAGAAAGCTCCGATTCAGAAGAAGCAGAGGATACTCCATCATTCGAGCATCTGAAGGAAGTCAAAGCCTTGATGGAACTGAAGCAAAGACCTGAAGAAAATGCACATACTTTCATCCAAAGGTTCTGCACTCAGGCAAGTCTTATTCCTCCTTATGCGTCCATATTGTCCACTATCAAATATGCTACCCTGGTCCGGGGACTCAATGTTGCTAATAACTCAGCACTCACCAAACGCTATGAGTGGTTGATTTCTCCTCGGCAATACTTCACCAAGTGGTTGGATGCAGAACCTCTATACTCTCCCTTTGCACGAGTGCCCATATGTGCCACAAAGTCAGGAAACTTTGACTGCACGACCATGAAACCCCATCATCAGAGGAATGTCGAATCAGTAAAAGATCTTCAGGGCGAGAACCATCAAGCTAAACAAATTTCATGAAGGAGATTTGGTTCCCAAAGCCACTAAGCGCAATCTCCATTCGGCTAGGAGTTCCAATTGGGAAGGGCCTTTCATGGTTGCTAAATCCATAGTTGGAGGATACTACGAGTTGATCAACACGGATGGAAGGACCATACCAGCAATACAAGAGAATTGTCTCAAAGCCTTTGACACCTGAGATGTTCGGCGTCTTGGGGTGTCATTCCCTCAAGACATGAGCGACTGTTTGAGACACCCAATACATTTTAGGCTTTTCTTTTACCTGTATTTTCAATTCCTCCAAAACGTTTGCAATACTTGCATCCAGTATTTGAATTCATCAATTTATCAAAGTTCTTTTATTTAAAGAAAAGTCTTTATCAAATCCAAAAGGAAATCCTCAATCAACGTGTATTCAAAAAACCAATCAAAAATCAAAACCAAAAACTAAAGCCTCACATCTCTCAGAAGTTCAAGGTTCAAGAGATTATGGAAAGGGAAACTAAAGGAAACCGGCAAAGTAAGATTTCTGCTTCTCTGCATTCTCCAAGACTTTCAAGGCCGCCTTCTCCAACTCCAGCTTCTCAATCAACTCAGCAATCTTGGCAATTTTCTCCACCACAGCATGAATGGTAAAAGGTATATTGTTCTCTAATGCATCCTTGATGGTGTCAATCTTTTCACGAAGTCACTTCAAGTTGAAACCAAGTTCTTTAGATTTCTTCATGTACTCCCAATCAAAGAGTATATCTTGAGTAACAGTACTTCTGGTCCTGGTTCTTATATCATTTATGACGCGCAAGTTGTTTCCTACTTGCATTGTCAATAAGTAGCTGCGCTTTGGATCCTTGTGACAACAATATGACCGTACATATTCCACAACTTCTCATACATGTCAGCATACCCAATGGGAACGCTAAATCCACCGACTGATGTGTGATATGGGAGTAACTCACCAAATGGAGGATCACAAACAATCCCTGCATTAGGATATTCGTGCACTATTATGCAATTCTCAATCACTGGAGCAACTTAAACAGTCATAGCGGTAGTTTCCTCAACAACTGGAGCAGCTTCTTCCACTCTTGGCCCGGTCTCTTCCATCTTTGAAACAACCACATTTGGAGTTCCGGTCGCTTCAGCGGTTTCAACAACAAGAGTTTCATGGCCTTGAGGCGCAGAGGTGGTTGTCTCATAATCAATAGTCTCAAGGTTGCTCGAATCATCATTGTGGGTCTCATTATGCTCAATCCCACCATTTTCCACCTAATATAGCAAGGATACAAGTTAGAACTTTCAAACATGGAATTGAAGAAGCAATCATAAAATTCAACATGTAAGTGAACCAACACTATTTAAGCTCTTTACTATGCATCCAAGACATGAACAAATAACGTGGAAGTCATTAAACACGTTTTGCAACAAGTTCGTTTGAGAAGATTTTACACTGCTCTGTATAAGACGATGAACTGGGAGAAATTGGTGAGGAATATAAGGTTGAGTCATATACCATTCTCTTCGTATGGATGTTATCTACAACATATAGAAATTTCATAATAGTCGGATGAACGAGCAAAGAGATGTGGCCAAAACATTAGACTACATGCAATCTGAAAACATTCTAGAAGTCTCCTGGAAGTTTACTGTTTCGCCTATTTCAGGCCCTAAACATGCTCAAAACTCAAAAAGGTTCCTCATTGAAGCTTGGGAATTTCCTGGGGATGAAAAAAGATGGGTAGATGGCGAAAATCCGACATCAGACGAAGATTTTACAGCGTTTTTACTGAAAGACCGAAGTCTGAAATTTTCTGGTGACGTATTTTGGAAAAATTTCTCATATACTCACATGGATTCTCATTCATTCATTCACAAGTCAACAATTTCATAATTCTATGAATAAATTACAGAAGGAATACTTACTTGGGGAGTCTCTAAGTCATTTGGAGGCTCAGTAATGTTGAAATCACCATTAATGACATTACTACCTCCATTCGGTTGTAGATTTCGAGGATCCTCCGTCTCTCCATTCCTCAAGGCAGAATGTGCTTCATCAATATGTTGTTTATCCGTAATAATCTCCTTCCGAATACATCAACAACAATTTTTATTACTTCATTCAAGGAGATGCCATGATCGCTTGCACGAAAAGGGATACTTACATCAACTCCCTCATCGGTGCTGGATTCCTGAATTATTTGCCCAGGAGCAAGATGAAGACTGTCAATGATCAATGGAGCAAAATTCTGAAATTAACAAACATTTTTTTGTGATCCTAATTGTACGGATAAGAAAAGTCATGACGGAGGAAACATCGACAACTCACCAAAGAAACGGCTGGGGACTGCACATCATTTGCTAATATCATGTAGTCCTTACGTCTGGGTTCTCCACCTTGAAAACTTTCATGAAGTATACATTAATCCAGGATCTTACTACACGATCATCCTGTGATAAAGTTAATGAAATAACTAGGAGTACAACTCAGTATGAAGGATCTCTCACCATCACTCGGAGGTCCCAGAAGTACCATTTCTTAAAGTTGCATCCGTAGAGATGTCATCTCTGGAAACACCATCTTTGGAAGTGTCTTTATGGGAATCAGTCATTCCTGCAAAGTTGTTGTGACGTCCATACAACATTCCTACTTCAGTATATCATCCATAGATGCAAATTTCATCAAAGCAGTGGAATTAAAGCACAACAAAAATAATAAAGGTGCTCACATCAGCGTCTACAAAAAGCGTTTATAAATGTGCTTACTTGTTTACAATTTCACTAACTGTATTGATTATGACACAAAATCCCTAGAATTTGTTCATCTCTTGAAACCTGCAGAGATGAATAAAATACATTATTCTAAATCATGACATGATTTTTATAAAACTGTGAGCGATTCACGAAATTACTATCATGTGAGGAATTCACATAGTTTTCACTATGTGAGCCACTCTCACTAGGTGAACATTTCTTGGTTTTTGTGCATACACTGACAAATCACAGAATCCAAACAAACAACATTTAATCAGAAATTGTTTACCTTTAACAATTGTTGAAAATCAAAATTTGATTTTACATAAATTTTTACTGTGTGAACATTCACTGATTTTTCAAAAATTGGACAGACGTCCATTCTACAATTGTGAAAACTCACATACAAATATTATTTCACCATGTATAATTTTCTACTTTCAACAGTTGTTCAAAATCAAAACATTGATTTTAAAAAAATATATATTTTAACGTGAAACTCACGTAAATTTGTAAATATATATATATTTTGCTCCCTCGCGCAAGCATCCGTCTTTGAAACGAGCATATTTTCAAAAAAATTATGAAAGCTCACATATCGAAAATAAAATTTTCACGAAAGATCATAAACAAAAAATTTATTACTAACAGACGCACGTCTATTAAAAAAAAAAATTCTCTCGTACGAGCATCCACCTTTGAAACGAGAGTTTATTCCATTTTGTGAAATCTCACAAATTAAAGAAAATAATTTATTTTTTTTAGGGTCTCTTCCCTTTTATATCTATATCCAAAAACTTAATAAAACATGGATTTCCTTTTTGGGCCGGGCCCGCTGAACCGACCAAAACCGAACGACCGACTATCCAAATCAACAGTGCTTCGTTTCTCCGTGACCACGGGACGACGCTCTATCACACGTCAGGGTCCTTACCTATGGCTTGCACGTACATGACATCATTGGAGCAAATCTGGGATTCTGAAAGCGCCTTTGTACGACTAAGTCCGACTGCTTATCTTGTTTAACCGGAAAATCACCATCTAATGCTTACTGCGGAACATGACTGTCCCTCACTAAGCTGGGGACTTAATGTTGATGGTGGATTTTCAACAAGGGCTAAAATCGTAAAATCATGATACTGCATGTTTCTGACCCTGCTTCAGGAACGCATGTGACGATTCGTGTTTTACGATCCGTGAACCGTTTCACGATCTCTGATCGAGTACCTCTCTGAGCCACGATGAATATGATTCTCGAAAGGCCTCTCACTTGCTGAGCGTTCGATGCTACGCATTTCATTATGCCTCTCTATGTAGAAGAAAGATTGGGAGGTCCACCATACATAATTATTTTTTTAGAGGGCAAAACGCCTTCAGGACGTCGGCGACACTCGTTGTTCCCTGACTACATAGAGAGACCTGCCTCTACATAGAAGAACGATTGGGCGGTTCTCCGTAAGATTGAGATTAATAACGCCTTCAGGACGTCGGTGACACTCACTGTCCCCTGACTATGTAGAGAGACCGTGTATAGATGCAGGTGGTTATCCGTAAGATTGAGAGCATTAACGCCTTCAGGACTTCGGCAACACTCGTTGTTTCCTGACTATGCACCTTTCAGAATGGGTATGATGCTTTAACTGACTAATATCCCTTATGCAATAGATTAATTCTACCGTGACATTCACCACTGAATTCCTAGAAGATAATCTATTTTATCTCATTACTCCGATTTCATGATCGAATCCACGGCTGATCTCATGGAATGGTAATAGATAGTTTCATTACTCAGATTCTGTGGTCGAATCCACGATCCCATGGAATGGTAATACTAGTTTTATTACTTCGAATTCATGGTCGAATCGACGGCTGATCCTATGGACTGATAATAAACAACGACTCACTTTTGTTACTCAGTTTCATGAATCATTCTCTACTGAATTTCATGAATTAGTAATAAATACTCAACAATCAGGCATCCGTACTATCCCTGAGTAAGCCCCATAAAATGGTGCAATTGTACTCGACAATGATGCACGAACGATCACCCAAATGCAAGAACGAGCATTCGAAAATATGGACAAATGAGGAATCCTACACGGAATAGGAGAGAGAATATATTATTAAAATAATAAAGTGGCGCATATGGGACCGGGCCCACCGGTCGGCCCGTCACGCTGCCGTGGCCGGTCCCCCATGCCCTTTTTCCTTTATTTTAGTTATTCTATTATTTTCATGAACTCATGAAAACTCCTTCATTCTAGCAATTTTCCTTGTTTGAGCAAAACTCATGGTTTGTCCATATTTTCACGGTTTCATGAGAAATAATAAAAATAGGGAAAGGTGTTGTGGGACCGGGCTACCTAGACGGTCGGCCATGCCCTAGCTGTGGCCGGTCCCACACCTTGCAATCCCTAGTCTTTCATAATTATTATTTCCCTCACCTCATGAAACTCCTCCGTTTGAGAAAAAATCATGGTTTCTTCATATTTTCTCAAATATTGCTCAAACCATGAAAAGGCCAAAAACTCAAATGGTCATATGACCGACTAGGCTACTCACGCCAAATATTAAAATATCATTATTTTAATATTTTCCAAATTTTGATCAAACGGGCAAAATTCTACTTGCTCGTTCGAGCAAAATCGAGAATTTACCGAACTCTTCTGAAAATTCAAGATATTGCTCAAACGCACGTTAGAAAATACCGAAGCTCTCAGGACTGAGACACGGACATTATGGTGACATGGGCATGCTTCCTTGACCGACCAAGGATGGCCCTAAGGCTTGCAAGGAGCCGGTCCCACACATTCTTATAATTTTGACCTAATTTGCTCAATTGCTCATGTTGGGTCCAAACTCTTTCCAACCAACTTGGAATTTGCTCAATCGACCATCAGTTGGTCCCACACCCTAAGGGCCGGTTTCATGCCTTCTTGGACGGTCCCTCACTTCTCCATAAATTAGGTTTTATTACCTAATGCTCAGACGAGCACTATTTTAATAAATGATGAATTCGGCATTTAATCATCATTCTTTCACCAAACAGTCAACTAAGGACTCGTGCACGCTCACTCGAGCACTCGGGCACCACATGGTCGTCCATTATTCCATGTGGTCGGTTCCTCCCTCACTCATGACCTATTTTCAGCAATTCGTCAAATTGACGAATAATTGATCAAAAATTAGGGTTTCGAACAAACGCTCCACAAATCATCATTCTGAGCAAGTTCAAACACTAATTTATGTTGATCCATCAATCAAAATCTGGATTAATTATATAAGATTCGGTAGTCTACCAATATTTTGATTAATATTATGGGTCACGTCACCAATAAATAATTCGTCGAATTCAGCAATACTTGCTCAGTTGCTCGAATATTGATCCAATTATCAATATTCAGTAATTTATCAGTAATTCGTCGAATTGAGCAATACTTGCTCAGTTGCTCGAATATTGATCCAATTATCAATATTCAGTAATTTATCAGTAATTCGTCGAATTGAGCAATACTTGCTCAGTTGCTCGAATATTGATCCCATTATCAATATTCAGTAATTTATCAGTAATTCGTCGAATTGAGCAATACTTGCTCAGTTGCTCGAATATTGATCCAACTATCAATATTCAGTGATTTTTCGAATTGAGCAATACTTGCTCAGTTGCTTGAATATTGATCCAACTATCGATATTCAGTAATCGATGCTCAGTCGTCGAATTTACCATCTTTGCTAATACGCGCAATGTCAACATCATTCAAAGAACTATACGTCTCAATAGACATGTTCGATCCATAAACCCCTGAGCATTCGTCACTCATGCTCAATTCAACAAAACCTAGACTCATCGTCTAAACAGTCAATAACTGATTAATTAAACACACGTATGTCATGCAGACACCACGATTCGTGAGATATCAATCACGTCACATGGGGGATATTAATTAGGGTTTTGGTCTGGCAGCCTACGGCACGTGGATTCATCCACAATGAGAAATGTGAGTAAGTCGTGCAACGGTTGAAGGAGTTAGCAAAGTAGTGGGTCGACGGTTAACCAAGTCTCCGCACGACCTGGAACTGGTTTCACCACGATCTTCCACTTTCCCTCTCTTTCACTCAAGAAACCGTCACACTTACAGGGATCAGTGTGTTCGTCATTCTGGCAATATAAATAAGTCAAAAGATCGAGGACAAGGGATAATCAACATTCGTCTACACAACAACTCGATTGAAACTTATTCACATAACTCAACATTTGTAGAAACCTTCAACACATCCACAATCCTTGATCATCATTGATCCCACACAATTCTCAGCTTCCCTTCTACAGATCAACCCATCTCCCTCTTTGTGGCCGAATTAACTCTGGCATGGCCATTGACTTGGTTTAGGACGGAGTCCTACAAATTGATCTCTCGAATTTAAGCACTCCCTTTGCAGTGCATCGGTGTGAGGTTCAGCGGTTTGCTCGGTCGAGGAGTCTCGTTCGCACGCTTGACTCTTCACTTTCCCAAAAAACCAGCAAATCATTTTTCCCCACTACAGGCTTGTTCGACCTATCAATTTCCTAGACGTAATTTGGAAGCGGTTAGGAAACCCATACGTATATTTTTACGATTGGGAAGTACCTAGCCGTGTTTTACTCTGATAACCAAAAAAGCAATGGACTCCTAGTTACGACTAGGTATTATGTGTGTAACCCAGCCGTAATAGACTCAGGTGATTCTGGGCAATATAACGGCCAGAAGTACTTCACTTCCCATCCGTTATTTGTATTCACGGCTGGGAGTTCCTCAGTTTCCAACCGTGGTTATCTATTTACGGCTGGTTCGACACATTTTCCTAGCCGTAACAGGTAAAAAACTCAGATTTTGCTTTGATTTTTTACGGATTTGAATCGTTAAAATTGTTATTGGGAGTTGATTATAAGGTTTCCTTGAGTATTGTGACGAAGGGTTTCATCATTTTTCTTCAAAGTTTTTCAAAAAATTTCACCTAAATCACCCTTTTTCCTTCTTCAAAATCCAAGAAAATCAAATTTTGATTTGCAAAAGATTAATGATTTGATTAGTTTAATCCATTCACTAATACTGATTAGTTAGCTTAATCATTTTAATTAGCACTAATCAATTGAGGGTAGGCATTTACAAAAAAAATAAGATAAGGGGTTCTATGAGTTACTATTTCATGACCCCATAAAGCCCCAAAAAAACTCACCCATTTAAAGCCCCAATAATAGGATTCCAAAAAAAGTCTTGATTTAACGAAGGATAATAATCCCACACGTCCATAATATCTCCATAACAAACAGAATGACCACTCCACTCATGGTTAATTGATTTTGAGTTGGATACCCACGCACTTTGACAAATACAATATGCATCGCCAAATAAGTTTTTTTGTCCCTAATACCATTAACCTCGTGCTATTTCGCATATTTGGATTCTCTAAAAGATTCATCCACACTATTTTATCTATATATACACATCGCTTCTTTCATTTGGCATATAAGTACACCCAATCAAATATCTGCATAAAAAAAAAGAGATTTAAGGCCTGCAAACCAACAAAATTTTCGTCATCTATCCATCCTTCCTATTGAAGGGAAGGAAATGGGGATAGCTACTAAACCATCACTATATGAAGATTATGATCAGAAGACCAGCAACAATAACACTAATTCTGCTGCTCAAGTTTTTTGTGTTGAACCAAGTCTAGTCAAAGCTGATCAGCAAATTACTCCAACCTCTGCTCATACCATAGACCATGGTGAATCTCTCTCTCTCCATTTGATGAATATGCTGATATATTTGGTGTTGTGTGTTAATGGTTGGTTGGTGGTGTAGATTCATGGAAACAAGTGGGTTTGCTAATGGTGACAAGCTTCAACTGTGGATACATATTGAGTTTTTCAAACTTGATGTTGGTTCCATTAGGTTGGACATGGGGGATTACATGCTTGATAGTGATTACTCTTTTCACTTTTTATTTAAGTTGGTTATTAGCAGGTTTTCATTTCATTGATGGTCAAAGATTCATTAGATACAGAGACTTGATGGGGTTTGTCTTTGGTGAGATATACAAATCATCATCATGTATTATGTTATTATCTTTTTGTCAAAACCTAAGTTACACAAGAAACTAGATTTTTCTATTTGCTAGAAGACTCTAACAATTTTTTCATAGACAAATAGAGAAGTGTTTTGCTTTTGAAAGTTAGCTATTGTAGTATAGTATTAGTCTTACTTAGATTGTGAACACAAGGATTACGATGGTATCCCCGTGTACACAAACAATATTCGCATTTGTAAATACCGACGTTGCAAGACTAAGAAGAGAAGCGGAATAATGCTAAGTAAAATGACTCATGGACTCAGAGTCTTCGGACTCGTCATTGTCTAGTAAAGGGGGAATTGATCTAGCGATTCTACGTGGTTACAGTGCATATATCATAAAATATAATACTAATAACAGGAAATACGATGCAAAAATATAAATAAGACAGTGATTTACGTGGTTCAGCACTAAGGCTTACATCCACGGGATTGGTGTTTCACTGCGCATTGATGGATTACAGGGGTAGTCGAACGACTTTAAGTGAATAACGATGCTTAAAAGGGAAATATCCTTCATACCTACTCTTCCTATCTCTCTTTCTTATCACCTTCTCTAGTTAATTGAAACTGGTTGACCCCTCTTCTCTTAGTGAAGAGGGGTATTTATAGGGAAGATACGCGGGGTCCACCGTCAGAGACCGTTTGAATCTTATCTTCTTGTTCTCTGTGCTGATCCCACTGGTGTCTTCGCTCTGAACCGATGTTCCCAGCGGATGCTCTTGATAAAGCTGGGTCGATGCTTGCTCTTCCACAGGTTAATCGACACGTACCCTATGGCTAGAGTACTTAACGCGGGTGGTTGGACTGTCTTCTCGTGTTAGACAGCTGTCTGCGGCTCCCATCATATCCGTGTCAGCTATGCTAATCCTCGCCGTTGAACTTAGATCCTTCTCGAGATGGAGTAAAGTGAATCCTTTGGTATTCCTCGGTGCTTCACGATAGCTCGTTCCTTTGGCGTTCCCTGATCCCTGGCCGTTGGATTAGTTCGATGATGAACATATACCATCGTTGGATGCTTCTTGGGTGTTGGCACGTGGCATCGCGCCTTGATGTACCCAGTTGTGCATTCTCCACGTGTGATTTCTTAGGCACGTGGCGAGTGGGGAATTATGTGTATACAATTTGCCCCTTTTCTCCAAGATTTGAATTAATGGTCAAAGCTTGGGGAAAATCGTCCTCACATTCAACCCCACTCTCTTCATTAACTCCTCCCTATCTTTAGGGCACGTTTCCCATTCTCCATATTAATTTATCCTTGAAAAACGGGGTGGTTATGCCGTTAGGGTTATAAATAAGACGGATGAGGCTATTGAAATAAATTTCATTCTCTCTTCATTCTCTTGTCAGTTCCGAAAATTCTCTATTTTTGTTTTCATGCTCTTAACTTCTGCTAGTGTTGCTTAGGCTGCAGCTTCTCAAGATCTTCCGAGGTTAGCCGCTGTGGCTGCTCATCATTCTCTCCTTGATCGTCCTTGCTTTGCTTATAGAGCTTTTGATACAGGTATGATGTAGTCCATATTTTGATCTTGATTGATTGTTGAACTTTTGTTGCTGTGTTCTTAATTCCGTGATCAAGTATAGATATGCTTGCCCCCGCTTTTTTATCTCAAAACTCATGGATTCCCATCCGTTGATTTAAGCTCGTCTTCGTTATTTTTAAACAGATTAGGGTTTCTGGATGATACTTCTGATGAGTTTGTGGAAGTTTGCATAATTTTGACTTTTGATTGTCTGCTTTATCTGATCCCCGTAATACCTTTCTTGCTTCTCGCAGATATGTCTGATCGTCATCGGTCTTCATACCAGACACCATCGTCGAGTCCCCACCGGTCTCCTTCACATAGAAGTCCGATATATCTCCGCCGAGGGGTGGCTCATCTAGGTCATTCCAACCAGATCTTCGTGCCCAGGAAGTTTCATCATCTTCGGGTCCGAGGGTTTCTATCACGAAGAAGGGGGATCCCCCGAAGGGATCTCGACATGTCGTTATCCGTCCTGCGACTAATCCTCTTCCCCAGCGTGTTGAACCGATGAATATTCAACCTCTTTGGTCCATGCCCCCTCAAACCACGATGCCATCTTCGGGATCTAAGGCTTCGCAACCCGCTGCTGTGATGAAAGGGACTTCTACTAAAGCCGTAGTGCCTCTGGCAGGTCCTTTGAGGAATCCGTTGGCTAAAAGGAAAGGTTCTGACATGAGTCCTCCCAAGTCAAAAAAACCGCTGCTGAGTCAATCCACCAGTTCTGATGTTGCTTCTGAAATACGAAGCATTTCGGTGGCTAAGAAAAAGGTTACCTTCAAGCATGTTGATCCCGAAGCCTTCAAGGTGAAGCATGGTCTTGAGTTCTTTGATGTTAAGTTCTATGCACCAGACGATGACCTTACCTATGATATGATTGTGAACTATAAATACGACGATCTTCATTTGCTGACCACTTTGGGGGCTTTCGAAGCGGGTTTGATGCTGCCTTTGTACAAGTCGGGGTATTCCTTTTACTATGATGTTTTGGCCGATCATGAAGGTTCTACCCATAATACCCATTGTCGCTCGGTGGTGCAGCTGAGTGGGAATTATCTTCGGACTCTGAAGGAATGCTATCTTCGGAGTAAGGGTGAAACGATGATGACCTGTTATACTCCTAATCCTGCTGAAAGAAGTTTGTATACTCCCGCCAATTTCAACGCCTCTTTTGGAGATTATGCCAACAGCAGGAATCGCAAGCCCTGTAGTATTGGTCTTCGTACCATTCCTGCTTCTCATGGTGAGGTTCGTCTTTTAAGTGAAGTGTGTGATACGAAGCTTCACTACGTTCCCGGTACCGAGGGATCTTCTCAGCAGAAAATTTTCCCTAATCGTGAAACGCTCAAGCGTGATCATGACTATGAATGGCATGCCACAGTCATCGAAGTTGTTGGTCCTTGGGCTTATGGCTGGGTGCCTGGGCAGCATGGGTGGCGTCCTGTTGCTGGCAGTCAACCTCGTGGTAGCGCTTCAGCTCGCTATGGTGATTTCTGCCCTGGCGGTTGAATTTCAACGGTATGAACTTTGAGTTTGCCTTTGACGCTCCTGACGAAGAAGAAAGTTCTGATGCTTTCCTTTCTTCGAAGGGTAATGCCGCTGCCAAGGTATGGTTCTCTCTGTTGCCCCTTTTCTTCTTGGTTTTAAGGTAACACGATGTAAGTAAATAATGGTCGTCGTACTGATATATCGAGTGTTATCTCTTTAGGCAAAGAAGAAAAATAAAATCGGCCCGGTTCAGTCTTCTACTGCCCCTGTGGAGGGGACTGATAATCTTGATGAGGTCAATAGCCCAGTGAACGATGAAGGTATTGAGGACGAAGAGGAGATTACCGATGATGAGGAACGGATAGAGACCTCTCCTCATAATCATAAGAACGACGAGGATACTGGTGATGCTTTCAATAAAGAAGAGGTTGCCCCTAATGGCGATGGTACTGGTGAGGAGAGAGCTATGTCTGACTTTCCGCTGACCGATCCTCCCATTGGATTGGTGCCAGGTCAGGGGGATAATGAGGCTGAGCTTCAGCCAATGAATCCTACTTCAGAGTTTTCTTTTGGTAAAATCCACTCCGCTGGGGGGTCAATGGATATCGACGCTGCCATGAGGTTAGCTGAGGAGTTTTCTCTGTTGTCGCCAAATGATGAATGAGATGTTCTTGGAGACGAGGGTGAGAGAATAATTGAGACCGGTGGTGAAGAAGTGGCTGCGGATAAAGGAAATTTGGGTGGTAAAGGTGATAAGGCTCATGCTAACAAAGGGGTCGATGCCACAAAGAGTTTTGATGGGGAAAAAGATGTGACCGATGCCGGAGCTTCCGCTGGTGCATCCTTGGAAGGCTTTGATATGGCCATGATGCAGGATGATGACGATGCTACATTGGACTGGTTGATGAAGAAAAATCTGATGTTTGTGCGGAACCCTGCCCCGGTGAGAAAAATTCCGACGCCTTCACCCGTCAAAGGATGCAGCTATCGACCCGTGATGTTGTTTCCGAAGCTTGGGAGAAATATTTGGGTGCTACTTCTACCAGCTTACTGGTCGATCCCCCTTCTTCTATTGCCGACATGATGGTTATTGCTGATGGGTATCAGTATGGTTTTCCCCATCAGCGTGTTCTCGAGGTTAGTTGTCGTAAATCGCTTTGTTTTATTGCTTGTGTGACTTTTTACTGATGGTCCTTATTTGCTCGCAGATAATGAGAAGTGAACATTGCAACCATACTTTGTATCAGTTTTTCAAAGCGAAGGCTTTTAAATTGGAAGCGAAGATTCGTCATCGTGAAGAGGAATTGAACGTTGCTGAGGCGCTCGTGAAGATAGCTAAACTGAAGAGCCAGCTGAAGGGGAAAGAGCAGCTGGGTGCCGAAGAGGAGAAGCTTCGTGTTGAACTTGCATTGGTCCATAGTGACTTGGAGAAGGCCCGCAACGATGCTTCATCTTCTAAAGGTTTGTTTTCTTTTTTCTATTCCCCTCTTCGGCTCTTTCTTTCGTCTTCTTAGTGTGCTATCTGAGTCTCCCGCCCTATCTTCAGCGGGTGTTACTGGAGAATTGGTATGGCTTCGGAATGAGAGGACTCGGCAAGCTTCCCGAATCAGGGAATTAGTGGAGAAAATTAAGAGTGAAGCCGATAAATGGAATGCTCGAGATGATGAGCACAATACCCTAGTAGCTGAGTGGCGAGAGAAGCGGACTCAAATGATTGATATGCAAAATAGTTATAATACCGATCGTCGTCAGTTTAATGATACCTTGTTATGGACTCGTGATAACCTTCGTGTTGCCCGTGAACATGCTACTAGTTTGGAGGCTAAGGTAACACATTTGGAGGAAGAATTACGCCAAGCTTGGTCATCCCATGATCTTGAGGTTAGGGATTATATACAGCAGCTTGTTCGGGAGAGAGACGATGCCAGAGCGGAGGCTCATGCCCTTAGTAATGCTTTAGCCGCCTCTCGAGCCGATGTTGCTCGTTTAGTGGATTTTGAGAAAGACCTCAAAGTGAACATGTACATGCTTACTAAGGGCATAGAAGAAATGAATAACGAAGTCAACCATCTTCGCCATTTAGACTCCATGAAGCAGGTAGAGTTGGATGAGTGTCAGTTTGCTCTTACGAATCTTCGGTTGGATTATAAGAAAATTTCAGACGAGTACGATTTTATTGATGACGCTCGAGACGCTGTAGTTAATAAGTATGAGATAGCTTCGGCTAGAGTCGAAGGTATACAGTTATTTGGTTACGAATAGTTCTTCGGTTCTAATTTTCTAACCCAACTTTGTCTTCTTTTGTCAGAGCTCGAAGGACAGCTTGACCTTGCAAATGAGAAGCTTGAAAAGACTCAATCTGCCCTAGTAAAGCAGGAGGGCCAGGCCAAATATTTTGAGAATTTGGATGTATCTCGGGATACCACAGCAAAGGAAGCATCCAAGGAAGTAACCCGACTGACATCCTTGTTGTCACAGTATAAGCTTAAATCCACCATGATTGCATATAAGGCTCGCTGCCATCTTGCAGAAGAGGCGAACAAAACTCTGATCGGGATCGAGCAAGGCCTTCAGAAAGATCACGGTATTGTCAAGCACTATCCTCGTCTTCCTATGCCCGAGCCCCTAACTTCTTCCTATGGTACTTCTTCGGGAGGCAGCGTTCCCTCCTCTCAGAAGCAAGATCCCGCTGGTCATATTGGATCTTCTAAGGGAAAGTAGACTTCCTATAATTATTATAGAAAGTTGATCTTCGTTGATTACTTGTTTTCGAGCCATTTTTTGATGTATTTTTGTGTTTCTTGTTAAACTTTCCAATCTTGTAATCAACTTTTATGGAATAGATCATCGTTTGTTTGGGTATGTGCAGCTTTGATTCATCTGCATGGTTAATTTGATTACCTTTTTAGATGTTGAGCAAATTGTAGTTGCAGGAAATCTTACACTACACCCCTCACAAGAATCCACACAACTAAGACATTTGAAGATGAACAACTGTGATTTTTATTGATTAATTCCTTGAATGTTTACAAGATAAAATAAAAAAGAGCTAAAGAAATTACAATCACTACAAACTTTCTCTCTCCTAATGACTTGTCTAACACTCCGAAAAAGATCTCCCTTTCAACAGACTTGTTCAACTCTTTATATAGGGTAGTACATAGTGGATGATAGCTAGACTGTCCTTTATTTTCGGGAATGACTTGCGAAATATCGCAAGTGTACAAATACACAAACTCGTAGTTCTCCTAGATCTCGCTAGATCTTCACACCCTTCTCGTGTTCTGGCTATCGTCGTCCATTGCGTCATTTATATTACTCGTCTGCGACGCCTTCGCAACGCCGTCGTTTATTGATCTCGCGAGGTATTGATGTCGCAAAATTCTGATCCTATATCTTGCCTCTTCTCATGTCTTCTCTGTGAATAAGAGAATGTCATGAGAACCAGTATTTTGAAATGTCGCAATCGTTTGTTTTCCATCAATTTTTGCCGACAAAATTCCGCGGATTTAGGGATGACTGTTTACACGTATCTAAAATTTTCCCTTTTTACCGGCACATTTAATGTTATCCGGTTACTCTTTTCTTGTCTATTTAAAGGGGAATTCCTTATGAAAGTATTTCTTTTCTTTTACTTCGTCTTCTTCATCGTCTGCAACTTTTTCTCATTGTTTTTCTTCATCGTCTTCTTCATCATTTTTCTCGCTATTATTCTTACGCTCTCGTTGTCATCTTTCTTTTTTTCTGCTACTGTTTCTATGGAGCCATCAAGGTTTGTTAATTTTGCTGAATTTGATCACTTTGTGATTGATCTCTCTTATTGAAGTTGTTTTGCTTTGATACTGTTCTTCTTTTAATGATTTCCCTGCCGTTTTTGTTTTAGCAAGAACAAATCTACCACCAAGTTCACCATTGTGAACCCTACTATCTCCATGGGCTCGCAACCGAAAACTACTGTCACTAAAAGAAAGTCTGCGAATAGCAAGGTATTTAAGAAACATTTACTCTTTTAATAACAATATTGTTGCCTCTGTTTCTTATTTAACTTGTAATTCGCAGGATGACAAAAATGTTGATAGGTCCCCCAAGAAACCTCGCCATTCTAAACCTGTTGTACCTGCTGTTTCTTTTCCTATATATTCAAACTTACAACTCCTCCTGCGAAATCTTCGCAAGATAAACCTACTGTTTCTTCCTGCGAAAATATTGTTGATGATCTTTCTCCTATGCCTGAATTTTTCATAGATCAAATCCCTCATAACAGTCCCGCTGCGAATGAGCCCATTTCTTCTCCCATTGTTAATGCCTCTACTGTTTCCCCAGTTATTAATCTTCATGACACTTCCTCTTCTCATGATATTCCTTTAACAAAAAATGACTCATCTCTTCCTTCTTATATCGTCGTTACTTCCTTATCTGAGCAAATCCCTCTTACTAAGGAAAATTTGGAAGGAATAGACGTGGCCTTCAAAGTTCTATCAGATATTGTGAACGATGCCAAGAAGACTTCTGTCGATCCTATCAAATCTAATGTCTGCGAGGTTTTGAACAAATACCTTGGCTCCGATAGAATTTCGCAAACATCTTTGGAGCAAGAAGTTAACATTTTGAAGAATGATCTCCAAGCTATGACTGCAAAGTGTAATATTCTCCAACTTGAGAATCAAAAACTTCAAAATGTTTCGCTGGATCGTGATAATCTTCGCAAGAAGAACGAAGAGTTGAAAGGTACAATCTTTCCTCTATATTCTCCATTTTTTTTTATAATATTGAACCTCAAGCCCTTGTTCGCCCTTCAAGCTTTAAACCAGAAGCGAAAAATGGAGATATATCAGTTGGAATCTACTGTTGAAGAAGCTCGAATGGATAGAGATGCTTGGATGGAGCAATATAACCAATTAGATAATCTTCATACATATTCTGTTGATCAAATAAATAATCTTTCTAAAGACTTAGTTCAGGAACAAGGCTCACTAAGTAATGAATTATCTCGCCTCTCTTACTCTTTGACTAAAGCTAATTTGGAGTTGGAAACTTTATCAGATGAGAATGGAATTCTTTCTCAAGAGAAGCGAACTCTGTTAAACAAGGTGGCGATTTACTCGCAACAGTCTGATGTTTGTCAAAAAATATGTAAAGAACAAGAACGATCTCTTTGTTCGCTGAGAAATCAACTCGAAGAAGTTACTGCCGAGAAGGATAAACTTATCCAGGGTAGAATAATCTTAAGTGTAAAGGCAAACCAATTCAAGGATCAATGTTCCAAGTTAGAAGAGTCCAATTCTTCCCTTGCAAAAGAAAATGCCTTACTTGTTTCTAACGAAAAAAGCTTGCGATCTCGACTGAAAGGCTTAATTGGAGATAATTTTGACAATGCCATGGATCACTTGGAGAATAGTTGTTCGGCTATAATCCAATATCTTACCTCGCAAAAGGAAGGTAGTCATATTATTTGACTACCTTAATCCATTTATTTTTTATTTTGTAATATTTTCCTTGCGAATTCCAAAAATCTGAATGATTTTCTATGTTCTTTTCTTTTGCATATTCTGAGAAAAATCTTGATTCCTCTATTGCCACTCTAAAATCTGACTATTCAAAAATTCGCAAAGAAAATGGAATACTCGTTGCTTCCCTTGCTCGGTCTTGCGATCGTGCAGAAAGAAGATTCGATTATATGTCTGACTGCAAAGATATAGAGAGTAGAAATCATCAGAAAGCACTCCTTCGTCAATTTCATCTTAAAGCCGAAGTTCTTGTGAATGATGTTTTACTATCTAAATCTCTTGATCCTGTATCTGTCGAACCTCTGGAAGTAAGCGATGATGAAGTTCCTAACCCTCCTGACATCGATTATGATTACAATAGTGGCGAAGAGATCGCAAATGAAGAGACAATCCCTCCTAGGAAAGCTGTCAATGATGATCTGGATGATGGAGGATCTTGTGGAAATATAATAACTGGCGAAAATATGGATAAAGTCGCTGAAGAAAACCCATTATCTCCTTCTGGTGAAAAAACTGATATTTGAGAATTGACTTTCTCTTGTAATTTTTCTTCTTGTACTGTTATTTCTTTATGTACTTCAGTCATTTTTTAGATGTGTTCATCTACTTATTTTTACTCTTTCTTGCAACGAGTTTAATTCTTGATATTTAATAATTACTATTTTGTTTTCCATTATCTTCATTTATATTGAAATTCATCGTTGCGACAAGATCGCAGGACGTCTTTACATTTTCATGTAATGACCCATTGATCTTGCCTTATCATTGTTCTTGTGTCGTCTTATTTTGCCTTCCTAGTTAAAGGTCTTATTTTGCCACCCCTCATTGCGACAAAATCGCAGGACGTCTTTACATTTTCATGTAATGACCCATTGATCTTGTCTTATCATTTCTTTAGTATTGTTGCCTCTGCAGGATGTTTTTGTTGCGACAATATGACAGGCCTAAAAAATTCTTTCGAATTTAAAGCCCCATGACATTGCCGTCTTGCGACGAAATCGCAGGACGTCCTTACACTTTCATGTAAAGACCCATTGATCTCGTCTTAACCTCGCGTTAGTATTATTGCCTCTTCAGGATCATCACACAAATATGACAAGCCTAAATTTTCTTGCGAAAATAGAGCCTCATGACATTTGCGTCTTAAGACACTTATCAGCTCCCTAATGGAGGGTGCCGCCCTTATCATCTCCCTGGTTGCCCCTTCAAGGAGGCGTACATCGGCCATACAAGACTAGCTCCTCCCATCCGGTCTTAACAACAACCAGTTGTTTTCGCAAAGATCTTATCCCTTATGCCCTTGGTTCAGACTGCACCCTAAGTGGACGGGCCGAGTGCGGCATGTGCCAAGACTTTCCAAGAAAGAGACTCTTGGCTCGTGTACCTCGGCGCCTTGGTCGCGACCCAGACCCTCGGTCGCCCAACCAGGGTATAACCTTATATAGTTGGAAATCCAATGTATCTCTCCCGGATGGGCTTTATTGACACCAAATTTTCATGACTCAGGTTCCAGGGGCGGTGTAACCTTTTCCCTGAGCCATGTCAAGAGATACCCCCTTATATGACGCACTTTAGGTCTTACATTTGCCTCTTACGAAATATCATTCGCGAACTAGGGTGTACGCCATAAAGGTTCGTCCCATTCACTCACTCTTTCATTTCTGTCAATTCATTCAATCATTCATTTTTGATTATCTCTTGTTATTTTATTTGCGAGATATTCGCACATTCTTTCTTTATTTTTTGTAATTTCGCAATCACTCTGTCGCAGGAACATTTCATATGAATTCATTTCATTTCATCCATTCAATATTTCGCAACTTATTCTTTCCCTTCCATCTTCTATGGGTAATATTTCTTGAGATATAATCTATTCCACGGTCTATCCAATCTTTGGCCCACATCTTTACCCTCAGGATCCATTAATCTATATGCCCTTGTTCCAACTATCTCCTTGATGATATAAGGTCCATCCCACTTTTTCGCCAACTTGCCACCACTTTCTCGCTGATATATTGGTGTTTCTCTCAATACCGTATCTCCTGGTTGAAATTCGCGTGTCTTGACACATTTGTTATATTCTTTAGCTAATCTTCGCTGATAATTCTCCATATGCTGTAGTGCTCTTTCTCTCTTTTCCTCTAATTCATCTAATTTAACCAAAATGTTACCCGCACTAAGATTTTTCTCCCAAGCTTCTCTCTTCGTTGTTGGAATAATAACTTCTCTTAAGTACAACTTCAACTCCATATGTTAGACAAAATGGTGACATTCCCGTAGCTTCTCGCCTTGTTGTATTGTAAGCCCATACTGCATTATGCACTTGTTCACACCATCCTTATTATGTCCTTCTAACTTGTTCTTCAGTATATCTGCGATTATTTTATTTGTTGCTTCCGCCTGTTCATTGGCCTGCGGGTATAAAGGAGTTGATTTCCCACATTTTATTTGAAATGCATTAAGCAGCAATTTTATATTTTGTCCCTCAAACTGTTTCCCATTGTCGATACCAACTGTCTTTGGAATTCCAAATCGCATACTATGTTTTCGAATATGAAGGTAAAAATATCTTTATCGCGAATGTGTTGTACCGCTTTTACTTCGCCCACTTTGTGAAATAATCAGAGCGACAATCAGATATCTCCTCCGCCTGCACTGTAAAAAAGGTCCTACAATATCTAACCCCCACTTTCCAAAAGGCCATACACTTGTTGAAGAGGTTAATGGTGCTCCTGGTGCATGTATTTTCTTTCCGTGCCTCTGACAATCTTTGCAACGTCTTGATATTTGTTTCGCATCTTCATGCATATATGGCCAATAATAGCCTTGCATTTTCGCCTTATGTGCTAAAGATCTTCCGCCACTGTGATTTCCAGCATCCCCACTGTGAAACATTTTTAACACCGCTTCTCCTTCCTTTCGTGTTAAACATCTAAGCGAGGGTCCATTAAAGGATCTTCGGTATAATACCCCATCTCTTAATTCATAATTTGTTACACGGCTTTTTAATTTGTGCATCTCTAATCTATTTCTTGGCGTTTCTCCTTTCATTAGATAAGCATGAAGTTATGTTCTCCAATCTTCGCAATAGGGTCTTTGTGCTCCATCTTCTATGAGCATTACTTCTGTTTCTTCCTCTTCCTCTTTGTTGATTGACGGTGATAGAAGTGTCTGCATTTTTATGCATCTCGCAGTTGGGTCTGTCATCATACTTGATATAAAAGCAAAAGCATCCGCGAGTCTATTATCTTTTCTGGATATGTGTCTCCATTTTATTTTTGGTATCTTCGCCGTCAATTCTTCAACAAGTTTTTTGTATTTTTTCAAGGATATTTCATTTGTAGTATATTTTTCTTTTATCTGGCGAATAGCTAACTGGGAATCACTGGTAACTCTTACATTCTCCAACTTCATATCTATTGCAAATCGCAAAGCATGTATTATAGCTTCATACTCTGTTTCATTGTTAGTAGATGCAAATTCCAATCTGAAATAAAAAGCCATTTTATTGCCTTCTGGCGAAATTACAATGATCCCAATTCCATTACCTTCTCCATTTGACGATCCATCTACCAATATTTCCCATCTGTTTGGCTCAGTTAATAAATCCCTTGGATTTCCATGCTCTTCTTCTATATCCATCATTTCTTCCACTGCTTCATCTTCTTCCAATGGAAATTCTGCTAAAAATTCTGCAACGACTTGTGATTTGGGTGAGGATAGTATTTCATATTTGAGTTTGCAATGACTTACTTGAGCATTCCATCTTTCAACCCTTCCTGACCTTTTTGAATTTTTCATGACTGACTCAATTGGTACTTTTGTCATTACCTTAACTGTGTGTGCTTCGAAGTAGATGCGAAGTTTAAATGTTGCGTAAACTAATGCCAAAATTAGTTTTTCAATTTTTGAATAATTTTTCTCCGCGACATTGAATGTTTTCTTTGATGTAATAGATTGGTTTTTCCACTCCTGCGTCCATTCGCAATAATACTGCGCTTAGTGCATGCGAGGTTGTCGCAAGGTAAATTAGTAATTCTTCCCCGGGTTCTCGCTTTTTGTAAGATTGATATATCCATTAGATGTTCTTTTATTCCTTGTAACGCTTTTTCACATTCATCTGTCCATCGAAATTTCGCTCCCTTTTTAAGTATGTTGAAAAAATGCTTGCACTTATCAGATGATCGCGAGATGAACCTTCCTAGCGAAGCTAATAGTCCATTTAACTTTTGCACATCTTTCACTGTTGCTGGTGTCGGCATATCGCGAATTGCATGTACTTTCTCTGGATCGACTTGTATTCCTTCTTTTGACACAATGTATCCTAAAAATTTTCCAGATGCCACCCCAAAGGTACATTTTTCCGGATTTACTTTGATGTTGAAATGTCTCATTTGTTCAAAAATTTCTTTCAAATACCATACATGATCTTTTGCTTCTTTACTTTTTATTAACATGTCATCCACGTATACCTCTAGTGTTTTATGTATCCATTTTTCGAACACTTTTTCTACCATCCTTTGGTATGTTGCTCCAAAGATTTCGCAGACCAAATGGCATTTTTGTGTAACAAGATAATCCTCTTGGAGCGAAAAAGGCAGTATGCTCTTGGTCTTCTTGCGAGAGGAATTTGATTGTATCCCTTGTATCCATCAAGAGAGGATATCCTTTCATTTCATGTCCGACTCAACCATTTGCGGAATATCTGGCAAAGGAAAACTATCTTTTGGACAAGCTTTGTTTAGATCGGTAAAATCTATGCAAATTCTTATCCCTTTTTTCTTCTTTGGGACTACGACCATATTCGCTATCCATTCGGGGTATTTTGCTTGTCTAATAATTCCAAGATCAAGCATCTTTTGTAACTCTTCTTCTATTTGAGGATGATATGTTGTTGCAATTTTTCTAATTCTCTGCTTGAATGGTCTTGCATTTTTATCAATCTCTAATTTATGGCACGCTACAGATGGATCTATTCCAGGCATCTCATCCATATCCCACGCGAAAATGTCTTTATAATCTCGCAACAAATCAGTAGTCTTTCTTTCCTCATCTATCTCCAACAAATCAGTTCCAATATTCACTTCCTTTGTTGGTTCTGCCGCAGTGTAGCTAGCCTTCGGTTCTCCCATGGGCATTGGTCCTTTTACTTCCTTCGCAAGTTCATTCTCTTCACCATATATTCCTTTTCTTTCTTCTGCTCTTATCATGTAAGTTCTAAATTCTTCTTCCTTTTTCGCTGCATTTGCCATCTTCTTGCGATCTTTCTTTTCGCCTCTTCACCTGTTCTTCATAATGTTTTACTTCGATTTGATGATATATCCTTCCTTTATCGGTATCTCCTCCGATTTCGCCAATTCCACTCTAAGATAGGAAATTTGACACATTGATGAAATGTTGATGCTACAGCTTTTATTGCATGTATCCATGGTCTTCCCAACAACATGTTATATGGTGATTCCATATCCACTACACATAACGTCACATGTGTTTCAATTTCTCCCAACAAAATTCGTATTTTTATTTCCCCTTTAGGTTTTGTTATGGATTTGCCGAAACCATAGATATGATATGTTGCGGAAGTCATTTCTTCAACTTTGTACCCCAATTTTTTATAAGCATGATAAAAAATTATATTCACTGAACTCCTTGTGTCCACCAAAGTTCTATTTATTGCCCATTCTTCCACTGTTTTTGTTAATTTTCCTTCTTCTTTGCTTGCACTTATCGTAATCACTAATGGAGATGTGTGATTTAAATTCTCTCCTGATATCTCCATTGCGGTGAACATAATCTTCTGTTTTTTCCCATTCTTTCAAGGGTGACGCTTTATCTGTTGTTATAATTTTCTTTCCTTCAAAATCTCTTTTGTGTATTCTCCCTCTGATACTTTCATGAAATTCATTAACCATTGTTTTTGTAATCATATTACATTCCAATTATCCATTACTCTCTTTGATTCTGGCTTTCTCCAATTTATCCATCATACTCTTGATTTAAACAATTTTAGTGACAATATCCAATCTCTTATCTTCAATCGGTTCCATGTTTCTAGAGCCAATATGTAGTTGCAGGAAATCCTACACTACACCCCTCACAAGAATCCACACAACTAAGACATTTGAAGATGAACAACTGTGATTTTTATTGATTAATTCCTTGAATGTTTACAAGATAAAATAGAAAAGAGCTAAAGAAATTACAATCACTACAAACTTTCTCTCTCCTAATGACTTGTCTAACACTCCGAAAAAGATCTCCCTTTCAACAGACTTGTTCAACTCTTTATATAGGGTAGTACATAGTGGATGACAGCTAGACTGTCCTTTATTTTCGGGAATGACTTGTGAAATATCGCAAGTGTACAAATACACAAACTCGCAATTTTCCTAGATCTCGCTAGATCTTCACACCCTTCTCGTGTTCTGGCTATCGTCGTCCATTGCGTTATTTATATTACTCGTCTGTGACGCCTTCGCAACGCCGTCGTTTATTGATCTCGCGAGGTATTGATGTCGCGATATTCTGATCCTACACAAATCTAGCCAACAGAGTGATTAAATAAAAATAATACATAGTGTTTGATGTCAATAACGAGGATATGTACATTCGTTACTGATTTCGGACCTGTCACCCCGCTGGTTAACCCTTGGCCAGAGGATTACCAAACGGTGGGGGTCGGAGCAACGTTCCCGGATATGTAATGCGTTATTGGACGATGTACATGCATTCATTCCGCTGAACCTTTGCCTTTTAGATTGGTTGGGTATCTCTTTCTGATAGATGCCTTCCCCATGGTCGTACACTTATAGACGCTGATAGGGGAGTCCGGAGAGATTGTATATGGCTACTTTCCCCAATAAGGATTTTGCAAAAAGTATGTTTGATTGATGAGTCGAGGTATGCTATTCCTCATCCAGAGATAGAAACATGTCAAGCGAGTATGTTTTCTTCTTCTGGTGCTCTTCACGCAGATGCAGAACCGCGTTGTTTTTATGGATAATATGGCTTGAGATATTTGGCATTCCACGGGTGTCTGAGGAGTTCTCCTTTCAGGTTACGCAGATAATAAGATCCGTTTCCTGCGATGTCGTGTATAACAAATGGTCCTCCCCATGTTGGTGCTAACTTGCCCCACTTTTTCTCTCGCTGGTATTGGGATATAGTTCTCAGCACATACTGTCCTTTTACAAAATTTCTAAGTTTAACCTTCTTGTTGTATTCCCTTGCTAATCTTCGTTGGTAGTTTTCCATACTCTGCAGCGTTATTTCTCTTCTTTCCTCCAGATCGTCGAGCCTCTCTAACATCATATCCGTCGTGAGATTCTTTTCCCACGCTTCAGTCTTCGTTGTTGGCATAATGATTTCTGTTGGGATGACTGCTTCGGCTCCATAAGTGAGAAGGAATGGTGATTCTCCTGTAGCGGACTTTCGGGTCGTTCGGTATGCCCATAACACGTTGTGTAGTTGTTCACACCATCGCCCCTTGTGTTCATCCAGCTGCTTCTTGAGGATAAGTGCAAGGGTTTTATTTGTGGCTTCGGCCAGTCCGTTGCTTAGAAGATAGATGGGGGTTGATTTATTCTTCCTGATTTTGAAGGTATCGAAGAGCATGTCTATGTTCTTTCCCTGTAGATGTTTGCCATTGTCGGAGACAATCCCTGCAGGGATACCGAACCTGCAAATGATATTTTGAAAGATAAATGTGAATACGTCTGAGTCACGGATCCTAGCCATGGCCTTGGATTTTACCCATTTGCTGAAGTAATTTGTGGCTACAATTAAGAATCGTATTTTCCCCGATCATTCGATCAGGGGTCCGACGATATCTATGCCCCATTTTGAGAAAGGCCAAGGACTATCCACTGAATTCAGCTTTGTTGCAGGAGCATGGATTATTTTAGCAAACCGCTGATATTCCTCACACCCCCAATACATTCTCGCAGCATCCCGTATCATCTGTGGCAAATAATACCCGTGCATCTTTGCTTTATCTGATAGTGATCTCATTCCGCTGTGGTTGGCTGCATCTCCATAGTGTATGTCTTTCAAAACCTGATGTCCTTCTTCTCTTCATAGGCAGCGAAGCAACGGTCCAAGGAAAGACTTCTTATATAAAACCCCGTCCCTAAGGTCATATCTTCCTGCCTTTGACTGCACCTTTCTAGCCTGTTTCAAATCCGTAGGCAACGTTCCCTCTTTGAGGAAGAGATGGACTTCAGTTCTCCAATCTTCTTCGTTTTTGAAGTCTTCATCTTCGTTCGCTCTTGTCATGATGTCATCTTCATGGAAGTCATCAGCGATATCTTCCCCCACATCCTCGTCAGCGATATCCTCCCCTACATCGTCTTCATGATTTGTATTGAGGGATTCCTGAAGAGTAACTGAAGGCTCGTATACTCTGGTTATTTTGATTGCTTCGATGCTTTCGTCTTTTAACATGGACGATATGTACGCCAGTGCATCGGAGTGCCTAAGGTCTTTTCTGCATAGATGCCGAAATTTGATGCTAGGTGCTTGGGATGCAAGAGTTTGGACCAAAGACATGTATGCCGAGAGGGTCTCATCATACACGTTGTATTCTAGGATTATTTGTCGTATGACCAGCTGTGAATCACTCGTCAGGCGTACCTCGGTTATACCCATTTCAATTATTGAACGAAGAGCATGGACCACGCCTTCGTATTCGACGATGTTATTGGTATGTTCATTAAACTCTAATCTTAGCGCATGCACGATTCTTTCTCCGGTGGGAGTAGTGATTACGATGCCTATGCCTGCCCCTTCTCTATTTCTTGACCCGTCTATGAAGACTTCCCATCGTCTTTGATTTGAAGGTTCGAGGACATCGACTGGGTCTGCTCCTTCTTCTACTTCTGGTACGCCCCTTACTTCCTCATCGTTACCCAAGGGTAGGTCTGCTAAGAAATCTGCCAAGACTTGGGACTTCTGGGAATGTCGTATTTCGTGGATAATGTTGAACTGATCGAGGTGAGTGTTCCACTTCGCTATCCTTCCCACTTTCCCATCACTTTTGAGAATATCTTCTAACGGTGCTTTGCATGGAACACAGACGTAGTGGGAAAAAAATAAGTCCTTAGCTTTTGGTTTGCCCATACTAGTGCCAGGATGAGATGCTCAATCTTTGTGTAATTTCTTTCTGCCGAATTAAGAGTCTTGCTCACGTAGTAGATCGGTTGCTCTATCTTCGTATTTGTCTTGACTAATACTGTGCTGACTGCATCCTCCATTGCTGCAATATAAAGAGCCAATACCTCGTCTGGATCGGGTTTTTGTAAGATCGGGATTGTTGCTAGATACTCTTTGATCTTCTGGAAAGCTTCTTCGCACTCTGTGGTCCATTCAAACTTGCTTCCTTTTTTGAGGATGTTGAAGAAGGGTTTGCATTTGTCCGATGACCTGGCGATGAATCTTCCCAGAGCTGCTAAAGATCCGTTGAGTCTTTGGACTTCTTTCAGGTTCTTTGGGGACGACATTCCTACGATGGCCTGGATCTTAGCAGGATCTACTTCAATGCCCCTCTTCGTTACTCGGTATCCTAGGAATTTTCATGACGTGACACCGAATGTGCATTTTTCCGGATTCACTTTCATGATGTGTTTCCTCATGGCTTCAAAGATATCTCTCAGGTCTTGATGGTGGTCCTTGCGCAGCTTACTCTTGACGAGCATATCATCCACATAAACTTCCAGGGTTTTCCCGATCCATGGTTTGAAAATAGCGTCGACCATCCTCTGATAGGTTGCCCTTGCGTTTCTAAGTCCGAAAGGCATTCTTGTGTAACAATAGAGGCCGTGCGGGGTGTAGAATGCAGTATGTTGTTGATCTTCTTCCGCCAGGGCTACTTGGTTGTAACCAGAATGTCCATCCACAAACGATAGTTCTTCGTACCCTTCGACGGCTTCTACCATTTGATCTATACTTGGGAGTGGGTAGCTGTCCTTTGGGTACGCCTTATTGAGGTTGGTGAAATCGATGCATATTCTTACTCCCCCGTTTTTCTTGGGCATGATGACCATGTTTGAAATTCATGTCGGGTATTTGACCTCCTTGATGAATCACACTTCTAACAATTTACAAAGCTCTTTTCGATTGCTTGGTGATATTCTGGTGCTATCTTTCGTACTTTCTGCCTGAAAGGTGCGGTGCCTGGTTTTATACGAAGTTCATGTTGGATTATCTTTGGATCGATTCCCGGCATGTCTCCTATCTTCCATGCAAAGATATCTGCATATTCTGTGAGTATCTTTATCAGGGCTACTTCTCTGTCTTCATCCATCAGGGTTCCTATTTTGATCCTTTTCGGGTCTTCTTTGGTCCCTATATTGATCTCTTTCACTGGTTCTACGGGTGTGAACGTGGGTTTTGTTTCCCCTAAGAGAGGGACGTTCTTTAATTGCTATTTGGTGGGCTCTTCAGCTGTTGAAGTGCTTGCTTCAGCATTTAGAACGATGCTTCCCTTGCTCAAACTTTTCCCGGAGATCTCTTCGAGATAAAGATCAATTGCTTTTTCCTTGGCAGCTTCTTTGTTGCGACTCCTTCGAGATTTCCGCTACTCATCTTGTTCGTTATTGAGATGATTTTGTAGAGCTTGGCATTCTCGGGATGTAACCTGATCTCCATTTATCTCCATTACCTCTTTGGGTGTTGGAAATCTAAGGAACTGATGATAGGTGGTTGCTGCTACTCCTTTGAGTTTGTGTACCCATTTCCTTCCGATGATAGCATTGTAGGGAGAAGGTGCTTCTACTACGCTGAATCGAGTATCCACCTTCATTGGTCCTGCGTCCACTTGTAGGACAATATCACCTAACGGTTTTGTTGGTGCCCCATTGAATCCATAGATGGTATAGTACGAGGACATCAGCTGCTCATCATTGAGCTCCATTCGCTTGAATGTGTCATAGAACAGAACATTAACTGAGCTCCCTCCGTCGATGAGGACTTTCTTGATATTACACCCAGCCACTGGTAGTGTGAGGACCAAAGGATCATTGTGATCTTCCATGTCTTCCTCGACATCATCGGCCTCAAAGGTCAACAACGCGTTCATCCATTGCTCGTGTTCGTCAACTTATACTCCATCGACTTTGTATATCTCACAGTAGTCCTCGAATCGCTTCCTTAGCCTTTTTCCTATCTCTGCGCCGTTAGCGAGGGTCCGGTAACTTTGGAACAAGAGATGGTATTCAGCGTTCGGTTTCCTTCGGGTAGCTGAACTTGTTTGCTTTGTTTGGTCCTATCTTCGGTGTTTGCCTTGTGTATGTACTGCGTGAGAGCTCAACTATATCCTATTCTGATCCATCTATAAATAGGCTAGAAATCAAGACTTATAGTTTTGATCACTAACATTGACAAACATGCTTGAGATAGCAACGCGTGCGAGTTCGACCGAGCAATGCTCTAACACTTAGACCTTTCACTTTTAAACAAGACAAATACTAGGTTAGTTAACTAGCATTTCTTGTTAAGGCATTCGATTAGACTTGAATAACCGAAACCTCCACTTTGATAAGTCTAACTAAGATTAGAATTAACTTAGTTTCTCTTATCCGGAATCGAATTGGACTAAACAATTCATCCCGAAAACCTTTTCTTTTGTTAAGCCATAAACAATTCATACAAACCAAATAAATCAACTTGTATAATTATTTACCTCAACCGGAAGCAATTGAAACAACGTAGACATTAAGTACCGCAATTGCACCGAAATTTTGTAAGCCTACGATTGATACCAAACAATAAAGCAAGATAACAATAGTTTTTCTTAACCGGAAACAATTGAATCACACACACATCCATACACAAATAATGGAATAAACATCAATTGTAAAGAAAAATCAATAAATATATGCAATAAAATCAGGCTTTTCTTAAACAGGATTAACTAACAAAGTCGTTACCTCAAATTTTGCATCCTCTTCTCCAATATGTTTGCATCTTCTTCTTTCCAGGGAGAATTGATACCAAAATATCATTATGTTGTCATCCTTTTGCAAGATAAAAGAACAACAACAACCAACCTTTACCAGAGAAAGGTTGAAAACCGATTTTAACTTATGCAATGCTAAAGTTGAAACCCCGAAACACATATGCTTTTATGCTAAACCAAACGATTCAACATATTATGACTTTTTCATATATTGTTTCAATCAGAACCCCTCATGATCCTTTGACAAAGCCTACCAACAAGGGCTAGAACTTAATCCTGCTAAACCAAAAAGTCACTCAAACCATAAGGGTTCACAACATATGAGATCGAATAATAAGGTCATGAAAACCGAAATCAAACATCCCATAACATACATAGCAATAAGATAAAGCATTCAAGCACATGCTATGTAAACCAAAAACTATCACAAGAAAAATTATAAACCAATAATTTTATTCATAATAAGATAGTTTTATTCATAATAGACCTAATACAATTATTGAAAGAGATCAAAAGTTGATGTCTATTTTCTTTGATTAAGTATTACAACAAATAACTTAATCTCTAGTGGTTCTCTTATTGTTCACTGAGGTTTCTTCAGTGTTCAAACTTTTGAAGCATGTCTCAAGAGACTTGTCTGCAACCACTTCTTGTTTTTCAAGTTCTTCAGTTAGAACTTTGAGTTCAGCAAGAATACCTCTTGTTTGATCAACTCTTTCTTTGAGCCAGTCTTGATGATGAACTGTCATAATGAGATTGGTTCTCAGTTCTTCAAAACCATGGATATAGTCAATCATACAATCAGAACGAATCCACTTTATTTCGGTTGGGTTTTGTAGATTGTAAGCCAACAGACATGACTCATCTTATGATCCAACCGAACTATCAGAATCATAATTTGACATGATTTTTGATATGTTTTTCTTCTTCCTTTCTATATTGAGTCCTTGACAATCCTTAACCTTTTGAGCTTCCTCATTAGCCTTTGTGACACTGCGAGTTATTGGAGGCATGCTAGGTTATATAAATAAGGATTGATCAGGGTTTCAAAATACAGGCAAGAGATAGTTTCCCTTTAAGAAGAGACAACTCTCGGACCGAAAATATCAGGAAATTCCGAAAATATTACTAAAATATATTTCGTTTCCTTTGTCCGAACTTCTCATTCTGGAAGGTTTATTAAAATTCGAAAATTCTAAATAAAACCTATTTTGGAAGATCATGATAAACATGAACACTTTTTAGACAGACATGGATTCGCAGTAATCCATAAAATGTTACAGATTTTTCTGATAATCAAAGAAAAAAAAATGTGCTCTCGTTTTTCATGTGCTTTTCTCATCCATAATTAAGAGCACGAAGAAGGATGAGAGTGCACAATATTGATACAACTAAGTTGTATCGGAGTAAGCTTTTTCTAGCTTACAACGAGTATCAGAAACATAGTTCATGCTTCTCTTTGGGAATTTCTTCCCAAAATATTTTCTCCCAGAATAATGATCTTTTCTAACTCTCGAGATATGATCATGTGGAGAAAATGTACTGATGTAAGAATTTTCAGAGATAGATAAATCTCTCTTAATTCTGTCAATGAGATTTTCATAAGATTTTCTCATTCTAAGGATTTCCTTATGGTGCACATCAGCATGATTATCTGAAACAATTATCGAAAATTCCTGTTCGTTTCTTTTGGCAGAGATTCTCTCTTTCCCTTTCTCATGGAGTCATTCTTCATCAAAACAATAATTGTTTCGATATGGGTGAGGAGGAACCTTTTTCCAGAAGCGATTATCAACTCTTTTCTCTAAATCTTTTGGGTAGTGGTATAATCTGTCTTTCTACCGAGGAATGGTCTTTCAGTTTTTTAAGACAAGAAACTTCTTTCAATATTTTTACCACCGTATTTTGAAGAAGTATAAGTTTCCTGTTGTTGATGGTGGATTTTAGTTCAGGGCTAAAATTGTAAAAGCCAAATTTAATACGCTGACATCCTGCTGCAGAGGATAAAGCTATCTGAGTGATGAATACTTCTTCACTTTATAAATTCACCTAGAATGGAGCACGTGGCAACAATACCAAATATTCTGTGAATTAAATACACAAAATTCATCAAGGATGGAGCATGTAGCAACAATCCCAAATACCCTGTGATTTTTTTGCATTATTTATAATGCATGACTAGCCTTGTATTTCCTGTGTTGTGCCCGCAGAACTCTCATTATTAGTGCAGCATGACGACTGAGTGTTACTCTCAGCAGAGTAACACAAATCTCCAAGTGTCAATAATGAGGCATACACGAAGTACCCGTACAGGCTACATATCTCGGTGTGTTATACTAGCCCGATTGAGTATATTTCCCAAGGGAAATCTGGACTGTCCGTGTCAGTCTCAGAAACAATCACGATCACGCAAGTTGGCCGCATAATTTAACCAGCCTAGACGATCCTCAGCAGGAGCAGGCTACCACCACAATGACCACCAATGGACCCGTTTATGCCCTGGTCGGTCGAACACACGCCATGCTCCCAAACAACCACCAAACGCTAGCCTGAAGTAGGATGGTTGGGCTGGTGTGGAGCAGCTTGGAAAAGCTCGTGCGCACAAGACTGCCAATGTCGGTCTCAAACAGATCACGGTCATCCAACTTCGCCAGCATGGTTGGACGGCATAGATCGTCCCATGGACGGTTGGACAAGCGTTGTCCTGCACACCGGTGGGCCCTCTTTCTACTTACCTGACCGACCTTCTCACGACCTAGCCAGGGAGGAGCAAACGCTTGCTCGAAGTTCTGCCGGCGTAATGCTTTAAGGGTCACAGGAAAGTCCACTAGTGTCTTAAATTGATCACGACCATCCAACTTCACATGCATGTTTGGATGGCTTAGATCAAGCTTATGACTGTGGGACAGGTACACACATGCTCACCACCGGCTCAATGTGGGACCCACATGGTCGGCCTCCCCAGAGGAGGAGCATAGCTTGCCAAACCGTTAGGTTGAAGTCGTGTACACACGACCGATCCAAAACCCTAATTAGGGTTTGCGGCATGTTACATGTGTCCCTAATCGATCTCGAGTGTCCATCTTCGCAAGCTTGGAAGGAGGGTGTAGATGTAGATTTAAAAGGTCCCGAGCATGTCAACATGATCACCGTGGGCCCATCTACACGCATGACCGATCGACCAAGGACAACCATGGCAGGACGTCTCAAAACGCGTGCCCGAAGTAGGCATGTCGCGTGGTTTCCAACTCTTTTACGGCATGGGACTTCTGTTGCAAATCAATCTCAGCCGCTCCTCTTTGCCTGTCAAATTGAGTGGCTTAGATCACACTTTCATGGGACAGTGAGGTACAAACGTGTACACCGGAAAGCCGTCTACCCTCATGCCTGGTCGGTCCTGCCTAAAACACCTCCCATGCTTGGTTTCGACCAAGCTGAAGAGTGATGCTTGCACACCTCTTTAAAACCCTAAAATTCCACCAACGGTCGCAAATGAGTGTCATAAGATCATCTCGTCCGTCCAACTCTACCAGCTTGGTTGGGCAGCCCTGGCTAGGAGTTAAACGACCAATGAAGCATCACCATGATCACCATCCGCCACTCTTCCATATACAGTGATCGGCCAAAGCAAGGCTCGCCCATGCAGCGTCCAAACGATCACTTGAAGATGGTTGGACGTGATGCTATTTTAAGACGCTTGATCGTGACTTACTCCGTTAAGCCTTAAAATAGCGATGCTTCATACATGCTGAATATATTCGATGCATTACATACATAGAATACACACGATATTTCATAAATATCGATTTCCCAAATAACTTAGTTATTTAACCTAGCACCGTATGCTACCTTATGTGGGTCCCACGATCCACATAATCAAGACATCAAGCATGTCACAAATTGGGGGATACATACTGGGGTATTGGTCTGGCGGTTTACAGTGTGCAACGTGCAATGCGCCATCACAAGAACGTGTCAGGAAGACATGGACGGTTAGTGATGATGGGAGAAGTGGGCTTATACCTGATCGTGTGACAATCACCAACACGACTCCACTACTCAATCACTCCACTTCCTCCACTTCCCATGAGAGACGAGGGTTAGGCTCAATGACTTGTATAAATAGGTTCTCCTCCCTATTTCCAAGAGACAAGCACAGAAAACCAAGTGTTGTCATTCGTATCCAGAAAACACCAGAGCTGATTGCTTACATTATTGCAAGCCAGTTCGATATTCTGATACAAGTCATAAACAGCCAACACCTTCACAATCTTAACACCTTCTTCGCTTCCCTCCCTAAGATCAACCCCATCTCTTTCACTTTGTGACCGAAGCAAGTATGGAACGGACATTTCTTGGTTTAGGCCATAATTGTATAGATTGATCTCTCGAATCAACAACACTCTTGTGCAGTGCATTTGTTTAGGGTTTAGATTCGTTTCTCATCCACACACACCCAAATTTACCAAAAATCGCAGAAACAGTTTTTAACCATAAACACCTGTCAAGTGACTGAAAGTTGTATTCCTTAAGTAGACATAGAAGATGGTTTCTCATCCTCTTCTGACTTGATGTAGTTAGGCAACTACCATCATCTTGATCTGTTTCAGATGTGACTAACCCGGTTTTATCACAATCTGTAAAAGTCGAGCAAGGACTTTTAGTTTCCTCAACATCAGAAGAAATCACAACAGCATCATTAGTCAGAGTCATAGGACGTGTATCTTTCTATTGAGTAAGAGATTTACCAAGAGCTTCTAATTTGACAGTGAGATCCATATTCTATTTGGCTAGAATATTCAGTTGAATGTCTTTATCTCTGATCTCATTCTTAAGAAGTTTTGACTGTCTTTAATATCAACACTTTAGTAGACAGAGATTTTATAGGCTTTAGGAGTTTTACCAACTCTTTATCAACGTCTTCTTTTATATCAGAGAACGACACAGATGTTTTCGCAACTCCTGGATCATGAGTTAACGAAGTGGTAACATCTTCAACTTTTGAGTATCCATACTCTTGCATAACATTAACTGAATCAGACATGGATTCAATTTCTTATAGGCTGGATCGCACCAAATACAGATTGTTAGATCTTTTCGTGTTTGCCTGCTATGATACCAATTGAAAAGACGAGGATACCCAAATATACCTCAATCTAAAACTTTTCTTTCTCCAAAAGTGATTGTCTATGGACTGAGTCTATACAATACAACTAATCGGTTCACACTTCGTGTGATCGTCTATGGATACGAAATCGAGACAATACGATAACAAGATAATTGCGTGATTGACTATGGATACAAGATCGAGACAATACAACAACGAAGTATGTTTACTTGATAAAAGGTTCGGACTTAACCAAACACAATAGGATTGCTATCAAGTAAATAGGAATTAACTTTTGTAATTTACTTTAAATTATAATAATAACAATTATAATTACGGAAAATAAAAGTAAATGACACAGCAAGATTTTGTTAATGAGGAAATGATGAGTGCCAAATAGTGCATATTTATTCACCTTTTTATTGGCACTTTACTCATCTTTTGCGCTTAGAAATCAGATATTATCCCAGATTCTGTGTTTTCTTTGTTTTCAAGAATAAATATTTGTATTAATTAATTTTGTGTTTTTAGGTACTAAATAAAGTCCGGAGAAATTGAGGAGCCAAAAGAGCGAAGAATTGGAGTCAAACATCTATGGAGCATACAGCCAAAGCCCGCGCGCGAATCAGTTGCAACCCAACAAGGAAGACATGGGCTAGAGCTACCCACGGCCCGGATCCGAACCCGCTCATCCCGAGCCGTTGAGATCTCGCCCAGATGCATCATACGGTCGCTCCATCGCTCACATCTATTTCTCGATGCTCCGCTCAACACCAAATCAACTCAATACATCCTCAACTGTTCAGATCGTAGCTGCTACATCCTACGCTCGCTGAGGCCTTCTCATCAACTCTTGCTGTCCCTGCCTCACAACGAAGCGACCCAACACCCTATACCCTAATCGACCCAATTCATTCCATCTCTCCATCTTCTCTTTCTTCCTATCTCCCATCTCCATCACGGAGCGTAGCTCGCTCTCTCCTTCTTCACCCATACCACCACCAGAGCCACCTTCGCCACCAACTCCCTCCTCTTCTCGACACTGACCAACAACCACAAGAACCCCTAGTTCTAGTTGTCTCTCGCAGAGCCTCTCTCATAACCCTAGAGGCTATGTGAGAGATAAATGGAACTAGGGTTTCACCTAATCAAAGCAAGAGGAGTTCTGAGCACGAATTGACAGGAGAGATCAACGATTCAGAGTATGGGTGCGATTGTTTTGATTTATTTTATCTTTAATTTCTGTTTTGAAAATTAGGGTTTATATTCCTTTGCATGTATAAATAGCAATGAACTGGGTGGGTAGAAAGCATGCCTGGGCTAGCCAGTGCTTCAATTAGGTTTAATTTGTAGTTTATTTGTTACCTTGATGTTTTAATTACTTTGGCTAGGGTTGAGATGAAACCCTAGCTTATCTTGTGTTTTTCTTCATGAACTGTTCTTGAGTGCTTAACTATTTTCAAGATAGGATTTAATCTCAGCATGTCACACTTTGCTCTCACAGTGTATACCAATGCCATGGATGCACTGTAGTTAGAATAACTCTGTGAAGATGATGCTACAACCCAAGCTTAATGAAATTATTATGATCCTCAGATTATTTGTACTCTAATTAGACAGGTAATACTTTGGAAATATACTTTAGTTGTGATTAACCTGTCAAGCGGAGAAACACTTTAGGTTTAAGGCAGACTTGACACCTCGCCTTTATCTAGCATAAGAATAAGAATAATGTCATGAGTTGAAAACATAGTATAGGTTAGTGGTGGAAATCGAAGACCCTAGCACCCATTTATATCTCTGTTTGTAATTCAGTTTCATTTTCATTGTCACATTTTTTTTGGCGCCGCTGCCGGGGACTTGGCGCGTGCCCTGTGATCAATTGCTGCCTTTACTGAGTTCATTTCATCTCTGTATATACTCACCTTACATTTTTGTTTTTAATCCTGTTATTAGTATAACTTAGATGCTAGTGTAGTTTCCCTTCTCTGCATATTCTATTACTTGTTGTTAACATTATCAATGCATCATAGTCAGCTTATCTCATTTGCACATCTGCATCTTTACCTAGTAATGTCATTTAGTGTAACCATCCTGTAATATCTCTGCATCTTGTTAGCATCCCTCAGTAATCTATCCCATGATCATATTTAGCCTTGTAGTTGTAGCTATAACTTCGTAATATCATTGCCATGCATATTAACTCCAGTCAGTCCAATCAAGCATAACAGCTAGCAGTCTGCTCCTGTGTCAGTCCAATTATCTCAGTCAACATCTGGCCTAGCTTAAGCTCATGCCAGCCTGACCTGGTGTATCAACTTTGTTTCATTTCAGCTGTGTCATATCAGCATAAAACATCTTGGCATCTGTGAATCTCAATCTGCAGCCCTGGGTTGTAACTCAGGAGAGCAGTTTGAAGCATCTATCATGCTGTAGAATAGTCATAGCTAATTTTGTTCAATCTATGTACATCTCTTCGTCATCGCTTTAAACTTTGCAAGTCTGAGCACTGAAGCTTGCTGTGGAGTTACAGGTACCTGCAACATCTGCTAAGCAAGCCCAAGAGGAGAAGAAAAAGGCGCAGAACTTGAGTTCAAAAAGCCCTGAGCAACCCATGCACTTCAGGTGAATGGCTCTGCCATGTCTGTATGCTGATCTGTATTGTTCATGTGCACAAACCCTGCTCCCTTGCTAGCCTCTGAAGCTAGCTTGTGAAAAATCTGAGTTGAAGTCAACTGAGATAATTGACATCAACTCGGATCTGTTGAGTCTTGGTAAAAACTGTCTCGAGCATCCTTGTTTGCGAATAATCGACCCTCGTTGAGCCAAAGTCCCGAGCATAACCCACTTTGCATACTTTGCTTTGCTTTGGCTGAGTGCAAGACAATCTCTAGCCCTTGCTGACAAACTAGCTGCCCTGGTGCCTTGCATGATTAGCTACCATGCTAGGTAACCACCCCTGAATTGATTGGAAATCTCACATGCATTACCTTGAATGCATGATAAACCTATGCTAGTTAGTCCACACACCCTGAACTCTTTTGCATGCTTAATCTTGTTTTAAACCTTGTATGAGTCTTCACCTGCCATCAATTGAGTTTGTGAGCTGTGATCTGTTAAGTTTGTGCATGCTCCATCCTGTGATACCCTGGAAACCACCCTGCAACTCTGAGCATGTTGTAAGTGCTAGCATTGCTTAATCTCATTGTCTGTTGCATCTGTGTGGAGTTCATAGCTACATTGAGCTGAAAGTTAATGAGTGCATGATGATGTAAGTGATATACCCTGTCAACTTCTTGAATTGATCGTGATCCATCTCGCACTTTTGGTGCCCAAACCCGTTGACAACTCCGTGTCCACCGAACTTTTTGTGCTATGCTGCTTCCAATTTGTAATTGCTGAGAAAGCCTGCTAATTGAATGAACTGTTAAATCTGTGAGCTATCCTTGCCTGAAACTAGCTCTTTTGCTGACCTGAGCACCTGCCCTGTATTCAACTCCAGCCTCTGCAGCTGTGAGTGTGAGCTACAAATTGGTTAGCCCAGATACTTGCGTAACCCTGTGACCTTGTTGAGTTGTGTGCATAATTCTGTGACAGAGCATAACCTATCTACAGGTCCTGAATCTGTCAACCCTGTTGAGCCAAGTAGTAAAATGCTAGCTCTGATCATATGCTGAATCATTTGCCAAAAATTGTGAAGTTCATATCTGTAATGTACTGAGCTATAAATCTCATGGTATTTTGAACCAATTATGCAATATCTATGGTGACTATAATCTGTGATATGTATGAGCATGTGTTGTTGGAGTGAATGATTGAAGGTATGAGATTGCATTAGCATCTCACTTGTGCACCTTTCCTAGCTGTTCTGTGTACAAGTTTTTCTCAAGCTGTGTGTTTGCTCAGCTGTGCTGTGCAAAACCAACCAGCTTATTACTTGTTCTGTGCTGTGTCAATCTTGTTGTGAGTGCATTTAAACCTGTGCTGTGCACAAGTAGTGTTACTATGCCCATTTAAACTGAGGTGTGTTGTGAACTCTTCAACAAAGAACTACCAAAGATTTACCAAAGACTTCGTGTATTTCAGTTTTGTATTGGTGTTCTTCCTTGTGGTTTTTGCTTGTTTACATTGCTCTGTGCAACACAACCAGAGGCTAGCCTAGCCAGTGCACACACTGAGTTCACAACCAATTGACTTCACAACTTTGCACACACTGTGTAGCCCACATAACCTGGGCTGTGCAAGCTTTGCCAATTTGTGCATACAACTTGCACTAAAGCAACCACTGGGCTGTGCAACAAAGCTGAAGCCCATTTACTGGGCTTTGTATTCCAAACTTTCAGCCCACATCAACTGAACCCACATCATCTGGGCTAGAACCCACACTGTTGGGCTGTTTAACATCACATGGGCTCTGCTCAAAACCAAACAGCTGGGCTGCACATACTAGGCCGTATACAAGCCTGAAGCCCACATAAACCAAATTGAAACCCATACAAACCAAATCCCAAACAAACCAAAGCCCAATAAACCAAATTCCCACATAAACCAAAGCCCATTTTCATGTTCTATGTTTCTGTACATTATCTTTTGGGTTGACCCTCAACTCTTTAGATTGTTAGTAAATTTTTTGTATATAATCCAGTAGGACTTGTTAAATTTTTCTTTTCTTGAATCGGTTGAGTCTTATTGCACATATATTATGCTAATCCGATATGATCTCCGCTGAGAATGTTGGATTCTAGCCTTGACTAATGAAGCTCAACCTTGCTCCCACCGACATACCGGTAATCTCTTCCCTTTTCTCTCATCAACATAGTTCTCATGGTATGTGACTGTTTAAATTTTTCCTATCTGTCGACACATTGAGGACAATGTTTGATTTAGGTTTGGGGGTGCATTTGCATATTTTTGCATATAGAGTTTTTAGTCTTGTTAATCTTTTATTTAAACAAAAAAAAAAAAATTCAAAAATTCAAAAACTTTTTGCAAATAAAAACCTCCAACTTTTAGAGATTTTAGAGTCACTAGCATGCTTCTAGCTATGTTTACATAGAGAATCGACCGAAATAACAGAAGTTAGAAGTACCTAGGAGGAGAACACAATCGGGTTCCTTAGTTGATTAGAGCGTTAAAGTTGGATTTAACCATACCGGAGGGCGAATTAGGTGTTGTTAGATATTCGGTAGTAGAATTGTGATCACCCATAGTGGAGACTACCCATTTTACATCAAGTGAGGCACCAACCTTCAATTTTTTGCAACTTTCTAGAAAAGCTGTTAGAGTGTGTGTCACCGTACGTAAATTAGGGTAGGAATGGTGAGCTACCCAACTTCGCACCAATTTCAAAGACTACTTTTGGTCTCTTGAGTGCTAGTTTTTGTCAATCATGAGGGTGACGTCTAAAGATGAAAACTCCTTCTAAATATCGATTTGCAGTTAGCATCACTCTCTCTCTCAATCAGCAAGACCCATAGAAACACATCATCGTCAAACAAACGGAGCAGCATCAGAATATTGAAAGAAAAGTTGAGATAGTCCAAGGTTTATATGCAACAAAACAAAGAAAAGAAAATAGGATGAGAATTAATAAAATTTATAAAATCAAGACAATACAAGTTGTGGAAAAATTGAGTGATAAAGTCCTTTGTCCATGGAGTTAGTTATTTCATTATTTGTATTTTTATTTTCACTTTTTGTAAAAAAAAAAAAAAAAAAAAAAAAAAAAATCAAAAAAAAAATCAAAAAAAAAAAAAAAATAAATAAAAAAATATTGTAGTTTATTTTTGCTACCACCATGGTAAAGAAGAATTTAAAAAGAAAAATCCAAACAACAAGGAATTTGAGTAGAAAAGTTAAAAATTGTCAAGTTTTGTGAAGTTTAGAAGTTCGTCATCAACAATCGAAGACCGAAGATTGAAGACGTTTCTATGGTTCTTATGAGAGAGTGATATTAATTGCCGATCGGGTGAGAAGTGAGTGAGTACTCCCACCCCTTGCTAATGGTTGATTTCCTTTCTTAGAGATCATCGAAAAAGATTCTTTTTGTCCACACTTCGTGGAGTCTCCATATTTTATTTCGGAAGGTTATCCTTCTTACCTACAACGTGTGCGGGATTTCTCTCTTTATTCCTTCGCACACATGAGAGACTAAAAAGCGATCTTTTTGAGTGCAATTATCATAAAACCCTAATGGTGAGGCACAAGTCGAGGCTTATGATCACAATCGAATCCGAATTCTTTCATATGGTATGGTTACTTCTCGCTCAAAGACTTAAGGATGAGAATGCGTTCTTTGGTAGTTCTAACTTCTGTTACTAGCATGCAGAAACTCTATGTCCTCATAGCTTCTAGGATGCTTGAGACTCTTTTACACTCTGAAGTTGGAGAAGGTTTTGTGGGTACACCTCTTGTAAACCCTCACGAGACTACAACTCGTCCACTAGGGACACCTAGGGGTTTAAAGGCTTAGTGCATGCGCTAAATGCATTCGAGAGACCTGCTGACGAGGGGTATAGTTAGGATTTCTTATTTTCTGTTTCACTTGAGGACAAGTAAAATTCAGGTTTGGGGGTATTTGATGAGTGCCAAATAGTGCATATTTATTCACCTTTTTATTGGCACTTTACTCATCTTTTGCGCTTAGAAATCGATATTATCCCAGCATTCTGTGTTTTCTTTGTTTTCAAGAATAAATATTTGTATTAATTAATTTTGTGTTTTTAGGTACTAAATAAAGTCCGGAGAAATTGAGGAGCCAAAAGAGCGAAGAATTGGAGTCAAACATCTATGGAGCAGATAGCCAAAGCCCGCGCGCGAATCAGTTGCAACCCAACAAGGAAGACATGGGCTAGAGCTACCCACGACCCGGATCCGAACCCGCTCATCCCGAGCTGTTGAGATCTCTCCCAGATGCATCATACGGTCGCTCCATCGCTCACATCTATTTCTCGATGCTCCGCTCAACACCAAATCAACTCAATACATCCTCAACTGTTCAGATCGTAGCTGCTACATCCTACGCTCGATGAGGCCTTCTCATCAACTCTTGCTGTCCCTGCCTCACAACGAAGCGACCCAACACCCTATACCCTAATCGACCCAATTCATTCCATCTCTCCATCTTCTCTTTCTTCCTCTTTCCCGTCTCCATCACAGAGCAGAGCTCTGCTCTCTCCTTCTTCACCCATACCACCACCAGAGCCACCTTCGCCACCAACTCCCTCCTCTTCTGACACCAGCCAACAACCACAGCAACCCCTAGTTCTAGTTGTCTCTCGCAGAGCCTCTCTCATAACCCTAGAGGCTATGTGAGAGATAAATGGAACTAGGGTTTCACCTAATCAAAGCAAGAGGAGTTCTGAGCACGAATTGACAGGAGAGATCAACGATTCAGAGTATGGGTGCGATTGTTTTGATTTATTTTATCTTTAATTTCTGTTTTGAAAATTAGGGTTTATATTCCTTTGCATGTATAAATAGCAGTGAAGGGGGTTGATAGAAGGCATGCCTGGATTAGCCAGAGTATCCTTGTAGATTTAATTTCTGTTATTTGTCATTTTTTTTGAGTTGCTAGGGTTTCAATGGAACCCTAACTCCATGTTATGTGTTTAAACTCTGTTGAGTGTTCTTGAGTGTTTAATGTATTAGATACTTTCAATTCTAGCACCCAACGCCTTTCTTTCACAATGCATGCCAACTATGCATTGTAGTCGTGGTATAAATGTGTTGTGTGTTTGCAGACTTAATCCTTAGAGTTAAAATGCTAATTCTTTTGACTAGTTGTGCTTAATTAGACAACTAGTGCTCTAGGTTAGTGCCTTAGCTGATAATTGAATTATCATTAGGTGAAACTCCTTAGCTAGGTGAAGGAATTGACACACCTCACTTGTCTACCATAGGAACAAGAAACTCAACATTAGTTAAACACATGATAGGAATTAGTGGTGGAATTGAAGACCTTAGCATCTCTTTGTCACTCTTTTATACCTTAGTTTAGAGTCATTTCACCACAATTCAGCCGTATCGGCACAAATCCCCTGTTGTCACATTGTCACCACTTGAAACTCAGTCTAGAGCAAGCCTTAGATCATACAAGAGCACCACAAGTCTCTGTGGATCGATCCGTACTTGCCGCGTCTCCGATAGACGCCGTGCACTTGCGGTTATCACCGTAGGCCATATAATATACACATTCCGAGGCCTACCAGGAAACCTCAAATGCATAAAAACCCCGGGACCTTGTCCAGAATTGAATACTCTCAGGATTAAGCCGCTATACAAAATCCAAACCAACTTCATATAGTTGAGACCAAGCAACTAAACCTATAGTTCACCTAGTTCCGTCTGTATCCCTGCGCCTCCAACTTGCAGTAAGTCACGCACTTGGAACAATTCCTTTGGTTCGTATTCCAAACAGTAAAGGCACAAAAAATCTGTTCGGTAACAACTCTTTTCAAACAACGTGATATGAGTTTGACAAAAGGCTCTTCCGTTTATTCTAATAAACTCCTTTGTCAGGTCCTTAGATCCATCTTTTCAACAATTACCAAAGTACTTGTTAAGATTATGCTATCAATACTTTTAATCACAAAGAATTGTATTGATGCCGATCTACTCAACTAATCAATCAAATCTATCACAAGGATAAACCGATTATAGTTGGATCCTTTTCCAGCCGAAACAAGTTTTGTGCACACCAAAGATTATGAACCCAAATCAGAAATCTTCTTCGTCTTCAAATCTTCTTAGATCTTCAATAAACACCTGCACACAATCAACTTGAATCTCTTGTGATCAATCACATACAAAAAAAAAGTCTGTTAACAATGGATTATCACAAGACGTCTTTAGATCTACAAACAGTCTAAAGATCCCCGTCGAAACTTCGATCTAGTTTGAGTGAATCTTATATCAGAAGAGAAGATTCTCAAGCATAAACAAACTAGGTGCAATCGAAGTTCAACAATCGTTAGTAGATCAAATCAATCGAAAACTAATAATAAACCGCAATTATCTAGTTTCCCACCAACGGTACTAATAGAGCTTCTCAATCCCAAAGAAGTCTTTAAAACGAGCGGCCGTAAGAGATTTCGCCTAATTAGGTTACTTTCCTGTCCGAATAGGCAGCTCCACCAGTAACAACACAACTAGGTAGTTTTGCTGGCTCTGAGGATTAGTTTGCTCAAAATGCAAACTTCAATATTTATAGACTAAGGAAGTTTGGACACCAAAAAACCGAAAATATTCTCAAGATATGCAATATAATTCCAAATTCGGTTTCCATAATTCCTGGAAATGCTTTGTCCAAATATTGACCGAAAATCTCATTAGAAAATCTCCAATTAGTAAATGCACATTACCAATTTTTATTTTCTAAAGATATGCATTTTAATTGCTGGAAATTAAAAGCACATAAAACTGAAAACGTTAATTAAAAGATTCTCAATTTATTTCGATCCGGGATTCTCCTTTAGCTATTAAGGAATATCTTTGAACAATAAAAGATAAGCGTTACTGCACATGTTCAAAGTATGTCAACATCTTAACTTAGTAAATCATCTTTCATATTTACTATCTTGGAATCGATTTGCCACACTTCCAAACAAGTTTAGAATTGGTTCATCTGACTTCCAAGAACTATGTGATTGAATATCCTATCAAATCACCAAACATGGGTATCACGGTTCTACCACCATGTGGGTACTAGAATTAGTCACGCTAGTTACCAAAACTTGGTTGACTAGGTACTAGGATCGGTTCCCACATATATATGGCATCTAACTTGTATTTGTTGCACATGTCCATAGGATCGGTTCCTAATAACTAAAAATGTGTTGCACATGTTCATAGGATCGGTTCCCAATAACGAGAAACTTGTTGCACCTCTTACAAGGATCGATTCCCCTTTTGTGATCGGTTGCACCTCTTACTAGTATCGGTTCCCCAATGACTAGAGTTGGTCAAACCAATAACAATAAATCGATCATACCACCTCAGGTGATTACTTAAGATCGGTTTTACTAATAAAAGTCATACCAATACAAAAGTCAGGCCTTGTGAATAGTTTTACCAAGAACATAACCAAGTCATGAGCGGTTATACTAATCACACATATTGGTAATTCCAAAGATATGCAATGAATAACAAATACCAATAAGCCTAGCGATTTCCCTTTCGATTCACAAAACAAGTTTATGAATGTACTTCCTTTAAACGAATGTAAAACATTGTTTCCTAGGATGAAATCTTCACCTCATACCCATACATAACCACAATAGCATTCAAAAGATTATGTCGATGTATTATATACGAAGTTCAAAAGATAAGCGTTATACTTCGTATTGTATTCCTTAATACTACGTCTAACTAGAGTATAATCATTCATAGCTTCGCAATTATGTTTTCAATATGCACGACTTGAAAGATACGTTAGGGAATGAAACAGTTCAAGTAAAATATTACTAACCTCAAGTGGAAGGATGATGTTGTCGTTGTCGCTCCTTACTTCTTCACATTCTTCAAGTTTTCACGTAATACTTGTAATGTCTCATATCCTAATACTTTCAAGCTAACCTATACGAAGTTGACTCTAGTACACAATCAAGCGACTCTTTAAATGAGTTTTGGTTCACTAAAATATGACAACCAAACTTGACATACCAACGCTTGGTGGGTTCAACCGAGCAATGCTCTAACAACCTTTACCTGAGAAAGGTTGAATCAGTTTTAACCAATACAAAAAGCAAAAGTTGAAAACCTGAAACACATATGCTTTTATGCTAAACCAAAAACGATCCAACATATTGTGACTTTTTCACACATGAGTTTCAATCGGAACCCCTTATGATCCTTTGATAAAGCCTACCAGCATGGGCTAGAACTTAATCCCGCTAAACCAAAAAGTCACCCAAACCATAAGGGTTTACACATATGAGATCGAATATCAAGGTTATGAAAACCAAAATCAAACATCCCATAAACACATAGCAATAATATAAAGCATTCAAGCACAGGCTCTGTAATCGAAAAACTATCACACGAAAAATTATAAAATAATAATTTTATTCACAAATAAGATAGTTTTATTCAAAATAGACCTTATTGTAAAAGATCAAAATCTAATGTCTATTTTTCTTCTTTTTGAAGACTTATTATGAGGAACATTCTTCGTCACCAAGTGTCTTTCGACGATCTTCTTCTATTTTAGATTCTTGGTTCTAAAAATCTGATTCAATGTTTAGAATACCTTTAAGAGATTCTGGATTTTTTCGAGTAACAAATGCTATCTGTTTCTGAAAACAGTCAAGTTGTTTACCAAGACTTTCAAGATGAACACGGAGAGACTTGTTGTTGGAATTTGGTCAAATTCTTTTAACAATTTTATTGCAGGTTTGACCCCCAATCATTTGACATATTGTCTTTTTAGACACATCATTAATGCTCTCCATATCATCAAAGTCATCTCCTGCGATAAATTCATAGATTTTGGTAATTATACATGGAAAACGAGAAGTTTCTTGATTCCAGAAGATGAGATAGAATCTGATATCTTGATCATTTGGATGACAATGATTCCACAAAGATCAATTTGTGAATCTTCTTTTAACAGAAAATAGACGAATTCTGTAAAGATCTTATCCCAAACTGACTTATCTCTTGTACTTGCAAATAGGGTTGCTAAAGCAAGTTTACTGAATACCCTAAGATGAAAAGGTATATCTTTTGTTGGTAATCTTCCATTTTCCCAATCAATCGTTGTTCCAATGAGACATGTTGAAATGGTATCGCGTTCAATTTCAATTTCAACTCCAGTAATCAAGTGATTACATTCCACATTGTACTTAATAACATTCAAAATTGTTTTACGATCAACATAGTAGAGTCCTCGACCAACAAGAGTCACAAAGGTAAGATTTTTATGATCAACATTGTGTATATTAGCATAGAAAATTCTTACCATATCATGTGAATACTCTTCAAAATCAAAAGGATTTCCCCAGTTCCGATCATGAACAAACTTCACATAATCCTTATCTTGGACATCTGGATCGAATTTCTTTTCAGTGGTAAATTCCATTCCCTTGAGAGTTTCGTATTTCCTAAAGTATGAGCTGTCAACGAAACGAGTGAATTCATCTTGTCATCAATATTGTTAGGAAATATGATCATATCAATATCATCACATCTGACCCGATCATCAGAGGATGTGCCACTGGATTTCCTCTTCCTCATACTTGCGAAAATATGAAAAAACCCTAGTTACGGTTTCGATCAATCTTCCCCAATATGTTTGTAAACATAGCAAGAGGTTATCTTTTATAGGAAGAATAAATATCAAAAACCGGAAATAACTAGTTTTGGGAAACTCTACCAAAATCGGAAACCGAGGCTCGTGGGGAAACAATTCCGACTTTATATCTAGGTTTTTGTTTTGGAAAACCGGTTATTCATGGACTGGATCTTTATTTCGGATTGATTCTGTGTTTTTGTCCAAAAATTTGTTTACTCTTTTATTACCAGAATTTGATAACATCATTTGAAATTCACTCAAGAATTTTCTAATATAGTATGCAGAGATAAATTTGAACATAGTATGATATTTGTTAAAAATACCATTAGAATCATAAATCCTATAATATTTCGAAAGATCACTTGCTTCATTAAAACAGTTGTGAGGTGTATGAAGCAATCCATTGTTAATAGAATTATTAACTGAAAAATCATTCCTTGTAATACACGGTTTCCAAAATCGCATCCTAGGTAGCGATACATTGACAGTCTTTGATCTGATAATGTACATATATATATACTTTGGTAGGTCATCCAAAATATATTTAAGATTCCAGATTTTTCAAGAACACAATAGCCATGGTTCATATAATAATGAAAATTTTTGAGAGGAATCTTATGCATTTTCAAGATACATCTTGTCTCATAGAGAATTGTATCATTGTCACATTTAGTATCAAACACAATGATATACAACTCTATCGGATCCAAAGGATTATGTAAGTCACCCAAGACATACATAGATATAATTCCAATTCCTAAAACATTTAGGAATAAGAGTATTACATACTTCATTCGTGTCTTCCACCATGATATTTTGAAGTAGTCCAATCCTGCCGTTACGTTAACTGAATCAACCATTAAATTCAATTCTTATAGGTTGGATCGCACCAAACACAGATTGTTAGATCTTTTCGTGTTTGCCTGCTCTGATACTAATTGAAAAGACGAGGGTACTAGAATATACCTCAATCTAAAACTTTTCCACCTATAAGTCCTTTCTCCGAAAGTGATTATCTATGGACTGAGTCGAGACAATACAACTAATCGGTACACACTTCGTGTGATCGTCTATGGATACAAGATCGAGACAATACAATAACAAAGTATGATTACTTGATAATAGGTTCAGACTTAAACAAACACAATAAGATTGCTATCAAGTAATTAGGAATTAATATTTGTATATTTTACTTCTAATTATAATAAAACAATTATAATTGCGGAAATAGAAAAGTAAAAGACATAACAAGATTTTGTTAACGAGGAAACCGCAAATGCAGAAAAAACCCCGGGACCTTGTCCGGAATTGAATACTCTCAGGATTAAGCCGCTATACAAAATCTAAACCAACTTCGTATAGTTGAGACCAAGAAACTAAATCTATAGTTCTCCTAGTTCCGTTTGTATCCCTGCGCCTCCAACTTGCAATAAGTCACGCACTTGGAACAATTCCTTTGGTTTGTATTCCAAATAGTAAAGGAACAACAAATCTGTTCGGTAACAACTCTTTTCAAACAAGTGATATGAGTTTGACAAAAGGCTCTTCCGTTTATCCCAATAAACTCCTTTGTCGGGTTCTTAGATCAATCTATCAACAAGTACCAAAGTAATTCTTTAGACTATGCAATCAATACTATGAATCACAAAGAAATGTATTGATGCCGATCTACTCAACTAATCAATCCAATCTATCAAAAGATAAACCGATTATAGTTGGATCCCAAGCCGATCAAGTTTTGTGCACACCAAAAATTATGAACTCAAATAAGAAATCTTCTTTGTCTTAAAATCTTCTTAGATCTTCAATAAACACCTGCACACAATCAACTTGAATCTCTTGTGATCAATCACACACAGAACGGAGTCTGTTAATAATGGATTATCAAAAGACGTATTTAAATCTACAAACAGTCTAAAGATCCCCGTCGAAACTTCGATCTAGTTTGAGTGAATCTTATATCAGAAGAGAAGATTCTCAAGCATAAACAAACTAGGTGAAATCAAAGTTCAACAACCGTTAGTTAATCAAATCAATCGAAAACTAATAATAAACTGTAATTATCTAGTTTCCCACCAACGGTACTCGTAGAGCTTCCCAATCCCAAAGAAGTCTTTAAAACGAGCGGTCGTAAGAGATTTCGCCTAATTAGGGTACTTTCCTCTCTGAATAGACGGCTCCACCAGTAACAACACAACAAGGTAGTTTTTCTGGCTCTGAGGATTAGGTTGCTAGAAATGCAAACTTCAATATTTATAGACCAAGGAAGTTTGGACACCAAAGAATTTCCAAAACCGAATATTCTTAAAGATATGCAATAAACACAAAATTTGTTTTCATAATTCCTGGAAATGATCTGTCCAAATATTGACCGAAATCTGAGTAGAAAATCTCCAATTAGTAAATGCACATTACCAATTTTTAATTTCTAAAGATATGCATTTAATTGCTGGAAATTAAAAGCATATAAAACTAAAAACCTTAATTAAAAGATTCTCAGTTTATTTCGATCCGGGATTCTCCTTTAGTTATTAAGGAATATCTTTGAACAATAATAGATAAGAATTACTACACGTGTTCAAAGTATGTCGACATCATTACTTTGTAAATCCTCTTTCATATTTACAATCTTGGAACCGATTTGCCACACTTCCAAACGAGTTTAGAATTGGTTCATCTGATTTCCAAGAACTATGTGATTGATCAAAAACATTCAATCACCATTCATGGGTTTAACGGTTCTACCAAAACAAGTTTCGGTTCTACCTCCAAGTGGCTACTAGGATCGGTCACACTAGTTTCCATAGATTGGCTAACTAAGTACCAGGATCGGTTACCACTATTTATGGTACTTACTTGTGATCGGTTGCACAAGTTATAGGATCGATTACACCAATAACTAAAATTTGTTAACCTACTACAAGGATCGATTACACATCTTGTGATTATTCCCACCAAGTACTAGGATCGGTTACCCAATGACTAGAATTGATCACACCAATTACAAATATCGATCATACCATCTCAGGTGATTACTTAAGATTGGTTTCACTAATAAAAGTCATACCGACACATAAATCAGGCATTGTGAATAGTTTTACCAAGATACATAAACAAGTTATGAGCGGTTATAGTAAACACACATATTGGTAATCTAAAGATTTGCAATGAATAACAATACAATAAGCCTAGCGATTTCCCTTTCGATTCACAAAACAAGTTTATGAATGTACTTCCTTTAAACGAATGTAAAACATTGTTTCCTATGACGAAATTGTCACCCATACCCATACATAATCACAATAGCATTCATACGATTATGTCGATGTCTTATATACGAAGTTCAAAAGATAGGCGTTATACTTCGTATTATAATTCCTTAATACTACGTCTAACTAGAATATAATCATTCACAGCTTCGCAGTTATATTTTCAATATAGCACGATTTGAAAGACACGTTAGGAATGAAACAGTTCAAGTCAAAATATTACTAACCTCAAGAGGAAGGATGATGTCGTCGTTGTAGCTCTTTACTTCTTCACATTCTTAAAGTCTTCAAGTAATACTTGTATGTCTCATATCCTAATAACTTTCTAGCTAACCTATACGAAGTTGACTCTAATAAATAATCAAGCAACTCTTTAAATGAGTTTTGGTTCACTAAAACTTGACATACCAACGCTTGGTGGGTTCAACCGAGCTATGCTCTAACAAAAACATCTCAGCTAAATGAACTAAGCAAAGAATTCCTCTCATGTGCAACCGAGCTCACTCTTGCACTAAAAAGAGAAGGAAAGCTCCTTGAAGACTTATTTCATATGAAAGCTAAATATGATCAACTCAACCTTGATCTAACCACTCTTAAAAGCTGATCTAGACACTCTCAAGAGTGTATCCTCCTCAAAGATTCAATCTCTAGAGGCAAAGCTTAGAAAAAGTATTGATCAAGAATAGAGGATTGAGATCTTGAGAAAAATAGCCACACACGAAAACAATGCCTTAAAAATCTCATATGATTCTGAGATAAAGACAGTTACAGAACATGTCAATAGGATGAAAGAGGAAATGAATTCATTAAAGTCAATAAACCCAATAATTCTGGTTTCATCAACACATAAGGTAATACCTAAATATCTTGATGATAGTCATTTCTATGATAATTTTGGGTTGTCCATCAAAAGGAGTAAGATCCTTAAAAGAACAGATAAAGGAAAATACTCTACAACACTTGAAGAGAATAATATGTTTCAACTAGATACTTTGTATCTTGGCTGAATACACTGTCTCATGAAGTTCTCAAATAATTTTTTGATGAGTTCAGTATATATTGCACAATAGTTTAAAAAACTTGAAAGATCTATGGAAATATTCACAGAAAGGCACTTTCTGAAAACCCTAATATTGATCAAATTTCTGTTTTTCATATTAAAGGAGAATATTTGATTTCCATAATCGATGACCAAGTTTTTTGGGAACTATTGATATATAAAACTTCGGTAATCTTTAAGAAAAATTCTTGTTTTCCTCCGGAAAAATGAATTATGTACAATACAGATTATCATGCAAAGCTTTCTGCAAGGGTTTCGGAAAGATGTGCTGAAAAGATAACATGTGGTCCTTTTGGACTACATTGTAGTTGCAGGAAATCCTACACTACACCCCTCACAATAATCCACACAACTAAGACATTTGAAGATGAATAACAATGATTTTATTGATTAATTCCTTGAATGTTTACAAGATAAAATAGAAAAGAGCTAAAGAAATTACAATCGCCACACACTTTCTCTCTCCTAATGACTTGTCTCACACTCCGAAAAAGATCTCCCCACAACAGGCTTATTCAACTCTTTATATAGGGTAGTACGTAATGGATGACAGCTAAGATGTCCTTTATTTTCGGGAATGACTTGCGAAATATCGCAAGTGTACAAACATATAATCTCGCAACTCTCCTAAACTTCGCTAGGTCTTCACAAGACTAATACAAAGTCAAGTTTCAGTCAAGCATATGTGGGAGAGACCCACGTTCAATCAAGTATACACGACGGGCCCGCGTTCATCCGCACACATCATAACACGATCTTTCTTTATTCATGGGGATCGTGTCTACGAGATTCAAGCCAAGGATTTTCTTTTCAATATACAACCTAAAATCTAGGTTTTGCATGCAATGGTGGAAAGAAGCAAAAAACGACATGATCATGGATTCACGGGTTGTTTTACTAAGCAATTCTAGAAAATATTGGCGTATCAACCTCGGTGGAAAAACTAAGCATATGCACATCTTACAAAAGGTGTTTACCTAGCAAACTAGGGTTTTACCTTTATATATATAAAAAAAAAAAAAAAAAAAAAAAGACCGAGACTTACCTTGGATGGACGACGGCAGATTCCGGCGACGGTAGCTCCGGTAGCGGCAGTCGGCAAACGGCAAAGAAGATCACGCGGGGAGCAGCAAAACAAAAAAAAAAAAGAATTCGTGAGAAAAAGAAAAGGGGGTTTGGCCTCTTTTATAGACAAAAATAAGAAGAATCCCAATAGAACAAGGATTCCTCTTTTATTTGGTTTCCTTTTTTGATTCAAATACCCAAAGAAGGAAACCGGCCTCACCAAAGGATTCCATACAAGCGCAACGGCATGGACAACTAGCGGTCGGTCAATACTCTTCCGGGTAAACTTCCTTTATCCTGTCTTTCTCACATATGTATGTCACCATCTCATGCCTACCCCACAATAGTGTAACCATTATGTGCTAGGCAGGGGACTTATTGTTGATGGTGGATTTTCGCTTAAGGTTAAAATTGTAAAAACCTTAGAAAATCATGCGATGACATCTTGTAAAATATAAAGCCATTAATAAGTGTTGGATACTCCCTCACTTAATTCACCAAGAATGGAGCATGTGGCAACAATCCCATTCTGTGAATACATGAAATTCATCCAGGTTGGAGCATGTAGCAACAATCCCATATACCCTGTGAATTTCTAGCATTATTAATTAATGCGCAATCAGCCTTGTATTTCCTGTACTCATTATCAGTATGGCATGACGACTGAGTGTTATTCTTACAGAGCAACACGAACCTCCAAGCATTATAATGAAACCATGTACGAAATACCCGTACAGGCTGACTCTCGGTGTGTTATACTAGCCCGATTGAGCCCCTCTCGGTGTGTTATACTAGCCCGATTGAGCATCCAGACTGACCGTATCAGTCCGGATATGATCGCAGTCATCCAACTCCACAAGCATGATTGGATGACCCAGATCAATTCCATCACCCCCAAGCAGGTATGGAATACCCACTGCCGACCCGCATGGTCGGCCATTGGCCTAGCTTGCCAAAAAACGTTCATACCAAGCAATATGGTCGGAAAACCCTAAATTAGGGTTTGCGGCATATTACATGTGTCGCAAAACAGTCTCAACCATCCATCTTCGCAGGTATATATGGAGGGTGTAGATGTAAACTCAAAGGGCCCAGAGCATGTCAACACAATCACCGAGGGCCCGCCTACACACTTGACCAACCGGTCAAGACCAACCATGCTTGGTCGTAACAAATTCGTGCGCCCAAACAAGGGGTGACGCACGGCTTTGAAACCCATAATTAGGGTTTTGAGCATCACGAGCGTCCATCTTCTCCGGCACGAATAGAGGGTCCAAGATTAGATTAAGCAGGTCCGGTCATACCAGCATGACCACCGTGGACCCATCTATTCCCTCACCCGATCGGCCAAGGCATATCATGCCTGGCTAATCCAAACACACGCCCAAACTAGCGTGGTCACACCTCCCAAACCACAAACTGATCTCGACCGCTCAACTTCGTCGAACGATTTGGATGGCTCAGATCACGTTTTTATGGGATATTCAGGTATAGGCGTGAACATCATCCTACCACCTTCACATCAGGCCAATCGGCCAAGACCGACCAAGATTGGTCGTCTTGGAATGTGTGCCTGAAGTGGGCGTGACGTGCGGCTCTTGCGGCACTGGTTTTCTGTCACAAATCGATCTCGACCACTCAACTTCACCGGATGAATTGAGTGACCCATATCATACTTCCGTGAGGTAATGGGGTATAGGCGCCTACACCATCATGCCGTCTACACGCATGTATGGTCGGCCTGGCCAAAGTTGTATCCCATGCTTGGTTTCGACCAAGTCAAGAGTGATGCCTGCACACCTCTTCAAAACCCTAATTTCATTAACGGCCGCAGATGAGTGTCTCAAAGATCATCTCGTCCGTCCAATTTCACCGACTTGGTTATACAACCTGGTCGGGAGTTAATTGGTCGGTGAGGCGTCACTACCAATCAATTTACCACACCAGGATGCGCACTCGAATAAAATACACATGATACTTCACAAGTATCAACTTCCGAATAACGCAGTTATTCAATTCAAATTACATGCTACCTATCGTGGATCCACGATCCACACGATCCGTAAATCAATCATGTCACAAAGCGGGGGATACATATCGGGGTATTGGTCTGGCGGTTTACAGCGTGCAGCGTGCAACGCGCCATCACAAGAACGTGTTAGGAAGTCATGGACGGTTAGAGATGAACATGAGAAGTGGGCAAGACTGGTCGTGTGGCACCGACGCACAACTCCACTACTCCATTACTCCACTTCCTCCACTTCCCACGAGAGACGTGAATAAGGCTCAATGACCTGTATAAATAAGTTCTCCGCCCTATTTCAAAAACACAAGTCGAGACGAGACAGAAAACAAGTGTCAATACAAAAAGTATTCCAACACCTAGAGCCTGCTTGCATCAATCGTAAGCCTGCTCATCTTTCTGTTACAAGTCATTCATAGCCAAGACCTTCACAATCTCAACACCTTCTTCGCTTCCCTCCCTAAGATCAAACCCATCTCCTTTACTTTGTGACCGAAACAAGTCTGGAACGGCCATTTCTTGGTTTAGGCCGGACTTGCACGATTGACTTCCGAATCTACAAGCACTCACCGCGCAGTGCATTTGTTTAGGGTTTAGATTCATTCCTCATCCACACACCCCAAATTACCAAATTCAACAGGAGTAGTTTTCACCCATAAACAATTGGCGACCACAGTGGGAGGTTGATCTATCGGTTGCAAAAAATTAAATTCTCAATTCTTCGGTTTTCGTCTCACGATGCATCCTCATCAGGAAACCACAGGCGGTTCAGATACCATGGGAAGTATAGCTAGGATGCTAGAGGATGTTTTGGCAAATCAAGCTGGTATCGCTAGAAGACAAAGCGAAACATTCCACCTTTTGAATAACATAATAGCACAATTACAAGAAGAGTCGACAGGCATCTATTCAGACAATACTAGAGACACTGGATCCTTAGCCAGGAGTCACACCTTTACCGGCGGAGAAGCAAAAAGAACGCGTAATCGCAGAAGACTAAGGAAAGATGAACAACATGGTCCGTCCGACAATGAAGACTCGAGGCTCCACAGAAGAAATGACTTGTCCGGAGTACTACAATGTCTGCCAGATAAAGAAAGGGAGCCTGCAGCCTACGAAGCCCTGCTAGAAGATTTATATCTCAAGACTCTTGTTGAAGCCCGGAAGACTGTCCAATCCGCATCGAACTTTCAACCAAGCAAAGAAATGCCTGAGGAAGGAGAGATCAATCAAGGAATACGTGAATACAGAGGATGGGAGCATTCAATTCGATCACTCAGCAGTGATATTACGACTCCTTCCACATCCCTTTACCCAGGCAAGCGATCCGTAGATATGATGGCACTCACAAATCTTCCGACTTCATCTCCGAAACGTGCTCCACATCAAAGCCACGTATAGACATCACAACGCCCACTAACACAGGGAAAGCTAGACTCAAGGTACCTACACTTTCCTTTCCCAATGAAGAAGATTTTGGAGTTGCTGGAAGCGTGGGTGCGAAACGGAGAGATGGAGCTACCTCCGGTATGGCGTCCACCCACTGATCAAGAAGTAATGGACCCAAGGTACTGTCATTTCCACCGGTTCCTTCACCACCCCACCAGTGAATGCAACGCTTTGAAGCGCATTGTTCAGGAGAAGCTTGGTTCAGAGGGATAGCTCTCATTTCCTGAGAAATTAATACGGACGACTTCCTTGGAGAGGCTATTTTGGTTTGATGCAAATGAAGTCTCAAAAGCAAGTAAGTTCTACTCAACAATCTTACAAGAAAGATAGTTTTAAGAATTCACTAGGGACTTGACATCCCGCGCATAGAGAAGGAAGCTCAATAATCAAACGCCATGTTTGTTTCCCCTCATGCTTCCGACATTTGCAATTTCATATGATATGTGCAATCATTCATGACCAAGATGCAAATTCCATTCAAAATAATCTCTTTCAGAAAAGTCATTCACAAAACTATCTCAAAATAAACCTACCCAATTACCTAATAAATCAAAACCCGAAGTCAAATTATGAAAGGAAATCCTCACTATCACTCAAAAAGAAAAACATCTAAAAAGACAAGTAGGCGGCACGAATCCTTCAAGGAAAATCCTTTAGCAGCAACTCGTCCTTCTGGGCAAGAGAGGCTTTCATCCTTTGAATTACAGCCTGCTTCAGCTTCAACTCCTCAGACAACTTTTTGACCTCTTCTTCCTGGCGAGTAACACATTCTGCAGAAGGGGCCTCATCTTGTAATTTCTGGAGCTCCTGAATCTCGGAGAACCCTTTGAGGAACCAAGGAGCATTGAAGTTGTATTGCACGAACACATCTCGATGGCACTTCCAGTCTTCAATCATCTCCTCAAAAACTGTTCGACCAGTCGTGACGCTCATCCCCTGGATAGAAAATAAAGCTTCCTGAACGCGGTTGACCAATGCAAGACGGCTTTTGAGCTTCGTAGTGGTAGCAATATGGCCGTGCTTCTCCCATATCGCCGTGTACAACTTTTCGAACTGAGCTGGCACACTGAACCCTCCGACCAACACATGACCTGGATAAGGAACAATGAATGGAGGATCAAACAAAGCTCCAAGATGCGCTACCAACACTTCACCAGTCACATGAGCCTTGTCAGTTGCAGGAGGTCTCTCGGAAGAAGTCACCACGACAGCTTTATCGATTGGAACCTGCTCAGAACGTTCTTCAAGGGGAGCCACCTCAACAGTAGCGGATGATGCCTCTCTTACACTCCTCCCGATATCTACTTCGCTCTGGGTGCTGATTTCCATCACGGCCCCATCAACAAGATCGCTTAGGGAGGCGCCTTGTCCAACCGAGCTTGCATCATTTCTGTCATGGTCGAGAAAAGAAGCGGTTTCTCCAGACTTCTCAGCATGAAGATCAGTACCTCCAGACTTCTCAGCATGAAGATCAGTACCTCCAGACTTCTCAGCATGAAGATCACTACCGCCAGACTTCTCAACATGAAGGCCAACATTACCAGCCTTCTCATTCTGAATACGTGCCAACCTTGTGAAGACATTCTCTTCCGGAATTCCCTGATTCCAAGCAAGGATCGCTCTTAGAAGAATTTACTCTGGAGAAATGAAGGAACCAACGGAAAGAGATTTAAATACCTGCATATTAGAGGAATTAAGGATCACCGGACCACGTGCCTGCCTCTTAGATCTCTCTCCTGCTTGGGGACTGCAATCCTCAGCTCTGGTCCGTTTGGCTGGAAGTGGCTTCAACCGGAAATGCTCCTTCAAGACGTCAGAAGATGGCTCACCACGAGAACCTGTCACAACACTCTCCGAGAATTCCTGGAAAATCAACAATTGCCTCCTCCAAAATTCCTTGTACTTATCGGTTACCACTGGGTTTCTCCTAATAGGCCAGAAGGGAAGGCTCACCCGTTCTGAAAACGCGTCGGCGTTAAGAATATTCGGGAGGAATTCTTTTGGAACCCCTGGTTGACGGATAAACGGGACACCCTGATCAAATCACATTTGACGAGCCGCCCTGTCAATATTGTACGGAGTCACAGTAAATTCTTCGTTGAATAAAGACGGGACATATCCCGGGATGCGGTTTGTGCGGGTAAACAATTTCCCCAAATCTCATAGTCTTAACATCGAGACGCAACACAAAGATCGGGGCCATCAGAAGCAATAGCAAAAGTCTTTGGCTGAACAATGGAAGGGTGGATCGACCCCCATGGACGGAAATCTACAGAAGACACATTGTCAAATATGTCCACAAGTCTCGCGCCGGTTCTGGGACGCCTCTTATTCCAGCGGAGTATTCTCGAGCCACCATACAAGTTGTTGAGCAAATTTGCAGGAGCGGGAGCATAGGTTTTGAAGTGTTCCCATAGGAATGCTCGAAGAAAAGCGAAGTGAACGTGCGATTCCACCTTCTTGTACCCGTTAGAAACATGCATGTCCATTGCTAAGGCATCCGGATGAGAGTACAACGACCCAAGGAACAAAGCACCCGGGGAAGAACTTTACCTTTTGCCGGTTTATAGCGATCTTAACGAGGTCACCTCTAATGGTCTTCTTTCCAGAACCGTCATCGAATATATCTCTGGATAGCCATAAAGACAGGAACGCAATTGTTGATGGTGGATTTTCGTTTAAGGTTAAATTTGTAAAAACCGAAAAAATCATGCGCTGACATCTTGTAAAAGATAAACCCATTTATAAGTGTTGGATACTCCCTCACTTAATTCACCAAGAATGGAGCATGTAGCAACAATCCCATTCTGTGAATACATGAAGTTCCTCCAGGTTGGAGCATGTGGCAACAATCCCTTCCTGAATTTCATATCAGCCTTGTATTTCCAAGTACTCATTATCGGTGTGGCATGACGACCGAGTGTTACTCTTACAAAGTAACACGAACCTCCAAGCACTATAATGAAACCATGTACGAAATACCCGTACATGTGCCGACTCTCGGTGTGTTATACTAGCCCGATTGAGCCCCTCTCGGTGTGTTATACTAGCCCGATTGAGCATCCGGACTGACCATATCAGTCCGGATATGATCTGATCGCAGTCATCCAACTCCATAAGCATGATTGGATGACCCCACATCAATTCCATCACCCCCAAGCAGGTATGGAATACCCACGGCCGACCCCGCATGGTCGGTCATTGGCCTAGCTTGCCAAGAAACCGTTCATACCAAGCATTATGGACGGAAAACCCTAAATTAGGGTTTGCGGCATATTACATGTGTCGCAAAACAGTCTCAACCATCCATCTTCGCAGGTATAGATGGAGGGTGTAGATGTAGACTCAAAGGGCCCAGAGCATGTCAACACGATCACCGTGGGCCCGCCTACACACTTGACCAATCGGTCAAGACCAACCATACTTGGTTGCAACAAATTCGTACGCCCAAAGAGAGCATGGCGCACGGCTTTGAAAGCCAAAATTAGGGTTTCAAGCCATCACGCGCGTCCATCTTCTCCGGCACGAATGGAGGGTCACAGATTAGATTAAGCAGGTCCGATCATACCAGCATGACCACCGTGGGCCCACCTACGTCCTCATGTGATCGGCCAAGGCATACCATGCCTGGCTATCCCAAACCGTCCACCCAAACTTGCGTGGTTACACTTCCCAAATTGCAAATCGATCTCGACCACTCAACTTCATAGGACGATTTGAGTGGCTTAGATCACGTTTTCATGGGATAGTCGGTATTGGTGTGAACCCCAGCCTACCACCTACACGCTGGTATGATCGACCAAGACCGACCAAGAGGGGTCGTTTTGAAACGCGTGCCCAAACTAGGGATGTCACGCGGTTTCCAACTCCTTTGCGGCAATGGATTTTGCCGCAAACCGATCTCAACCACTCAACTTTACCTGGCCAAATTGAGTGGCTTAGATCGCGCCTTCATGGGACAGTGAGGTATGGATGTGCACACCGGCATGCTGTCTACACACATGCCCGGTCGGTCCTCTCCAAATCCCTTTCCATGCTCGGTTTCGACCAAGCTGAAGAGTAATGCTTGCGCACCTCTTCAAAAAACCCTAATATTCATTAACGGCCGCAGATGAGTGTCTCAAAGATCATCTCATCCGTCCAACTTCACCAGACTTGGTTATATAACCCCGGTCGGGAGTTATTTGGTTAGTGAGGCGTCATTACCCATCACTTTACCACACCATAATGCGCACACGCATAAAATACACACGATACTTCACAAGTATTGACTTCCTCGAATAACTTGTGATTATTCAATTCAGCATTACATGCTATCTTTCGTGGATCCACAATCCACACATTCTAGACATCAATCATGTCACAAATCGGGATACATATGGGGTATTGGTCCGGCGGTTTACGGCGTGCGTGCGTGCAGGCAACGCGCCATCACAAGAACGTGTCAGGAAGTCATGGACGGTTAGAGATGAACAGGAGAAGTGGGCAAGACTGGTCGTGTGGCACCGACGCACAACTCCACAACTCCATCACTCCACTTTCTCCACTTCCCACGAGAGACGTGAATAAGGCTCAATGACTTGTATAAATAGGTTCTCCGCCCTATTTCAAACGACAAGACAAGTCCAGACGAGACAGAAAAACCAAGTGTTAATACAAAAAAACGTATTCCAACACCCAGAGCTTGCTTGCATCAATCACAAGCATGCTCACCTTTCTGTTACAAGTCATAAGCAAGCCAACACTTTCACAATCTCAACACCTTCTTCGCTTCCCTCCCTAAGATCAACCCCATCTCCTTCACTTTGTGACCGAAACAAGTCTGGAATGGCCATTTCTTGGTTTAGGCCGGACTTGCACAGATTGATCTCTCGAATATACAAGCACTCACCGCGTAGTGCATTTGTTTAAGGTTTAAATTCATTCCTCATCCACACCACAAATTACCAAATTCTGCAGGAGTAGTTTTCACCCATAAACAATTGGCGACCACAGTGGGAGATTAATCTCTCGGTTGTAAAGTCAATTTCTTCAAAATCCGATTCAATTTTATCAATTTCAAAAAGGGTAGATCTTAGAATCAATTCAACCAACAATTCATTTCAAGATGGTGGAATTAAGGTCTGGATCAGCAATCAACTCTAATGGGGCTAGTGTGGGTACCAATCCTGGTGTCGAAGTACCTGTCAGTGGAGCTACCGTAGCCAACACATCTCGAGGAGCCGTTACCTCTATCACCAACACTAGCGGAGCAGTAGACATCCCAGTAGGTGTAACGCCCCCCATCACCAGAGCCAAAGCAGCCGCAAATCCCGGCATGTCCTCAAGTATAACACCTCCAGTGGTCACCAGAGCAACAACTTTCACTCCCCCATCAGGACGAGGAGCCGGAGGTACAAGAGGAGGACCACCGTCTATTACCGTTGCAGACTTGATGGAGAAACAGGAAGTTCTTGCTAAGACTCAAACAGATATGGCCGCAACTCATAAGGAGGTACTCACTTTCCTCAAGACCTTGACTGAACGATTGCCGCAGGATTCACGTCAATCTTTGGAGCCAACAAGAGATGCCTTCAATTCACCCGAGCAAAGCGTTTCCACTCGGACGTAAGCTCGTATTGCTCCCGAATGTTCAAGAGAAAGGGACCAGCCACCCAACTTCATCACACGTGAGGATCTAGAACGACTCCTTCAAAGCCGAGGCAAAGGAAATCTGACGGATGCACACCAACACCAACCTCCATACCCTCAAGATATGCAACGAATCCCTCTTCCAAGAGGTTACACCTCTCCCCAGTTCTCCCTCTACGACGGTACTGGTAATGCTCGTGAACATGTCTCTCGATTCTTGGAATCCTTGGGGGAACATGAATACAATCATGTTCTGCGCCCGAAAGAATTCTCGAAATCACTTACGGGAGGGCATACACTGTACAACAACATCGCACCTAATAGCATATCCAACTCGGAGCGAGATGGTCGGTGCTTTTACATAAAGTATTTCCTCGTGTCCGAACAAATCACCTTTTCGGATCTAGGAAGAATTCTTCACGGAACAACGAGCATCCTAACGACTTCGTCAAAAGATTCGAACTCAAGCGCTGGATTGTCATGACCCGAACGACACCGAACGACAATTGGTGGAGTTGTGCATCAACGGGATGATACCCATATACCGCGCTCTGTTAGAGAACTCGGGCTTTCAAACGTTCTCTCGAACTCCACGAGACCGCAAAACGTTCAAAGAACAATCGCACCGACACTACTAGAAAGAACCAGAGTTGTTCAAGTGAAGATTCACGTGAAAGTCGAGGGAGCGGGCGCCTCACGAACAAGCAATACAACACCGGTCCTTCTATGAGTGTAGTGGGCGGAGGAGAGAAAAGGAAAGCTCCAGTGACGGAACAACAAACCAAGCGGACATCCTGAGGCACACAAGACTTCGTCTCGAAAAGGAGCAGACAAAACTCCCCGCACAAAACACGGGTTTTCCTTTTCCCATGAATGAAGTGATAGAGCTCTTGGAAGCGTGGATCCAAGACGACGCCGTAAAGCTGCCCCCTATTAGACGTCCTCCAACCGAGGAAGAAATGGCAGATCCCAGATATTGTTGCTACCACAGGTTCGTCCATCATCCAACCAAAGATTGCAACAGGTTGAAACAAATATTCAGGGAAAAGGTAGAGACAGGGGAACTCCAGCTTGGAAACGAAGGTGTTCATAGAGACCCTCTACCTATCATAAACTGCATGATTTATGGGGATTCTGTTCGCAAGACCGTACAATCTATGATGGAGCACATATGTGAAAGCTTGTACTTCTCCAAAGGACAGCGTCAAGACATATTTGCGGCCCTCAACCACGTTGTGTCAGGAAGGCGTTTGCATCCGCAGAAGTCCAGAACCCCGTCTTTCCCGAAAGACATGAGCAATGGAAACCGGGGACTCCTAACCGTCACTCATTTGAGAAACGTTGAATTCGATAGCGTGTTGATTGATACGGCTTCCGAATTTAACATCATTACTTGTCAAGACCTTGAGAGCGGCAAAGATTTCAAGCAGAAGCTACTCGTCACCCGATCGTAGTTAAAGATTCAAAGCAGAGAGCCCAGAGATGCATACGGATATATTGATCGGAAGTCAAATTGGGTGATGCCTCGACACAAGCAAAGTTCTACATAGTCAAAGATCACCCCAACTACGACATGATCCTGGGACGCCCTTGGATGCACGAAAACAAAGCAATACTAGGAGTCTGTCCTCTGCCGGTTTCGATACCTGAAAGAATCTCCAACACGCCTTCTGGACCTCCTGATGATCGTTTGCTGCCGCACCAGCAACTTGCCGATGTGACACAACTTCCCGGGGAGAGCCTGTCGGCATACACTGAAAGGTTCCGATGTCAAGTAAGTCTCATCACACAACTCTCTTTGCAACCTACCGCCCCTCATTCTGACAAGTCCTGGGGACTGGCTCCAATCAACAAACCAACCCCGGCTAAGAGATGCGAATGGGAGGCCGGCCCTTTCAAGCGTTTTATCAAGAGCGTAGAAGCTGTTTTGGTCAAAGACGATAAGGCCGAGGTCCAAGTATCTGCACGACCAAACCCGTTCGGAATTGGAGACCTGGTGACGAAGACGACTACGTACAATGTTGGGAGAATGACGGTGAAGATGACCACTCCACCTGACTCACCTACCGAAAGAGAAGATGAACCATACCTGGTAGCAGATGTTATCCTAGGCGGCTACTGCAAGCTCATCAACGCTGATAAACTAGAGGGCATAACAATTCACTCACAATGGCTCAAACCCTACCGAACTTAAGATACTGTGCTACCACTTTCCAGCATTCTCCACACTTTAAAACGCTGTGCTATTTTTCCAGCGTGTTTCCTTTTATAGTTTCATGTCATACTTGTAATTCCTCCAGAAAATGATTGCAATACTTGCATTCATAGTTAGGGTTCCAATTTTCAATCCTCAATTTAATTGAAGTATTATTTCCATCTGAGAACCTCTCTACCCCTAAAAACACAAAGCCCTGAGTTGGCCTAATCAACACACTAGAGCAAGAAGGGAAACCCTAAGCAAGTATCTCATGGGAAGAAGGAAACAGAACGTGTGCACCAAAAGGAAAATGATTTGAGCTATCTGCCCCAGCAAAGCCAGGAAGATCTTGCATCAGGAGCACAGGTCCGTAAATGTTCCATCATGATAATTACTTCTTTTATCACAAAGAATCACGTGTGAAGGAACACCCTTGTGCCTGAGAAGATTCAGTTGCAGTTTTGGCAAAGGATTATAAAAAAAAAAACCTTTATTCAAACAATCAAATGGAAGAAAGACCTTGAACTCAGCTGCCACTGAGTACAAGGAAGATGTTCGAGTGTACAGAATATACTTGGAAAGAAGAAAAAACAAAAGAGATTTCAGTCGTCAAGAGGGTCGGTCTCGCCTACATCACCGTCAGCTCCATCACCTGTTGATGCTCCCCTCTCTGGATCTCCCTCAGTTTCTGCATCAGACGTCTCCGCAGCAGCAGCGCACTCCATCCCAACATCACCAGCGGGAGCATTAAAAAGCGCATCAACATTAGGAGCCGTACCAATTGCTTTCAGGTGTTCAGGTTCCTCTGTGTCGGAGTCAAGAATTATCACGCCGTCCTGAACCGGGTAATCACACTTGCCTTCATTCGGAGGTCGTTCATGCTCAACTCTCCGCCTCTTCAACCGCGCTGCAAATCTCTCTGCCCTTACGCTTACTAGTGTCTGCAGCGTTTCCTCGCACCTCCACCGCTCCTCCATGTCAATCGCAGCTGAAAGTACACAGATACGTCCTCTTGCAATACGAAGGTGTGAAATAGACATCCCCTGTATAGCACGGCCGACTTCGCGAAGCGGAAGATCGATCTTAGCCATTACATCTTCGTGTGCACGGTTTTCGGGCTTGTCAACTTCGAAACTTCTTTCTGGGGAAGCAACAGAATGATCGTCAGCCGCTTCCATGATAAACTACAAAGGAGGGGAGGTTATGAGCGTGCAGCGTGCAACGCGCCATCACAAGAACGTGTTAGGAAGTCATGGACGGTTAGAGATGAACAGGAGAAGTGGGCAAGACTGGTCGTGTGGCACCGACGCACAACTCCACTACTCCATCACTCCACTTCCTCCACTTCCCACGAGAGCCGTGAATAAGGCTCAATGACCTGTATAAATAAGTTCTCCGCCCTATTTCAAAAACACAAGTCGAGACGAGACAGAAAACAAGTGTTAATACAAAAAGTATTCCAACACCTGTAGAGCTCGCTTGCATCAATCGTAAGCCCGCTCATCTTTCTGTTACAAGTCATTCATAGCCAACACCTTCACAATCTCAACACCTTCTTCGCTTCCCTCCCTAAGATCAAACCCATCTCCTTCACTTTGTGACCGAAACAAGTCTGGAACGGCCATTTATTGGTTTAGGCCGGACTTGCACAGATTGACTTCCGAATCTACAAGCACTCACCGCTTGTAAAGTGCATTTGTTTAGGGTTTAGATTCATTCCTCATCCACACACCCCAAATTACCAAATTCAACAGGAGTAGTTTTCACCCATAAACAATTGGCGACCACAGTGGGAGGTTGATCTATCGGTTGCAAAAAATTGAATTCTCAATTCTTCGGTTTTCGTCTCACGATGCATCCTCATCAGGAACCACAAAGCGGTTCAGATACCATGGGAAGTATAGCTAGGATGCTAGAGGATGTTTTGGCAAATCAAGCTGGTATCGCTAGAAGACAAAGCGAAACATTCCACCTTTTGAAAAACATAACAACACAATTACAAGAAGAGTCGACAGGCATCTATTCAGACAATACTAGAAACACTGGATCCTTAGCCAGGAGTCACACCTTTACCGGCGGAGAAGCAAAAAGAACGCGTAATCGCAGAAGACTCAGGAAAGATGAACAACATGGTCCGTCCGACAATGAAGACTCGAGGCTCCACATAAGAAATGACTTGTCCGGAGTACTACAATGTCTGCCAGATAAAGAAAGGGAGCCTGCAGCCTACGGAGCCCTGCTAGAAGATTTATATCTCAAGACTCTTGTTGAAGCCCGGAAGACTGTCTAATCCACATCGAACTTTCAACCAAGCGAAGAAATGCTTGAGGAAGGAGAGATCAATCAAGGAATACGTGAATACAGAGGATGGGAGCGTTCAATTCGATCACTCAGCAGTGATATTACGACACCTTCCACATCCCTTTACCCAGGCAAGCGATCCGCAGATATGATGGCACTCGCTAATCTTCCGACTTCATCTCCGAAATGTTCTCCACATCAAAGCCACGTATAGACATCACAACGCCCACTAACACAGGGAAAGCTAGACTCAAGGTACCTACACTTTCCTTTCCCAATGAAGAAGATTTTGGAGTTGCTGGAAGCGTGGGTGCGAAACGGAGAGGTGGAGCTACCTCCGGTATAGTGTCCACCCACTGATCAAGAAGTAATGGACCCAAGGTACTGTCATTTCCACCGGTTCCTTCACCACCCCACCAGTGAATGCAACGCTTTGAAGCGCATTGTTCAGGAGAAGCTTGGTTCAGAGGGATAGCTCTCATTTCCTGAGAAATTAATACGGACGACTTCCTTGGAGAGGCTATTTTGGTTTGATGCAAATGAAGTCTCAAAAGCAAGTAAGTTCTAGTCAACAATCTTACAAGAAAGATAGTTTTAAGAATTCACTGGGGACTTGACATCCCGCGCATAGAGAAGGAAGCTCAATAATCAAACGCCATGTTTGTTTCCCCTCATGCTTCCGACATTTGCAATTTCATATGATATGTGCAATCATTCATGACCAAGATGCAAATTCCATTCAAAATAATCTCTTTCAGAAAAGTCATTCACAAAACTATCTCAAAATAAACCTACCCAATTACCTAATAAATCAAAACCCGAAGTCAAATTGTGAAAGGAAATCCTCACTATCACTCAAAAAGAAAAACATCTAAAAAGACAAGTAGGCGGCACGAATCCTTCAAGGAAAATCCTTCAGCAGCAACTCGTCCTTCTGGGCAAGAGAGGCTTTCATCCTTTGAAGTACAGCCTGCTTCAGCTTCAACTCCTCGGACAACTTTTTGACCTCTTCTTCCGGCGAGTAACACATTCTGCAGAAGGGGCCTCATCTTGTAATTTCTGGAGCTCCTGAATCTCGGAGAACCCTTTGAGGAACCAAGGAGCATTGAAGTTGTATTGCACGAACACATCTCGATGGCACTTCCAGTCTTCAATCATCTCCTCAGAAACTGTTCGACCAGTCGTGACGTTCATCCCCTGGATAGAAAATAAAGTTTCCTGAACGCGGTTGACCAATGCAAGACGGCTTTTGAGCTTCGTAGTGGTAGCAATATAGCCGTGCTTCTCCCATATCGCCGTGTACAACTTTTCGAACTGAGCTGGCACACTGAACCCTCCGACCAACACATGACCTGGATAAGGAACAATGAATGGAGGATCAAACAAAGCTCAGGCTGCGCTACCAACACTTCACCGATCCACAGAGCCTTGTCGGTTGCGGGAGGTCTCTCGAAGAAGTCACCACGACAGCCTTTATCGATTGGAACCCGCTCGTAACGTTCTTCAAGGGGAGCCACCTCAACAAGAGCGGATGATGCCTCTCTTACACTCCTCCCGATATCTACTTCGCTCTGGGTGCTGATTTCCATCACGGCCCCATCAACAAGATCGCTTAGGGAGGCGCCTTGTCAAACCGAGCTTGCATCATTTATGTCATGGTCGGGAAAAGAAGCGGTTTCTCCAGACTTCTGAGCATGAAGATCAGTACCTCCAGACTTCTCAGCATGAAGATCAGAACCTCCATACTTCTCGGCATGAAGATCACTACCGCCAGACTTCTCAACATGAAGGCCAACATTACTAGCCTTCTCATTCTGAATACGTGCCAACCTTGTGAAGACATTCTCTTCCGGAATTCCCTGATTCCAAGCAAGGATCGCTCTTAGAAGAATTTACTCTGGAAAAATGAAGGAACCAACGGAAAGAGATTTAAATACCTGCATATTAGAGGAATTAAGGATCACCGGACCACGTGCCTGCCTCTTAGATCTCTCTCCTGCTTGGGGAATGCAATTCTCATCTCTGGTCCGTTTGGATGGAAGTGGCTTCAACCGGAAATGCTCCTTCAAGACGTCAGAAGATAGCTCACCATGAGAACCTGTCACAACACTCTCCGAGAATTCCTGGAAAATCAACAATTGCCTCCTTCAAAATTCCTTGTACTTATCGGTTACCACTGGGTTTCTCCCAATAGGCCAGAAGGGAAGGCTCACCCGTTCTGAAAACGCGTCGGTGTTAAGAATATCCGGGAAGAATTCTTTCGGAACCCTTGGTGGACGGATAAATGGAACACCCTGATCAAATCCCATTTGACGAGCCGCCCTGTCAATATTGTACGGAGTCACAAGTAAATTCTTCGTTGAATAAAGACGGACATATCACGGGATGGAGCCATGCAGTAAACAATTTCCCCAAATCTCATAGTCTTAACATCGAAGACGCAACACAGCATCAGGGCCATCAGAAGCAATAGCAAAAGTCTTTGGCTGAACAATGGAAGGGTGGATCGACCCCCATGGACGGAAATCTACAGAAGACACATTGTCAAAGATGTCCACAAGTCTCGCGCCGGGTTCGGGATGCCTCTTATTCCAATGAGTATTCTCGAGCCACCATACAAGTTGTTGAGCAAATTTGCAGGAGCAGGAGCATAGCTTTTGAAGTGTTCCCATAAGAATGCCTGAAGAAAAGCGAAGTGAACGTGCGATTCCACCTTCTTGTACCCGTTAGAAACATGCATGTCCATTGCTAAGGCGTCCAGATGAGAGTACAGCGACCCAAGGAACAAAGCGCCCAGGGGAAGAACTTTACCTTTTGCCAGTTTTATAGCGATCTTAACGAGGTCACCTCTAATGGTCTTCTTTCCAGAACCGTCATCGAATATATCTCTGGATAGCCATAAAGACAGGAACGCAATTGTTGATGGTGGATTTTCGTTTAAGGTTAAATTTGTAAAAACCGAAAAAATCATGCGCTGACATCTTGTAAAAGATAAAGCCATTTATAAGTGTTGATACTCCCTCACTTAATTCACCAAGAATGGAGCATGTAGCAACAATCCTATTCTGTGAATACATGAAGTTCCTCCAGGTTGGAGCATGTGGCAACAATCCCTTCCTGTGAATTTCATATCGCCTTGTATTTCCAAGTACTCATTATCGTGTGGCATGAAGATCGAGTGTTACTCTTACAGAGTAACACGAACCTCCAAGCACTATAATGAAACCATGTACGAAATACCCGTACAGCCGACTCTCGGTGTGTTATACTAGCCCGATTGAGCCCTCTCGGTGTGTTATACTAGCCCGACAGCATCCGGACCGACCATATCGGTCCGGATATGACTCGATCGCATCATCCAACTCCATAAGCATGATTGGATGACCCCGCATCAATTCCATCACCCCCAAGCAGGTATGGAATACCCACGGCCGACCCCGCATGGTCGGTCATTGGCCTAGCTTGCCAAGAAACCGTTCATACCAAGCATTATGGACGGAAAACCCTAAATTAGGGTTTGTGGCATATTACATGTGTCGCAAAACAGTCTCAACCATCCATCTTCGCAGGTATAGATGGAGGGTGTAGATGTAGACTCAAAGGGCCCAGAGCATGTCAACACGATCACCGTGGGCCCGCCTACACACTTGACCAATCGGTCAAGACCAACCATACTTGGTTGCAACAAATTCGTACGCCCAAAGAGAGCATGGCGCACGGCTTTGAAAGCCAAAATTAGGGTTTCAAGCCATCACGCGCGTCCATCTTCTCCGACACGAATGGAGGGTCACAGATTAGATTAGCAGGTCCGGGCCATACCAAAGATGACCGCCGTGGGCCCACCTACCTCCTCATGTGATCGGCCAAGGCATACCATGCCTGGCTATCCCAAACCGTCCACCCAAACTTGCGTGGTTACACTTCCCAAATTGCAAACTGATCTCGACCACTCAACTTCACCGGACGATTTGAGTTGCTTAGATCACGTTTTCATGGGATAGTCAGGTATAGGTGTGAACACCAGCCTACCACCTACACGCTGGTATGATCGACCAAGACCGACCAAGATGGGTCGTCTTGAAACGCGTGCCCAAACTAGGGATGTCACGCGGTTTCCAACTCCTTTGCGGCAATGGATTTCTGCCGCAAACCGATCTCAACCACTCAACTTTACCGGTCAAATTGAGTGGCTTAGATCGCGCCTTCATGGGACTGGGAGGTATGGACGTGCACACCGGCATGCTGTCTACACACATGCCCGGTCGGTCCTCTCCAAATCCCTTTCCATGCTCGGTTTCGACCAAGTCAAGAGTAATGCTTGCGCACCTCTTCAAAAAAACCCTAATATTCATTAACGGTCGCAGATGAGTGTCTCAAAGATCATCTCATCCGTCCAACTTCACCAGCTTGGTTATACAACCCTGGTCAGGAGTTATTTGGTTAGTGAGGCGTCATTACCCATCACTTTACCACACCATAATGCAGTACCTGCATAAAATACACATGATAATTCACAAGTATCCACTTCCTGAATAACGCAGTTATTCAATTCAGCATTACATGCTACCTATCGTGGATCCACGATCCACACGATCCAGACATCAATCATGTCACAAACTGGGGGGATACATACTGGGGTATTGGTCTCAATTTTTTGGCGGTTTACGGCGTGTGCGTGCAACACGCCATCACAAGAACGTGTTAGGAAGTCATGGATGGTTAGAGATGAACAAGGAGAAGTGGGCAAGACTGGTCGTGTGGCACCGACGCACAACTCCACTACTCCATCACTCCACTTCCTCCACTTCCCACGAGAGACGTGAATAAGGCTCAATGACTTGTATAAATAGGTTCTCCGCCCTATTTCATTTCAAAAACGACAAGACAAGTCCAGATAAGAACTCGAGGAACCACATGGACCGAGCGAAGAGCTTGAAGATGTTTCTTGGAGTTTATCCATGAAGTTTTCGGTCGATGGCTAATAATGGAGATTGTTGACGATGACAAGAGATGAGAAAAACCAAGTGTTAATACAAAAAACGTATTCCAACACCCGACAAGCTTGCTTGCATCAATCACAAGCCTGCGAGAGAGAATATAAGAAAAAAAAAGGTTTTATTTCATATCTAGGGTTTCACCTTTCGATTAAGGTATGATTTGCTGGTTTTGAAACTTTAATTCTTTTTACAAATTTATTTTGAGTTTAATTTTCATCAATTGTCATTATTGGGTTGTTCAAGACATTTGAATACACCCGATAGTAAGTTACAAGTCATAAGCATGCCAACACTTTCACAATCTCAACACCTTCTTCGCTTCCCTCCCTAAGATCAACCCCATCTCCTTCACTTTGTGACCGAAACAAGTCTGGAACGGCCATTTCTTGGTTTAGGCCGGACTTGCACATACAAGTGATTGATCTCTCGAATCTACAAGCACTCACCGCGCAGTGCATTTGTTTAAGGTTTAAATTCATTCCTCATCCACACCACAAATTACCAAATTCTGCAGGAGTAGTTTTCACCCATAAATAGCAATCACGCTGAGATCATTTTCCAACTCTTGATCCGGTTTTGGGTCTGCAGGAGACCACTCCGATACCCACCAGGTGTAAAAGCATCTCGTATCTTTTTTCTCCTCCCTGTCCAGACTGTCGAATCCCGCCACCTTTTGAAGTATAGCATCATAGTTACGTTGCTCCGTATCGGAGAGATCATAAGAAAGACTTCCAGCAACAGGCAGGTTCATTAATGCAGCCACGCTCTCCAGAGTAATAGTCATCTCTCCCCATCTAGATATGGCTGTATGAGTAGAAATGCGCCACCGAGAAATGAAGGTAATTAAACCTGCAGAATCTTTCTTAATTTCAAGAGCAGCAGATGCCATGACCGCATTGAGGATTTACGCTGAAAGAAAATTGTCTTTAATGCCCTTATTACTCAACATGCGTCTCATCCATCCTTCATAAGAACCCAGTGGAGTATGACAAATCTTGAAGTCAATAGGGGAAGGCGGATATTCGTTTCTCCGGAGACAAAATCTCATCACAAGTGCTGAAGAAGAAAATGGATCAGCATCCATATTTTCTGAATCGCAAAGCAGGACTATCTTATGAGAAGGATGACTTCTAATATTTGGAAAAGGCGAGGTAAACAACTCATCATCGATGTTCGACATATCTTTGAAGCCGTCAACACTTCCTGGCTTGGCACCAGCATTATCTCCAGAAGACATCTCAACAGGAGTTCTTTTCTTCATTCCACAATGAAAATGGGAGTTAGAACTTGTATGAAAAACGCATGGGCATGTAGTCACGCATGACAAGACACAACCCACGTTGAAATACACAAAAGCTGGGATTGAGTCCAAGCACCAGTATCATTTCAAGTCTGGTATTGGTTGTGCAAATTTCAAGTATGGTATTGGTTTCAAGTCCGGTATAAGTGTCAGTCTGGTATTGGTTTCAAGTCCGGTACAAGTTTCAGTCTGGTAATTGGTTTCAAGTCCGGTACAAGTTTCAGTCTGGTATTGGTTTCAATTCCGGTACAAGTTCAAGTCTGGTGTTGATTTAAAGTCCGGTACAAGTTTCAGTCTGGTGTTGATTTCAAGTCCGGTGCAGATTTCAAGTCTGGTATTGGTTTCAAGTCCGGTACAAGTTTCAGTCTGGTGTTGATTTCAAGTCCGGTATAAATTTCAAGCTCGGTATTACTCAAGTTTCAGCCCGGGCACAAGACTAATACAAAGTCGATTTTCAGTCAAGCAAATGTGGGAGAGACCCACGTTCAATCAAGTATACACGGCGGGCCCGCGTTCATCCGCACACATCATAACACGATCTTTGTTTATTCATGGGGATCGTGTCTACGAGATTCAAGCCAAGGATTTTCTTTTCAAGATACAACCTAAAAGCTAGGTTTTGCATGCAATGGTGGAAAGAAGCTAAAAACGACATGATAATGGATTCACGGGTTGTTTTACTAAGCAATTCTAGAAAATATTGGCGTATCAACCTCGGTGGAAAAACTAAGCATATGCACATCTTACAAAAGGTGTTTACCTAGCAAACTAGGGTTTTACCTTTATATAAAAAAAAAAAAAAAGACCGAGACTTACCTTGGACGGACGGCGGCAGATTCTGGCGACGGTAGCTCCGATAGCGGCGGTCGGCAAGCGGCAAAGAAGATCACGCGGGGAGCAGCCAAACAAAAAAAAAAGAATTCGTGAGAAAAAGAAAAGGGGGTTTGGCCTCTTTTATAGACAAAAATAAGAAGAATCCCAATAGAACAAGGATTCCTCTTTTATTTGGTTTCCTCTTTTGATTCAAATACCCAAAGAAGGAAACCGTCCTCACCAAAGGATTCCATACAAGCGCAACGGCATGGACAACTAGCGGTCGGTCAATACTCTTCCGGGTAAACTTCCTTTATCCTGTCTTTCTCACATATGTATGTCACCATCTCATGCCTACCCCACAATAGTGTAACCATTATGTGCTAGGCAGGGGACTTATTGTTGATGGTGGATTTTCGCTTAAGGTTAAAATTGTAAAAACCTTAGAAAATCATGCGCTGACATCTTGTAAAAGATAAAGCCATTAATAAGTGTTGGATACTACCTCACTTAATTCACCAAGAATGGAGCATGTGGCAACAATCCCATTCTGTGAATACATGAAATTCATCCAGGTTGGAGCATGTAGCAACAATCCCATATACCCTGTGAATTTCTAGCATTATTAATTAATGCGCAATCAGCCTTGTATTTCCTGTACTCATTATCAGTGCGGCATGATGACTGAGTGTTACTCTTACAGAGCAACACGAACCTCCAAGCATTATAATGAAACCATATACGAAATACCCGTACATGTGCCGACTCTCGGTGTGTTATACTAGCCCGATTGAGCCCCTCTCGGTGTGTTATACTAGCCCGATTGAGCATCCGGACCGACCGTATCGGTCCGGATATGATCGCGATCATCCAACTCCACAAGCATGATTGGATGACCCGGATCAATTCCATCACCCCCAAGCGGTATGGAATACCCACTGCCGACCCCGCATGGTCGGCCATTGGCCTAGCTTGCCAAAAAACGTTCATACCAAGCAATATGGACGGAAAACCCTAAATTAGGGTTTGTGGCATATTACATGTGTCGCAAAACAGTCTCAACCATCCATCTTCGCAGGTATAGATGGAGGGTGTAGATGTAAACTCAAAGGGCCCAGAGCATGTCAACACAATCACCGAGGGCCCGCCTACACACTTGACCAACCGGTCAAGACCAACCATGCTTGGTCGTAACAAATTCGTGCGCCCAAACAAGGGGTGACGCACGACTTTGAAACCCATAATTAGGGTTTTGAGCATCACGAGCGTCCATCTTCTCCGGCACGAATGGAGGGTCCAAGATTAGATTAAGCAGGTCCGGTCATACCAAAGATGACCACCGTGGACCCATCTATTCCCTCACCCGATCGGCCAAGGCATATCATGCCCGGATAATCCAAAACGCACGCCCAAACTAGCGTGGTCACACCTCCCAAACCACAACCGATCTCGACCGCTCAACTTCGCCAGGAAGATTTGGATGGCTCGGATCACGTTTTTATGGGATATTCGGGTATAGGCGTGAACACCAGCCTACCACCTTCACATCAGGCCAATCGGCCAAGACCGACCAAGATTGGTCGTCTTGGAATGTGTGCGAAGTGGGCGTGACGTGCGGCTCTTGCGGATTTGGTTTTTGTCACAAATCGATCTCGACCACTCAACTTCATAGGATGAATTGAGTGACCCAGATCATACTTCCGTGAGGTAATGGGGTATAGGCGCCTACACCATCATGCCGTCTACACGCATGTATGGTCGGCCTGGCCAAAGTTGTATCCCATGCTTGGTTTCGACCAAGCTGAAGAGTGATGCCTGCACACCTCTTCAAAACCCTAATTTCATTAACGGTCGCAGATGAGTGTCTCGAAGATCATCTCGTCCGTCCAATTTCACAGCTTGGTTATACAACCCTGGTCAGGAGTTAATTGGTCAATGATGCGTCACCACCCATCACTTTACCATACCAGGATGCAGTACCTGCATAAAATACACATGATACTTCACAAGTATCAACTTCCTGAATAACGCAGTTATTCAATTCAGCATTACATGCTACCTATCGTGGATCCACGATCCACACGATCCAGACATCAATCATGTCACAAACTGGGGGGATACATACTGGGGTATTGGTCTGGCGGTTTACAGCGTGCAGCGTGCAACACGCCATCACAAGAACGTGTTAGGAAGTCATGGATGGTTAGAGATGAACAGGAGAAGTGGGCAAGACTGGTCGTGTGGCACCGACGCACAACTCCACTACTCCATCACTCCACTTCCTCCACTTCCCACGAGAGACGTGAATAAGGCTCAATGACCTGTATAAATAGGTTCTCCGCCCTATTTCAAAAACACAAGTCGAGACGAGACAGAAAACAAGTGTTAATACAAAACGTATTCCAACACCCAGAGCCTGCTTGCATCAATCGTAAGCCTGCTCATCTTTCTGTTACAAGTCATTCATAGCCAACACCTTCTTCGCTTCCCTCCCTAAGATCAACCCCATCTCCTTCACTTTGTGACCGAAACAAGTCTGGAACGGCCATTTCTTGGTTTAGGCCGGACTTGCACAGATTGACTTCCGAATCTACAAGCACTCACCGCACAGTGCATTTGTTTAGGGTTTAGATTCATTCATCATCCACACACCCCAAATTACCAAATTCAACAGGAGTAGTTTTCACCCATAAACACTACTGAGTTTGCGAAATTTTCAGATCATCAAATTGAGAAAGAGCTATGAAAGAAATCCAAAGCCAAGTACTTTGGCGATACTTCGCTCAATCACGGATGAAGTAAGAAATATTTTCTCTTGTTATTCACAATATTGTTGCCTCTGTTCCTTATCTTCATTCGTGTATGTAGGTTGGTGTTGAAGTTGCCGGCGAGGATGAAACTTCAACAGCTGCGAGAAACAAAAGAAAGGGTAAAGGCCCTCTTTACAAGAAAAAATCTGCTGCTCCGCCTTATAAAAAACAAAAGACCCATCCTTCTTCTCGCTCAAGTCCTCAATCTAATGAAAGTTCTGATGAAGAAGACGATGATGTAGACACTTCTATCGCGAAGGAGGATCACCCAACTGAATCTCCTATGACGTTATTGTCTAATATTTTTTCAGACTCCATGCAAGGACTTGGAGATGATCACCTTTCTGGTATATGCGAATCTCTCGCAAGTATATGTGATGCTTCTTTACTGGAGGGTAATGAGTCTCTTCAAGGGATCTCCAGATCATTGACTCCCAATTTCTTGAATGCACTCAGTGCCTTGGTATGTCTATGTTTCTCTATTCCTTATAATTTTTAATTTTAGACCATATATTAATAGCTTCTTCATCTTTCTTTATAGTCTGGAAGAGCTTCCTTTGATGTTGCCTCATATCTTGAGAAGAGGCGCAACAACCTTGAAAAGAAAAACCTTCAGCTTAAGGAGAAGAATAAACAACTAGAAGTTGAATCTCGCAAGAAGAATGAAAATGAGACTGCTGCTCTTCGCGAAAAAATTCAGCGACTGGAAACTGAATCTTCTACTCAAAAGAATAAAATTTCTACCCTTCAAAGTGCTAATCAACAACTCTATGGTACAAAACTCTTCTCTTTTCCTCGTTTTTATTTTGTCATTTATTTTTATTTGCCTGACTTATCATTTTCGCAGACATTTATAATCTTTCTGAAGAAGCCATCCTTCTCCATTCATTTCCTGAGCCTATGGATAATGATGCCCTTCTTGCTCATCTCAACGAATCTTTAAGTAGTTCGTCGAACAAAATTAACTCTCTTTCAATAAATGATCTTCGAACCAAATTTCATCTCTTAGAAATTGAGCATAGATCTAGTTTAGGTTTAGCTAACCGATTTAAACGTTTATATCTTAGCTCTCATGAGAATAATAATATTCTAAGGAAGAAAATTAATAGCCTTATAGATGACAAGGATCGTATTGCTAATCAAGGTGCACAAGCATTAGCGAAATTCCAAAAAACTCTTCTTGAAGTCCAAATTGAACGAGATGAATCCCTTCGCCAAAATGCCATACTTAATGAACGAGAAAATCAAATTTGTTCACTTCTTGTCATAAATAGTGATGATGAATTCGCTTGGGCTACGAAAGTTCTAGATAATGCCAGAAATAATTTAGGTGTTAACGTCAGTCTTCATGTTGAGCATACTTTGCCTTGGTTAAAGATATGATTTACGCGAGAGAAGGTTATTAACTGTTCTCCTTTACTTTACCACTTCTTATTTGTGAAACTACTTTTGAATTACTGATTCATTATCATATGTTCGCAGAGGCTGAGAAAAGATATCAAACAAGGATTGAAGAACTTGAATCTGAAAAAGAACAACTCGCAAAGGATCTCTCTCTTCGCAACAACAAGTATTACAGGTTGAAGAAGCAATTGCAAACTACAGTAGCGAATTTTAATAACGACGTTGTTCGTTTTCGCAACCAAACTATTGAGACAGTTTGTGATGACCATCGCATTCCTCTTTCTTCATATCCTTGTCTTCTTGATGAAGTTCCTGAAAATATGCCTTCCTCAGATGTCTCTGATAGTGAAGCTAGCGAAGAAGAGGAGTCTGATAGTGAAGCTAGCTCCATTTTCCTTTTTCTCTTCTTGTGATACTTGTACATTTATCCTTCTAGCCTTTTATTTTTGTAATCTCTTACTGTAAATCTATCATATGAAAATAAATAACAAGTTTTTACTCTAATCATTCCCATATTTGCCTATGTTATTTATTTTCACATGAGAGATCAAATCGATTATCTTTAAGTAATAATACTTCTTAGTTTCGCAACTGCCATTGCTAATTCTCAATTTCTTGTGTGGTCTTATCTTTATTTATGTTGAAATTCATCATTGCGACAAGATCGCAGGACGTCTTTACATTTTCATGTAATGACCCATTGATCTTGCCTTATCATTGTTTTTGTGTGGTCTTATTTTGCCTTCCTAGTTAAAGGTCTTATTTTGCCACCCCTCATTTTTACGTCAATATGACAGGCATAAATATTCTTGCGAACATAAAGCCCCATGACATTGCCGTCTTGCGACAAAATCGCAAGACGTCCTTACACTTTCATGTAACGACCCATTGATCTTGCCTTATCATTTCCTTAGTATTTTTGACTCTGCAGGATATTTCTCTTGCGACAATATGACAAGCCTAAATGTCCTTGTGAACGTAAAGCCCCATGACATTGTCGTCTTGCGACGAAATCGCAGGACGTCTTTACACTTTCATGTAAAGACCCATTGACCTCGTCTTACCCTCGCGTTAGTATTATTGCCTCTTCAGGATCATCGCACAAATATGACAAGCCTAAATTTTCTTGTGGAAATAGAGCCTCATGACATTTGCGTCTTAAGACACTTATCAGCTCCCTAATGGAGGGTGCCGCCCTTATCATCTCCCTGGTTGCTGATAGACACATTTTTGTGTCTGAATTGTCCTCAGTGTTGGTATTGTTGGAACTCGATTTTTGTACTAATATTGTGTTTTTATATATTTTTAGGTATTTTTGGAAATAAATATTTTTGGAAAATTCGGCTCGAAAAGTTGCTCTCGGAACACCCCCGGAGGACATTTGATATTCGGACTCCCACTTTGGATAAGGGGTAACCCAATTACTAAGGGGCACCCATTTGATATTCGCATCCCTAGCTGTGGGATAAGGGGCAACCCTTTCTTCCTCGTTTGAATTCTGGTTTTTGGCGGGAAAAGCTTAGGTTTCACGGGCAGAATAGGGTTGCGATTTTGGAGGAATTCCCGGGAGACTCAATGGCTGAAATTGGTTGGGAAGCTTTGTTGGAGCATCACAGCACAAGGTATGGGCTTTTGTTTCGACTGAATTTGGCTGGACAGTCCGTTCGAAGTGAAACAGAGAAGGAGATATTTTTCGGATATTTTCCAAGCTATTTACGACAGTTACGTGTGACCTGGGTGCGCTATCCTCATTCTGTTATGCTTTTGGATGATGAATCAACGTGTTTGGAGGGAGTATACACCATTTGACAGCAACAAACGCGTAAAGGAGAAACAAAATATTCCCGAGTTAAGGGAAATAATTCTGGAGTTATTACAGAGATTTTTGAGGCCCTGACTAGTATATAAAGAGTTCTGGGGTCGATTAGAAGGTGATGGAGAGATTTGGGAGAGTTTGGAACGTCACAGAGTCAAGAAAATCGAGTTCCAGAGAACACCATTGCTGCTGCTGCTACACCTCAAGAACACGAAGAACAGGACAACCAAAGACGTCGTTTTTCGCTACAAAGTGGTAAAGACTCACATAGGTGGGTCGTAGTTTATAGGGCAGACTTAAAAAACAAAGCAGCACTTCATCTTTACCGTTCTTTGTAACGGTGTTTGCAACACTTATAAACGTTGCAAACACCCGATTTACATCATTTTCTCCATTTCATCATTTGTAAGCACCTTTGAGCAATAAAATCATATTTTGAGCGTGTTTCCAACATGATGAGCTAGACTCCAACACTGGGACGACGGAGGAAGACGAATTTCATACATGGGTAAAATTATTTAATTCTTTTTAAGACTTTTGCATTAATTTTAATTGAAATATGATTTGAATTAATTGGTTGTCATTTAATTTGATGATGTATGCTTAGCTTAAATGTTTTGATACATCATGCTTAGGATTTACAACCAATCTTTTGAGAATCTATCTTGGCAAAATAAGAGTCCCTGTTTTTATTTGTTGAGCGATAATTGGTAAAAGAATTAATATTTGAACCTTTCGTTATGAGTTTGGCCGAATCCTGAGTCCCAGCACATCTCTTCATCCTGTGACAATATTTGTATATATTTTTATTTTATTTTCTTTTATTAATTCTTAAAATCAATCCCATCAAGTCCGAGTGAACGACAACCCTTTTATTACTACAACATCATTGAAAATAACCATCAATTTTTGGCGCCGCCGACGCGGACTTGTGTTTAGATTTGTTTTTAGGTTTTATTATTTTATTTATTATTTTATTATTATTTGTTCCTTTTTACGCGTTTTGGTTTTTTTTTTCTATTTGCTTTCAGACTTGGTGCGGAGCTTATATAAAAGAGAAAGTGTTGAAAAGTAAAGTGAAGCCAAAGAAAGAAAGAAGAGAGAAAATCCAAAAGAGTGAAGAGGAAATTTTGTATATAGTGTAATTAATTTTTTTTTTATTTTTTTTTAGAAACTGTAATTAGGTAATTATCTTTGTAATTTTTATTTTTATTTTTCGGACTTCTTAATTTTGGACTTTATTTTTGGACTGTTGGACATTTTTTTTTAAAACCCTAAGGAAGGGTTATTTAAATATAAACTGCACAGGGAAGGACTACGATTACGATATCGTCTCGGCCCCTCGGGTTCGTACATGACATAGGAGTCGTGGCCCGAGTCGACTTCAACGGTTCATCCCCCCTATGGAACGGGAGGTAAGAATTCTAAACACCCGCGAATCCCCTGCCAGCGGGCTTACTGATGATTTTGTATGCATATATGTTAAGGTATTGAAAACGGCTGCTTTAAATTCCTAGTAAAGGGCAAGGACTGGCCATACAAGATAAGGGTTCGGATTTCATCACCGTTCTCTTCTTGCCCGCCTTAGGAAAACAAAACCAAACGCGAACCTAAGCTTAAAATTTGGAATAGAACGAGACCGATAGGGTAACGAGCTTAATAGGAAAGTCACTCGAAAGATATTGGTTACTCTTAAAGCATACTTCGAAGTTCATGATGGTTTCTGTAAGTTGAATGCGTGACTGCGCCGCCTTGTAATGCGGTGAGGCCTTGGGTATCAAAGCTCCACGCAGCTTCCCTCGCCTCTATTCAGCTTACTTAAACTCGGATTGATTCCAGAGGGGTTTGCTTAAATTGTAACGAATTCCCTTTCGAAGGATTAGAAGCTGGTCTAGAAACAATCTAAGTGGAGCCATCATGCTTTTTGTTTGCTAGAAATCAGTAGGTTTGTTGTGGTCGAGTCAGCCTTGTTTGTGTTTGTTTTCCCTTGCAGTTAGGATGTCAAACTGGTATTATAATAGCCATCACAATGATTATGAATATCCAACTGAACATTATGGACATCACTCTTTTTATGACCATAGTGTGAATAGTGGTTGGGAACGCCAACCTTTGGAAGGTTATGGGTCATACCATGGTGAGCCCAATTACTATCCGCATGTGCATCGGTCATTCGAGCAAGAAGATTATAGTAATAGTTCTTCGTCTCTAGAGGATACAATCAAACTTTTGAAAAGTAGTCCTTATTATGATCCTTCTGTTCCTCTTCCTTCTCTAGAAGAGTCCCTCAGGGGTTTAGCTGAGTCGACACAAAAGTTAGCTGAATCAACATGTAAGTTAGCTGAGGTAAATAACGTAGTTATGGACGAAAGGACTGCAACAACGACTGAATCTTTAGAAGATATCCTCAATAGATTAACTCAAAACTTAGATCCAACACTAAGGGAAATTTCTTTGGAGGAGACCCTTGAGAGGATAGCTGAGTCGACACGTAGACTTGAGTTAGAGACGAATGAAAGTATTGCTCGAAATAACTTGAATTTCCAATATAGTGTATCCAATAATACCTTTGAGAATGAAGATAGTTATTCACATAATCAAGATGATGAGGTTAGAATTGGTAACACTACTTGTTTAGATGAGGTTCAACCATTTTCATGTTTTTATAATAATGATTATGATGAGGATAGTGTTGATGAAGAATTCGAAATAAATAGGCATAGTGATCAGGAATTTGTTACTCCGATTGAACTTTATAATGATAGTCTATTTTTGGTTCAAATCCCAATAATTTTAATAATTATTCACCTATTCGAAAGGACGAGGATTTGACTAGAGATGCCACCGTTTTAGACGATGTAGTTCATGATCCTTTAGCCTGCAATATGTTGGATAATCCATTATTTGATGTGCCTATAAGTGAATCAAAGGAAGTAATTATGATTAACACCTTAGTTAACGGGCCTTTACTAGAAACTTTCGCTGATAATCCTTTATAAGATTGTGATGATGGTTTAGAGGAAAGAGTTTACCCTGAGAATACTGTTTTAGAGTCTAGTGATTTAGAAACACTAGTCTTAGAAGACGATAAACTCGTAGAGATGAGTAAGGATGCATTACCTGATAATAACTTAGAATTAATTGACCATTTTAAGGATTCTGATGTTCTAGAAATTAGGGAAATTGTGACTAGTCTATCTAGAGACACTGAAAACTCTAAGTTTGGGGGTGATTATCACTCTCCTAGTGCATTACCTTTAACTCTCAGAAAGTCCCCTCACTTAGGACTGGACATCCGTGCCTCAACCATTTTACAAGACTATCTTCATACACTTTTTCCTGAACCTAGATGTGTCCATAAAGAAGTTCAGTTGTTAGAAATCCATCCCTCTGGTTGATGTGGTTAACCCAGAGGCTATGATACCACGATTGACTTTGTTTTCCCACCAAAAACCTTCCTTCCAATTGTGGGAACGTATAAGTTTGGATGTGTCAATTATTAAGTTTTGAGACTAAACCTAATTACTTTAGGATATTAGGGTCGACACATTTGCTTAAGGAAGACCACCAATTTTATTGTGGTTTGTGTAAGTCAAAACTGATTGACTTAGAGGATCCTCAATTATTCAGGTTATTATTACGTGCTTCTAAGTTTTTATTTGAGTATTTTCAGACTCTAGAACCTGAACATTCGGATCTAACTCATGAGGAAACGCAACCCATGAAAATATGTTATCTAGACCCTTTTATAAAGCCTGAACCCGAACCACAGTTAGATGTAGTGGTCTTAAAGATAGATAAGGGTGTGTTGGATATCTTCCTGGTCTGTTGCAGTCTCCTCTTCTTGTGGTTAGCACTTTTTGATCTAGATGACCATGCATTATTAAATTTCTTTGCTTTATGATTCTTCAAGGTGACTAATCTCTTCCAATGTCTGGCTGAAGACTTTAAACTTAGCACTTCTTGGGAGGTAACCCATGCTCATGCAACACGGTAATATCTTTCCTTAACTCTTTTGCTTCAAATGGTAACAATTTCTCCTTGTTCATGTTTTTAATTTCATCTTTCGAACATTGAGGACAATGTTAGATTTAAGTTTGGGGGTATGGGAGAAACTTTTTAGTTGCATTGATAAACTCCAGAGCCTAGAAATTTATGCTTATTAAGGATGGCACTAACCAATCTAAGTGGATGGAAGCATTGATAAACTCCTTGTTCATGTTTTTAGTCCGAGTGAACGACATTGCCGTCTTGCGACAAAATCGCAAGACGTCCTTACACTTTCATGTAACGACCCATTGATCTTGTCTTATCATTTCCTTAGTATTTTTGACTCTACAGGATATTTCTCTTGCGACAATATGACAAGCCTAAATGTCCTTGCGAACGTAAAGCCCCATGACATTGCCGTCTTGCGACGAAATCGCAGGACGTCTTTACACTTTCATGTAAAGACCCATTGACCTCGTCTTACCCTCGCGTTAGTATTATTGCCTCTTCAGGATCATCGCACAAATATGACAAGCCTAAATTTTCTTGCGGAAATAGAGCCTCATGACATTTGCGTCTTAAGACACTTATCAGCTCCCTAATGGAGGGTGCCGCCCTTATCATCTCCCTGGTTGCCCCTTCAAGGAGGCGTACATCGGCCATACAAGACTAGCTCCTCCCATACGGTCTTAACAACAACCAGTTATTTTCGCAGTCTCTTATCCCTTATACCTATAGGGCTTATGGTTACGAGACTGCACCCTAAGTGGAGTTTTCTTCGGGCCGAGTGCAGCATGTGCCAAGACTTTCCAAGAATGGCCGAGACACTTCAAATGCCCCAGGCACTCTTGGCTCAACCGTGTACCTCGGCGCCTTGGTCATACACTGACTCCTTGGAAGAGACCCTCGGTCGTCCAACCAGGGTATAACCTTATATATATAGTTGGAAATCCAAGGTATCTCCCCCGGATGGGCTTTATTGACCCCAAATTTTCATGACTCAGGTTCCAGGGGCGGTGTAACCTTTTCCCTAAGCCATGTAAAGAGATACCCCCTTATATGACGCACTTTAGGTCTTACATTTTCCTCTTACGAAATATCATTCGCGAACTAGGGTGTACGCCATAAAGGTTTGTCCCATTCACTCATTCTTTTATTTCTATCAATTCTTGCGATCATTCATTGATTTTTGATTATTTCTTCTCATTATCTTTACGAAATTATCGCATAGTATTGCTTCATTTGCTGTGATCTCGCTGTAATTATTTGACCAAACTTTCATTATATTCATGAATCGCGAGACTTTCGCGTACTCCTTCTTCAATCGTCATATTCTTTGTACTTTCGACAAGTCTTTTCCCTTCAAAACAATTTTTTTTTTTTTTTTTACACAACTCTAAAATAAACTATTTATTTCTTACACTTCTTATTCCTGTTCCTCTCTGTTTCTTCATTCAAATTCCCTGATATTTCTTTCTCTATTGCGAGGCCATCGCAATTTCCAATTGTTTTCAAGCATTGATTTTGCAATTTATCTTCATCTCTCACTTCTATTGTGTCCACCATCAGTCTTTCTCTTCTTTGTTCTTCTTTGATATTCCGTTTCCAATTCTTCTTTTGAGCAGCCCTTTCCTCGCAAGATTCCACATCGACTTCATAGCATTTTAGTCCCTCAGCCCAATCTCCTTTTATAACTCCAACACCACTGGGATGTGGAAATTTGATGCACTGGTGGTAAGTTGATGCTACACCCAAGATTTCATGTAACCATGGTCGCCCAATTAATGCATTATAGGGGGATTCCACATCGACTATGCAAAACAAGATTTCAGTTGATAACCCTTTCAATGGTATTCGCATGCGAGTTTCTCCTTTAGGTTTATTGGCAGTGCCATTAAAACCATAAATCTTATAGGTTGAGGGTATCAAATCTTCGTCTTTCCCTCCCATAGCCTTGTAAGTGTGGTAAAAAAGGATGTTTACAGAGCTTTCAGTATCAATTAAGATTCTATTTATTGCCCATGAATTTTCTGCCCCATCATCTTCATCATCAACAGGTTTTGGATTAATCTCCAATCTTACCACTAATGGATCATCATGCATCTCGCCACCTTGTGTACTTCTTCTGCGGTAAAAGAAATAATCTGCGCTTGCCATTCTTTCAGTGGCGATGACTTCGCGATGTTCATTACTTCTCTATTGTCAACATCTCTTGCAAAAACCCTACTGAGAACACTATCATGAAAATCTTCGATTGTCTTGTACGAATGTACAATAGAATTGCAGAACAAGTTTTTGGCCTTCGCTCCAACTTCCACTACAAATGTTTCTTTCCCTTTTGTTGTATTTACTCTGTGAATTTCTGGAGGTGTTGGTAATGGTTGAGTCTTTTCTTCACATTTTAAGAATTGATTTAGTTTCCCTTGATCTATCATTCTAAGGATGATTCTTTTGATATTCCTGCAATCATTCGTTTGGTGTCCATGAAAATGGTGGTAGGAACAGAATTCATGACTTCTGTCACCTGGAGGTGGTTCATTTCCCATGTTCCATGGTGCGGGTATGTTTTCCATCAGGATTATAGCTTCCCATATCTTTTCCACACTAGCATTTAGTGGTGGCATCTTGATTTCTTCCCATACGACTCTATGACCTCGCTGCCCTCTATGATAATTCTGCCTCTGGCCTCCATAAGTCTCTTGCGGATTATGCCTCTGACCTCCATAGGTTTCTTGCGGCTGATCAAGTCTTTGAATTTTATTATTTCCGCCACGGTTGTAGAAATTTCTTTCTCTTTCAAATTCTTCCTGATCGCGACTTCCCATGGCTACCAATTTTTGCTGACCATCATTTGGTATCCTCATTCCTTGTTGACCTTGCGAGGTACTCGCCACAGTGTTTATCAATTTTGGTAACAAACTTGCATTCGCAGCTCCTGAACTTGTATTCGCGACAGGGTATGATTCCATCTCATTTTGCTTTTCCTCTAAAGCAATATACTCCTCCTGAAGCTCTCGCAACTCAGTCATTGTGATTGTATTTTTGACTCTAAATATTTGAATATATAACAAATTTGTCGCAAACATAGCATTAATGAATGATAAGATGAGATATCTCTCCTCCACTCGGCCAGCCATTTCGCTACACATTGTCTTCCATCTCACAGTTAGATGCTTCAAACTTTCACCAACCCTTTGTTTTAACCCAAATACATCTTCAATACCTGGTCGCGAGGAATTATTACTTATATATGCCCCTAAAAATATAGCCTGCAAGTGGTTGAAAGATGTTATTGTATTCTTCGGTAGCCCTTCAAACCATTTCAAAGCTTCTCCTGTCAGACTTGATGCAAAATATTTGCACAATATAACATAATGATTCTCCCATTGTAACATACATCTCATATAAGCTTTGATATGCCGTATCGCACAAGTTGTTCCATCGAAAATGCTGGTTAATGTCGGTAAATTGCACTTCGGTGGTATTCCTATTAATTGTATCTCTCGTGTGAACGGAGTTTTCTCAGCTTCTTCTATTGCTTCATCCAACTGTCTCTTTCCTCCTCCCCTTTTACTGTTCATCATTCCTCTCATTTCTGCCAATTCTCTCAAAATTTGTTCATTTACATCAGAGTTTGAATCCATTGGTCTTTTTAGTTCCGCTTCTCTTCGTCTGCGTTCATGTCTACTTTGACTTTCTTGTTCATCATTCTCTTCTCGTATTTCTCTGCGATCTTCTCCTTCATTTCTTTCGCGAATTCGCACACCGTTATATCTATCAATTTCTCTTCTTTGGTGCATATCAACTCTCCTTTGTGCTCTTTCATATTCTTCATTAATATTATCATTGTTGCGATTTTGTTCTCGCCTTCTTTCTCGATTATCATGATTATTCTGACGAATTGCCTCTTCTAACTCCTGTTCTTTCATTTCTGCTCTCAATCTTTCTCTCTCGCGAGCTAGACGTGCTTGTTCGGCATAATGTCTTTCAATTTCATCCTCAATTTCTTTTTGCTTCCTCTGTGCTTCTCTCCCATACAATATTCTTCTTCCTTCTTCTTGATTTTCTTCATCAATTGGATTATTCCGCTCCTGACGCTGCCTATTTCCTCGATTTCCAACATTCTGCTCATTTTGAAGAGTCTCGGGACGTGGGATATAACGATCTTCCATCATTTCTCTTCTCTCGCAATGTTCTGTGCCTCGATTTTGCGCTTCTTCTTGGTTTTCTTCATCAGCATTTTCTGTAGGTAAAATTCTCCTTATTTCCTCTCTAACTGATCTTGAGTTTGACCTTGTAGTGCTTCTCGACCTTCTGTTTTGTAATCTCATGTTTTCCATTCTCAATTCATGATTCTGTCTTGTTAAATTTGCATGTTCCTCAGCTTCTAATCGCCTTTCTTCATGTATTGTTTGTCTCAACGCCTCTAATGCTGCGATTTCTTCATTTCCATGAATTATTTCTCCAATCTCTTCTCGGTTTCTCTCCTCTTGTCCATTGTTTTCCAATTGTTGTTCTTCTCCCCTTTCTTCCACAAAGTCTGATCTCCAAGTATGCACGCTTACTCTATCATAATCCACAGTTCTATTTGCTACTGGTTGAATTGGTGATTGAATTTGATTTCATCATTATTTCTTATGTTCATTCTGGAAGATTCTCCCATTTCATTTCTCCCTTCTCCAGCAATTCTCCTACTCCTTCTAATGGTTGTTGGTTGCTCGGATGCATTTCTTCTTCTAGCCATTTCTTAATTTTGGTAAACTGTTGAAAATTACAAGAAATTCCTTCCTTACCACTCCAATTTCTTTCAAATCACGATGTCAATCCTTACTCAAACAGCCCTTTCTAGCGCCAATATGTAGTTGCAGGAAATCCTACACTACACCCCTCACAATAATCCACACAACTAAGACATTTGAAGATGAATAACAATGATTTTATTGATTAATTCCTTGAATGTTTACAAGATAAAATAGAAAAGAGCTAAAGAAATTACAATCACCACACACTTTCTCTCTCCTAATGACTTGTCTCACACTCCGAAAAAGATCTCCCCATAACAGGCTTATTCAACTCTTTATATAGGGTAGTACACAATGGATGACAGCTAAGCTGTCCTTTATTTTCGGGAATGACTTGCGAAATATCGCAAGTGTACAAATATATAATCTCGCAACTCTCCTAAAATTCGCTAGGTCTTCACATCTTTCTCGTGTTTTGGCTGTCGTCATTCATTGCGTCATTTATATTACCCTTATGCGACGCCTTCGCGATGTTGTCGTTTACTAATCTCGCGAAATATTGATGTTGCGATATTCAGATCCTACATACATAATTTCAATGGAAACGGAACCACCTCTTGCATGAATGTGAATCACTCACCCTGTATAATCGATTATGAAAAGGAGTTTCACAAGATGACACGAACTCTTGCTGAAACTATGTTGGAGGTATTAATGTTGAAACGTACTCTTAAAAAATCTTTACTTGTTCAAGCTCAGCTTCTCAAGCAACAAGATTTACTCTCCAAAAGAGTAAACGAAGAAGAACCCAACTTCCACAAGGTTGAGGAATTATTCTTCAATCAAGGATCTCTTCAAGGAATTCGGAGAATTATTCCTATCAAGCGAAAGAGATCCCAAGATCATGAAGGGTTATGATTTTCAAGATGAGAAAATAGACATTAGTTTTTGATTTATTTTAATTATTATATAAGTTCTATTTCTGAATAAAACTATCTAGTTTTATTGAATAAAATTATTATTTTATAACTTTTTCATGTGAGTTTTTTTTTTTTTTTTTGATTACATAGCATGTGCTTGAATGCTTAATATCATTGCTATGTGTTTATGGGATGTTTGATTTCGGTTTTCATAACCTTAATATTCGATCTCATATGTTGTGAACCCTTATGGTTTGTGTGGCTTTTTGATTTAGCGGGATTAAGTTCTAGCCCATGTTGGTAGGCTTTATCAAAGGATCATAAGGTGTTCCGATTGAGACTCGTATGTAAAAAGTCACAATGTGTTGAATCAATTTGTGTTTACATGAATTGTGTTTAGCATAAACATATGTGTTTTGGGTTTTCAACTTTTGTTATTGGCACGCATTAGTTAAAACCGATTCAACCTTTCTCTGGTAAAGGTTGTTCTTTGTTGTTGTTCTTTTGTTTTTGCGAGAGGATGACAACATAATGGGGGAGAGCTATCTTGAACTTCTGCTTAATGATATATCTTTCTGGGGAGAAGAGGATGCGGAATCCGAGGTAACAAATTTGTTAGTTAATCGTTTTCATGTTTAAGAAAAGCCTGCTTAAATTGCCTATATTTTGCTTTTTCTTAACAAAATTTCGGTACAATTATATTTATTCCATTATGTGTGTATGGATGTGTGTGTGTGTGTGTGATTCAATTGTTTCCGGTTAAGAAAAATTGTGTCAATTTATTTGGCTTATTGTTTGGTATCTTCTTTATTGTTTGATATCAAGTGTTTTTGCTTAACAAAATTTCGGTGCAATTACGGTGCTATAATGTCTATATTTGTTTCAATTGCTTCCGGTTAAGAGAAATAATTGTGCAAGTCAATTTACTTGGTTTGTATGTATTGTTTATGACTTAACAAAATACGAGATCATTTGTTTAGTCCAATTCGATTTCGGATAAGAGAAATTAAGTTAATTCTGATCTTAGTTAGACTTATCAAATTGAAGGATTCGGTTATTCAAGTCTAATCGAATGCCTTAAAATGAAATACTAGTTAACTAACCTAGTACTTGTCTTGTCTAAATTGAAAGGTCTAAGTTATTGTCTGAATAATTAGAACCTGATGAGAAAAATAAAGTTAATTCTGATCTTTATTTTGGTCTTATCGAAATAAGCGATTGAATTTGTACAATCGGTTTAGCAAGGGAACTAAGTTTCTTAGTCAATTTGTTAAACTATTAGGGAAAATTACTTTGGGCAATTGTTTCCTTGATAATTAAAACCAAATTACTTGTAGTTTCGGTTTTGATATTGGTTATCTAAAGTGGTATATGAAACCTCCGTGCTTAACTCTTATAGGTTGTACAAGTCTTTTAGATTTGTAAGATCCTTTTGGTTTGACCTTTATTTGCTCGAACCTTTTTCATTTTGTAACAAAAAGGGGGAGAAATATATGGAGTAAACAAGTGATTTGTAATCACTAAGGAAAGGACAATTGTGATTAACGTTATATCTAACGAAAGAGTAAAGCATTGACTAAGGGGGAGGAACATATCATATTGCTATTGTAGTTATCTTGACTATAAAGGGGAATTACAAAGATGTTCGGATTGAAATCTACCTATCTTACCTTTAGGGGGAGTATTAGCTTTGTTATTCAAATGTCAACAACGGCATTTATGGATTGAATATATGCAGGTTATTGTGTTGTTGAAACTTGGAATCAAGCGTATGTGTAATGAATTCTTGTAATTTGTTTATCCATATGTATTAAGAGTTTTGTCACTAAAATTGACAAAGGGGGAGATGGTTAGAGCATAGCTCGGTTGAACCCACCATGCGTTGGTATGTCAAGTTTGGTTTTCATATTTTAGTGAATCAAAACTCATCTAAGAGTCTCTTGATTATGTACTAGAGACAACTTCGTATAGGTTAGACTAGAAATTCTAGGATTATGAAACATAGAAGTATTACTCGAAGACCTGAAGAATGTGAAGAAGTAACAAGCTACAACAACGACATCATCCTTCCTCTTGAGGTTAGTAATATTGACTTGAACTGTTTCATTCCTAACGTATCTTTCAAGTCGTGCTATATTGAAAACATAACTGCGAAGCTGTGAATGATTATACTCTAGTAGTAAGACATGATCATAGTGTTAAAGAATTAGGATACGAAGTATAACGCTTATCTTTTGAACTTCATATATATGATATCGACATAATCGTATGAATGTTATTGTGATTATGTGTTGGGTAAAGGTGAATATTTCATCCTAGGAAACAATGTTTACATTTGTTTAAAGGAAGTACATTCATGAACTTGTTATATGAATCGAAATGGAAATCGCTAGGCTTATTGGTATTGTTACTCATTGCATATCTTTGGATTACCAATATGTGTGAGTTAGTAGAACCGGTCATAACTTGTTATGTATCTTGGTATAACTAATCACAGTGCCTGACTTATAATTTGGTATGACTTTTATTAGTGTAACCGATCCTAAGTAATCACCTGAGGTGGTATGATCGATATTTATAATTGGTGTGACCGATCCTAGTAATTGGTGTGACCGATCACAAAAGAGTTATGTAATCGATCCTTGTAATTGGTGTAACCGTCTCTAGGCATTCACCTCGCGAGGTATGTTCAGTCCTTACTTCTATGGCATCCACCATCAATTTTTTCTTTCTCTGTTCATCTCTCACATGTTGTTTCCAACCTTTTCTTTTGGCATTCCTTTCTTGTGACTTTACATCTACTTCATGACATTGTTGCGACTCCTTCCAATTTCCCTGTATAATGCCAATGCCATTTGGATGTGGGAATTTAATACATTGATGATATGTTGACGCAACTCCCAAGATTTCATGAAGCCATGGTCTCCCAATCAGCGCATTGTATGGAGATTCCGTAGAATAAAATATCGAGTTGATAATCCTTGTAGAGGTATCCTCATATGACCTCTCCCTTTGGTTTGTTTGCGGTGCTCATTAAAGCCATATATTTTGTATGTAGGGGATCAAATCCTCATCTTTTCCTCCCATCGTCTTGTAAGTATGGTAGAAGAGAATATTCACCGAGGTGTCGATTAGATTAGGTTGATTGACAAGCTTCGCCTCATCATCTTCTCCATCAACTGGTTTCGGGTTAATCTCTAGTTTCACCACCAACGGGCTATCATGTGTTTCTCTTCCTTTTGGCACTTCATCTGCAGAGAAAGAAATTGTCTTCACCATACTTTTCTAAGCTGTCGTTCTACTTGGGCTCATTATTTCTTTATCATCAACATCTCTCGCAAAGATTTACCGAGCACATTGTCATGAAAATCTTCGATTGTGCGATAAGAGTGGGACGATAGAGTTGCAATTCAAATTTTTGGCTTTTCGTTCGATTTCTATCACAAATGTTTCCTTTCCTTTCCTGACGACTTTTAATGCATTTAAGGTGGTGGTGGTAATGTCGGCCTTTTTCTTCTCCTTTTAGAAAATGATTCGGTTCCCTTGATCAATCATTCCGAGAATAATTTATAATTGTTTGTTTGATGTCCATGGAGCGATGGTAAGAACAAAACTCATGACTTCGTCACTTTGGTGGTGGTTCCATCCTAGCGTTCCAAGGTCTTTGTGTACATTTTCCATCACAAGTATAGCTTCGAGATCTTTTCAACGCTAGCATTCGGTGGAGGCATCTTAATTTGTTCCCATTTCTATGACTTCTCGCCCTCCGGTTAGTTTTGCCTTCGTCACCATAAGTTTCTTGCACGTGATCTAGCCTCGAATCTTATTATTGTCTTTGTTGTAGTAATTCCTTTCACGTTCAAACTCTTCTTGATCATGGCTTCCCCTTAGCTCTATCTTCGCTGTCCTTCATCGGCTCTCCCCATCTGCTGTCCTTGCGAAGTTGTGTATTGATGGCGAGGTAACAAGCTTGCGTTATGACATTGAATGGATAAGAATTCATTTCATTCTGTCTTTCTTCTAAAGCGATATATTCTTCCTTAATTCTCAGATTCTCGCCATCGTGATTGTATTTTTTACTCTAAAAATTTGAATGTATAACAAGTTAGTCGCAAAGAGAGCATTCACAAATGAGAGGATGAGATATCTCTCTGAGCCATCTCATCTACACATGGTTCTCCATCTTATTGTCAATTTGTCTTAAGCTTTCTCAACTCTTTGTTTCAACTTAGAATACATCTTGATTCCTGGTCGCGTGAAGTTGTTGCTTATGTAGGCTCCCAAAAATGTAGCTTGCGAGATGGTTAAACGATGCGATCGTGTTTGAGCAAACCTTCAAACCACTTTAACGCTTCTCTGTTAAGCTTGGCGAAGTACTTACACAATATAGCATCATGACTCTCCCACCGCAACATACATCTCATATAAGCTTTAATGTCTCAGACGCATAAAGTTGTTCCGTCAAAAATGCGGCTAATGTAGGCAAATTGCATTTAGGAGGTATTCCTCCCATCTGCTTCTAACGTGAAGGGATTCTTCGGCTTCTGCGATGGCCGTCCAAGCTGTCTCCTTCCTCCTTCCCTTCTATTATTCGGTAATCCTCTCATTTGACCGGTTCTCTTAAGATTTGTTCATTTGCCTCGAATTTGATTCTCTTGGTCTTTTAGCTTTCGCTTCTCTCCTTCTTCGCTCGTGTCTGTTTTGACCTTTCCTGCTCGTTATTTTCTCCTCTTCTTTCCTCGCGACGCTCTTCTTCGTTTCTTTCGTCCACCCGTTATACACCATTATATCGGTTGTTCTCTCTTCTTGGTTGTCTCTCGGACTCTCCCTGCGCCCTCTCATATTCTTCATTAATATTTCTATTGGCACGATTTTGTTCCCTTCTTCTTCGCGGTTATCATGGTTATTCAGGATTGCCTCCTCCATCTCTTGATTTTCCATTTCTTCTCTTAGCCTTTCTCTCTCGCGAGCTAGCCGCGCTTGTTCAATGTAGTGTCTCTCAATGTCATCCTCGATCTCTCGGTTTCTTCTGAATGTTTCCTTGATTTTCTATTAGCTCATTTTGAAGATTTTCGGGTGAGGAATATAACGATCTTCTATTTCTTCTCTTCTCTCGCCATGCTCTATATTCGATTTTGTGTTTCTCCATCGGTGCTTTGTTGGTAAAACTCTCCTTCTTTCTTCTCTATTCGATCTTGAACTTGATCTCACGCTACTTCTAGATCTCTCCTATTTTGCAACCTCATATTTTCCATCCTCAATTCATGATGACTGTCTTGTCAAGTTTGCTCGTTCCTCTGCCTCTAGCCGCCTCTCCTCATGTATTGTTTGTTGGATTCATTTCTCTATTCACTTCTTGCTCTCCTCCTCCTTGTCCATTGTTCACCAACGCCGCTGCTCCTCTTCTCTCTCGTCTTGAGAATCGATCTCCAAGTATGTACACTTACTCTATCATAATCCTCAACGCGTTTGCTATTGGGGAGTTCGGTGGTTTGATTTTGATCTTCTCCATCATTTCTCCTATTCATCCTTGATGATTCTCCTGTTTCATTCCTCCTTTCTCATTAGTCTCCACTTCTTCTTACAACCGTTGATTGCCCTTGTACATTTCTTCTTCTAGCCATTTTTTCTTTTTCAATGAATTCTTGAGGATCTTCTCCAAATCTTTTTCTCAATTAATTCAAATTCCTTCCAATTTCTACGTCAATCTCTCCGCATCCTATTCAAAGCGCATAATACACCCTTACTCGATTTTGCCTAATTAATCCATTAGAAGATGAAAGATCAAGAACATTTATTGATTGAATTCATGAAGTGTTTACTGGGAAAATAGAATTACACTTAGGAGTTAAAGACTCTTAAACTTTCTCTCTCCTAATGACTTGCCTAACAATTCTAAAAGATCTCTCCCTTTCTGACTCACTCGAATCGGTGTACAACTATTCAATCTCGCGACACTTCTTATCCCTACTTGGAGTTTCATGTCTTTCGACTATTTTGTGTATCGTTATTTCCCATCGCGTCGTTTATTTTAGCTTCCTGCGACTCCCTCGCGGTACCGTCGTTTATTGATCCCGCGAGCCCTATGCATTGCGATATTATGATCCTACATATTTCATCCTAGGAAACAATGTTTACATTTGTTTAAAGGAAGTACATTCATGAACTTGTTATATGAATCGAAATGGAAATCGCTAGGCTTATTGGTATTGTTACTCATTGCATATCTTTGGATTACCAATATGTGTGAGTTAGTAGAACTGGTCATAACTTGTTATGTATCTTGGTATAACTAATCACAGTGCCTGACTTATAATTTGGTATGACTTTTATTAGTGTAACCGATCCTAAGTAATCACCTGAGGTGGTATGATCGATATTTATAATTGGTGTGACCGATCCTAGTAATTGGTGTGACCGATCACAAAAGAGTTATGTAATCGATCCTTGTAATTGGTGTAACCGGTCCTAATAATTGGTGTAACCGATCCTGGTAATTGGTGTAACCGATCCTAGTGACTTGTGTAACCGATCACAAGTAATACCATGAGTATATGGTAACTGGTTCTGGTAATTGACGTAACCGATCCTGGTAACCGATGTAACTGGTCCTGGTAACTGGTGTGTTCGATCACAAGCAAACCATATTGAGGTAGAACCGATCCTTGTGTTTGGTAAAACCGTGAACCCATGATTAGTGAATTGATATTTGATCAATCACATAGTTGTCTTGGAATACAGATGAACCAATTCTAAACTTGATTGGAAGTGTGGTATAATCGATTTCAAGATTGTAAATATAAAAAAGGATTTACAAAGAAAAGATGTCAACATACTTTGAACATGAACATGAACAATAACTCTTATCTTTTATTCCTTAATAACTCAAGGAGATCCCGGTCCAAAATAAATTAAGAATCTTTTCATTAAGGTTGTTAGTTTTATATGCTTTAATTACCAGCAATTAAATGCATATCTCTAGATAATAAAAATTGGTAATGTGCATTTACTAATTGGAGATTTCTATTGAGAGATTTCAGAAATATTGGACAAAGCATTTCCAGGAATTATGAAAACCTATTTTGGGCATTTATTGCATATCTTGAGAATATTCGGTTTTGGAAATTCCTTGGTGTCCAAACATCCTTGGTCTATAAATACCCAAGTTTGCATTTCTAGCAAACTATCCTAAGAGCCAGGCAAAATTCATCTTTTTGTTGTTTCTGGTAGAGCCATCTATCCGGAGAGGAAAGTACCCTAATTAGGCGAAATCTCTTACGACCGCTCGTTTAAAGACTTATGTGGGATCAAGAAGCTCTACGAGTACCGTTGGTGGGAAACTAGATAATTGCAGTTTATTATAGTTTTCGATTGATTTGATTGACTAACGTTTGTTGAACTTTGATTGCACCTAGTTTGTTCATTCTTGAGAATCTTCTCTTCTGATATAAGATTCACTCAAACTAGATCGAAGTGTCGACGGGATCTTTAGAACTATTTGTAGATGTAAAGACGTTTTGTGATAGTCCATTGTTAACAGACTCTGTTCTGTGTGTGATTGATCACAAGAGATTCAACTGGTGTTGTGCAGGTGTTTATTGAAGATTAAAGAAGATTTGAAGACAAAGAAGATTTGTTATTTGGTTTCTATATCTTTGGGTGTGCACAAACCTTGATCGGCTGGGATCCAACTAGAATTGGATTTATTCGATTGATTAGTTGTGTAAGATCGGCATCACCTTATAGTTTCTTGTTGGAATCTATATTGATTGATTGCAAAACTAAACTATGCTATTTGGTAGTTGTTCGATAAATTGATCTGACCAGGCAAAGGAGTTTATTAGTTAAACGGAAGAGCCTTTGCATATGACTTGAATATCTTCATTTGAAAGAATCAAGAGAGTTGTTACCAAACATATTTGTTGTTCCTTTACTGTTTGGAATACGATCCAAAGGAATTGTTCCAGTGCGTGCACTTATTGAATGTCGGAAGCGCAGGGATACTGAAGAAAATAAGTGAACTAGGTTTAGTTGCTTGGTTTCAACTATACGAAGTTTTGGTTTAGATTTTGTATAGCGGCTTAATTCTGAGAGTATTCAATTCTGGATTAGGTCCCGGGGTTTTTATGCATTTGCGGTTTCCTCGTTAACAGAACCTTGCTGTGTCATTTACTTATCCTTTCCGCAATTATAATTGTTGTTATTATAATTTAAAGTAAATTTCACAAACTTTAACTCCGTATTACTTGATAGTGATCCTGCAGAGTTTGGTTAAGTCCGAACCTATTATCAAGTAATCACACTTTGATTGTTGTATTGTCTCGATCTCGTATCCATAGACGATCACACAAAGTGTGAATACCGATTTGTAGTATTGTCTCGACTTTGTCCATAGACAATCACTTTTGGTAAGAGGACTTATAGGTGGGTATTTTAAATATTGTGGTGTATTTGGGTACCATCGTCTTTTCAATTGGTATCAGAGCAGGCAAACACGTAAAGATCTAACAATCCGTGTTTGGTGCGATCCAACCTATAAGAAATGAGTCTGCGAAGAGGTAAGGAAAATCCAAAATTAGACTCATTTAACGTATCACAAGATTTGGGTAAAACTCTCTATGGGTTTAACTTCAACAAATGTTTAGAAGGGGTGTCTTCTACAAGTTCTACTTGCTCTTCTGAAAATATGACCTTACTCAAGAAGAAGTTAAGTTAAGCCCTGTATTCACAATCAATGATTCTGATTCTGAATCACTTCATAATGATAAAGAAGATATTGATTATGTGAATATAAAAACTGAAAAGACGAGGGTACCCAAATATACCTCAATCTAAAACTTTTCCACCTATAAGTCCTTTCTCATAAAGTGATTATCTATGGTCGAGACAATAAAACTAATCGGTACACACTTTGTGTGATCGTCTATGGATACAAGATCGAGACAATACAACAACGAAGTATGATTACTTGATAATAGGTTCGCACTTAACCAAACATAATAGGATTGCTATCAAGTAATTACGAATTAACGTTTGTGTATTTTACTTCTAATTATAATAAAATAATTATAATTGCGGAAATAAAAAAGTAAAACAAACAGCAAGATTTTGTTAACGAGGAAACCGCAAATTGATAGGTGTAGAATACACCGTATTTACTATCTAGAGGTTATGCTTTCTTTGCTATTTTTCGTGTGAATTATGTATCTTATGCGTGTTTTTGAGTTTATAAGTGTTTTGGAGTCATTATGAGCTAAAGAAAGAGAAACCATCTCACAAGTGGGTGATACTTGGAGTCGGCTAAGAATATGCGCATCAAGGAAGTGAATAGGCGGTCGGTTCCGCGAAACTGACAACCAAATGGTCTCTGGGTGGCCCATATCAAATCATAGGGTGCCAATAGTCATAGCAAGTTATAACCCTCACTAGTAGAGAGAAATCAGTCTCGATTTCTTATTCTTCCCCAAATCTCTTCAAGCAGCGACCAAGTCCAACTCCGGCAGGTCATGGGTGCTAATTCAGGGTTCGAGTGGTTCTCGTTATGGTTCGAGAAAGACAAAGAGTAAATGGTACGAGTGAAGAGAAAACATAGACGAGGAATTTGAAGAATGATTGAAATGAAGAACTGATTATGGAGATTAGGGTGTTCTCAGATTTGAGATTGAAGATGAGATGGACCTGTGTTGGGTTTGAATCGCAGAAGAAGATCAGTTTGGAGCTGAAGTCAATAGGGGTTTTGCACCTGCTGCAGTCAAGAACACAAGATGAGATGAGGAATTAGGGTTTGGTTCAAGCTAGAATCTGGCAGAAAAAGGAGATTCTTGTGATGATGTTTGTTCCTGGTAAAGGGCTGGATTTGATTTAGAGATAGAGATGGTGGAAGCTTAAATAAAGAAGATGATATTGATGTTGTGATTGTGCTGGTACCATTCAGTCCAGAGACAGAGATGTCAAGGGCTTGTTTCTGAAGTGCAAATTCAGGGAGATGATTGAGAATGTTGCAGTTTTGATGATTGGAGGAATCTTGTGCTGTGACGTTGCAGGAGGTGGATTTCAGAAAAGCTATGTGTGACATGAGATACAGATTTCATAGTTGCTGGTGGTTGTGTGCCGCAGGTGAAATGCGAGGTTATGTTCAAGAACGGTGGCTCTGCAATGAAGGTGGAGGTCTTGTTATGACATGGTGGTGGTTGTAATGGATGTTGGGTTGGTGGTTGAAGCAAGCGGTGAGCATGCTGGTGTTGTGTTAATGGTTTTGATTGGAGGTGAGACCTGGTACTGTGGAGTTGCATGTGAAAATGGGAGATGTGATGCTTCTGTAGAATGAATGATGTATGGTGGTGTAGATGAGCAGGTTCATCTGATGTATGTTTTAGGTCAAAGGGCATTGCAGGAATGATGCAAATGGAGTTTTGGGTTGTGAAGAATTGACAGAGTAGACAGTGAACATAAGCTGCAGATTGATTGAGATGGCAGAGGCTTAGATGGAGTTGATGCTGGCATCAGTTGTGGATGAAATGGGTTTTGTAGTGCAGGAGCTTTGAATCTGCTGGTTGCAGAATGGATATGATGATTGTATGATGTGTACAGGTTTGCAGGAGATGGAGTTGGAATTCAATAAACTGCTGGTGCCGATGAGTCGCAGTTTCGGCGGTGTTGGAATTGTAATATGGAAGCAGCTGAAGAAACATGAGTCTGAGATGAGGAAGGCTGGTCTGTAAATGCGGCAGGAGTGAAGATGGAGCTGTGCAGTGCAGTTCATGGAGGAGAAGCTACATGTGCAAGCTGGTTTGAATGTATGAGCAGAAGGAGAATGTATGTGAAGTTGCAGTCAGCTGTAGAGAATGGGTTTAATGGTGACTGCAATTGAAGTTGGTGGTTAGGATGATATTGCAGTTGGAGATAGAGCAACAAAAGTGGCTCGAGCGAAGGAGAACATTTGTGTTGCAGGTATGAGCTTGAACTGAACTGGAGGAATGGGTATTTGTTCTGTGCTTGAGATCGTGTGCTGCTGCAAGATGGAGAATGGCAGGGATGTTCTGGAACTGAGTTTGGCTTGAACTAGAGAGTCTGGTTGTGCTGTGAAGTTTACAAGAAGAGAAGACGGTGTTGACAGAGATGAACCGAGACAGGCAAGGTTTTTGGCAGTAGGAATTCGACAGTGAGAAGCAATTGCAGATGGTGGTAGTTTGGTGTTGGTACTTAGAGTTGGGGTTGCATCGAATTTGGTGTCTCGGCCCGGGATTACAAGAGATGGCTCAAGAAGATGCGATTCTTTGGTGGTTTAAAGCGGTTTTGATGTATGGAGGAACTTGAGCTTAGATTGCAGGCCGAGTATAAGATGAATATCCATCATGGTGGATGGAGCTTTGAAGCAAAATCATTGTGCGGCATAACTCGAGCCGGTGCAATTGGCTCATGCACGGCAACTCATCCCAATCGGCCAGAGAGATCTAAATAGTCGACTCAAGACTCGACTCATACGTGACCCGGTTCGACTCTTGATTCACCTTGACCCGGTTTGACTCGGTTATTTGACCGAGTTGACCCGACCGAGTTGACTCGTTGACCGGTGACCGGGCAGACTTTGCCGGTCACCTGAGACGTTTTCCGACAACTTTTCCGGCCAAGTTTCGGCCACAATACCAGATTTCCGGCGACCTCTTTTGGGTCATATTTTCACATGGGTATTTGCACACACATGGGCTTGGTGGACCACATGGGTTTTGGACTATGAAGACCTAATTTTAGAAGTTGGAGAAAAGCTATAAAAAGGAATTGTCTTCTACAACTTGGAGATCTTTTATCTAATTCTTTTTGGCCTCTACTTTGTTTTCTAGGGTTTACACCATGAAGTCTTTTCTCTTTCTTCTTGTTATGAACTCCATGAATATGAGCTAGAGTTTTTATTATTGGTTATGGAATAAGTTGGATTTCCAAATATGGGTTTTAATTCAATAAATTAGTTTTGTCTCATATTATCGTTTATGATTCACCATCAATATTGTTACATGATTTGAATGCTATTTAGTCGAGTCGCGAATCGATTGAGTTTGTTTTCATCTCTCTTGCTAGATTAGGATTTATTATACGCAAAAGTGATAGATTCCTGATTACAAGTAGCATAATTGTGATTATTGCTTGTAGTGATACATCATAGTAGTCACATGTGAACCATAACCTTTGTTAAATCGGATTAGTGCGCTTTCCACGTTCGATTGCTTTGATTGGCCTGATTTCATAGAACCTAATGCATCTAGGGAATTAAACTGGATTAGTGCTTTTACACGTTAGGTTGTTCCTTTAGGTAGAATTCATATTCGCATCTTTTAATGTGTTTGTTGATGACAAGAGGAGATTAGCGGGATATTCTTGCGATCAAGGTATTCTAGGGTCTTTGATAAAAGTTGAGATTAAAATATCAATTCTAGTTATTGTGTTTAAAACATGTTTGTGAATGAAAACGAAATCCTTAACCAATACTTTCTTATCCTTGATTTGACTTGTTTGCTTATTTCTTTATTTGTTTTATTTAGTTTATTATAATCACAAAACCCGGTGTTATTTATAGGGAACCGAAACAATTTGACAACCTAGACCTCTCTGTGGGATCGATCCTTTCTTACCCTTGCTATATTTATATTTTGAGTAGTAAGAAAGTGTAATTTATATTTGTGTCGGCTGACAACCGGTCACAAATGCATAAAAAAACCCCGGGACCTTGTCCAGAATTGAATACTCTCAGGATTAAGCCGATATACAAAATCTAAACCAACTTTATATAGTTGAGACCAAGCAACTAAATCTATAGTTCACCTAGTTCCGTCTGTATACTTGCACCTCCAACTTGCAATAAGTCACGCACTTGGAACAATTCCTTTGGTTCGTATTCCAAATAGTAATGGAACAACAAATCTATTTGGTAACAACTCTTTTCAAACAAGTGATATGAGTTTGACAAAAGGCTCTTCCGTCAATCTATCAATAACTACTAAAGTAATACAAAGGAGTTTATTGGGATAAACGGAAGAGCCTTTTGTCAAACACATATCACGTTGTTTGAAAAGAGTTGTTACCGAACAGATTTGTTATTCCTTTACTGTTTGGAATACAAACCAAAGGAATTGTTCCAAGTGCGTGACTTACTGCAAGTTGGAGGCGCAGGGATACAGACGGAACTAGGTGAACTATAGGTTTAGTTGCTTGGTCTCAACTATACGAAGTTGGTTTAGATTTTGTATAGGGGTTTAATCCTGAGAGTATTCAATTCTGGACAAGGTCCCGGGGTTTTTATGCATTTGCGGTTTCCTCGTTAACAAAATCTTGTTGTGTCATTTACTTTTATTTTCCACAATGATAATTGTTGTTATTATAATTTAAAGTAAATTACACAAACATTAATTCCTATTTACTTGATAGCAATCCTTGTGTATTTGGTTAAGTTCAAACCTTTTATCAAGTAAACATACTTCATTGTTGTATTGTCTCGATCTTTTATCCATAGTCAATCACGCAAGTTATCTTGTTGTCGTATTGTCTCGATATCGTATCCATAGACGATCACACGAAGTGTGAACCGATTAGTTGTATTGTCTCGACTCAGTCCATAGACAATCACTTTCGGAGAAAGGACTTAAAGGTGGAAAAGTTTTAGATTGAGGTATATTTGGGTACCCTCGTCTTTTCAATTGGTATCAGAGCAGGCAAACACTAAAAGATCTAACAATCTTTGTTTGGTGCGATCCAACCTATAAGAATTGAATCATATGAACGATTCAATTAACGTTTTAAAATTTTTTGATGGTCTTAAAGAAGACTCTAAAGAATATTTCTCTGCTCTTGTTAAGATGTTAGATGAAAAGATTGAACAGAACCAGTCATATACTGACGAGATCAGTAATATCATGATTGATAGAAAACTGGTAAAAAATCCAGAAGATTCTAGATCGAGAGATTCTCAAAGATGATCAATTTTTTCATCCAAACATCTTGAACAGTCTAATAAGAGACAGACCATGAACCGTTTTCAAAAAGGATGGAATTGTTTAATTCAGAAGATTTGTTTTAAAAAACATCTGATTAATCGTGTTAAGAAACTTTATAAGAACTTAACGAATCATCCTAAATCTGGTGAACAATGTCTTGGAGCATTTGCACTTAAAACAACTTCACCATTCCAATGGTTTCTAGATAGTGGGTGTAGTAGGCATATGATATGTGATCTTTCTTGGTTCACAAAAACAGAAGACTACAAAGGAGGATCAGTATCCTTCGGAGATGGAAGCAGATGTCTTATTAGGAAAAAGGGTACTATCAAACTTCCAGGTATTCCCGAAATCCATGATGTTGTTTATGTTAAAGGAATGAAAGTAAAATTTTTGTCAGTTAGTCAAATTTGTGATAAAGGTCATAAAGTTATCTTCAATATGAGAGGTTATGATATTCAAGATAAGTCAGGAAAAATAATTTTTCGAGGACGTAGAAGTATGAATAATTGTTATCTCCTTGATATACAATCCAATTTATATTGTAACTTGACTAAAGTTGAGTCAACTCATTTGTGGCATGAACGCTTTGGTCATATCAACTACCGAATGCTAGGAAAGCTCATTAATCGTGAACTTGTCAAAGGCGTTCCAAAAATAAATACTAAAGTAGAAGGTGTTTGTGGTGCATGCCAAAAGGGTAAGCAAGGAAAAATTCTACACAAACTTTCTCGAGACATAGCCACTCGTGCTCCTCTCGATCTAATTCATATGGATCTATTTGGTCCAATCCAACAAGCAACTGTTGGAGGAAATAAGTATGCTTTAGTAATTGTAGATGACTACACACGTTTCACATGGGTTGCTTTTCTGAAGCACAAGAATGACACTCTTGAGGAGTTCAAAATCATTGTGAATAGAATTCAAAATGAACAAGGTAGCAAGCTTAAGACGATAAGAAGCGATCGCGGTACAGAATTCAAGGATACGAAAGTATATGAAAACTGCAATAGTCTTGGAATTACTCATCAATTCTCTGCTCCTATTACACCTCAGGCAAATGGTGTAGCTGAGAGAAATAATAGAAATAGTCAAGAAATGGCAAGAGTAATGCTTCACAATAAAAACCTACCATTAACCTTCTGTGGGGAAGCTGTATTTACTGCTTGTTATCTTATAAACAGAGTTTATTTAAGATCCAAAACTCTAAATAACCCATATGAATTATGGTATGGAAGAAAACCCAATCTAAGCTATTTAAGGGTTTTCGGAAGCAAATGCTATATTCTCAAAGACAGAGAACATAGAGGAAAATTTGATTCCAAAAGTGATGAAGGAATTTTTCTTAGCTATGCTTCTGACAGTCGTGCCTTCAGGGTATACAATCTCAGAACCAAACTCATGATGGAATCAATTAACGTGGTTATTGATGACATTTGCGATTTTTGTCAAGACAATCACACTGCAGCAGAGCTTTCTCCCTCTGAAACTGTTATTAAAGAAAAACAGACTGAAGTCGAACCATCAATTGTTCCTTTAATTAGTGACACGGATGATAAAGACGATAATGAAAGTATTGTTGAACAACCCAATGATACTGAAAATATTGTCCAAAAACCTGCTAAGTGGGTACATCAAAGACACTCTTCTGAAGACATCATTGGAGATGCCAATGCTAGAGTTATGACTCGAAGATAAATTCAGAATGTCTGTCACTATTCATGTTTTCTCTCTTCAATAGAACCGAAAAATATTGAGGAAGCACTCAGTAAACCTGCTTGGGTAAACTCAATGCATGAGGAACTTAATCAGTTTAAAAGACAAGAAGTGTGGGAACTTGTTCCTAAGCCGACAGGAGTAAACATCGTTGGAACAAAGTGGATCTACAATAACAAATCATACGAATTCGGAACAATTATCAGAAACAAAGCTAGGCTCGTTGCTCAAGGATATTCTCAAATTGAAGGTACTGGCTTTGATGAAACTTTTGCTCATGTTGCTCGTTTAGAATCAATAAGACTTTTACTTGCTTATGCTTGCTATATTAAGATAAAACTTTTTCAAATGGATATTAAATCAGCATTTCTGAATGGGGATTTAAAAGAAGAGGTATTTGTTGCTCAACCCAAAGGATTTGAAGATCCATTATTCCCAGATCATGTCTTTAAACTCAAAAAGGCCTTGTATGGTCTAAAACAAGCTCCAAGAGCTTGGTATGATAAGCTGACATCCTTCTTACTTCAAAAAGGATTCTCTATAGGTGGTGCTGATAAGACACTCTTCACCAAATAGAGTGGAAAAAATGTTGTTGTAGCACAAATATATGTAGATGACATCATCTATGGATCCACCTCAAAATCTCTAACAGATGAATTTCCGAATCTTATGAGTGGAGAATTTGAAATGAGCAATGTTGGAGAATTATCATATTTTCTTGGTTTGCAAATACAACAACAAAAAGACAATATTCTTCTTTCTCAAGAAAAATATGCAAGGAATTTAGTTGAAAAATTCGAACTAAAAGGCGCAACACCTATGGCAACTCCAATGCCAACTACTGGAAAACTTCAATCGAATCCAGGAGAAAAATCAGTTGATCAGAAATTATACAGCTCTATGATAGGAAGCTTGCTGTACTTAACTGCAACAAGACCAGACATTGCTTTTAGTGTGGGATGTTGTGCAAGATTTCAAGCAGATCCTAGATAATCATATCTCAAAGTTGTAAAACGATTCATAAGATACGTTAAAGGTACCCTAGATTATGGTTTATCATACTCTATGGATACAAACAACAGCCTTGTTGCTTATTCAGATGCAGACTGGGCAGGATGTGTAGAAGATCGGAAAAGCACCTCTGGTGGATGCTTCTATGTTGGTCAAAATCTTGTAGCTTGGCACAGCAAAAAACAAAATTCACAGTCTTTGTCAAATTATGAAGCAGAATATATTGCTGCCGGTACATGCTGTACTCAACTTTTGTGGATGAAGCAAATGCTCATTGATTACGGAATAAATATTTCAACTATGAACATCCTTTGTGATAACTCAAGTGTTATCCGCTTGACTGAAAATCCAGTTGAACATTCTCGTACTAAATATATAGATATTAGATATCAATTTCTTAAAGAATTATATGAGAATGGAGTTATCAAACTGGAATATGTGCCATCTGAACGTCAACTTGCTGATATTCTCACTAAACCCCTAGACAGAGAAACATTCTGAAATTTAAGGAAGTCTATTGGAATTGTCAAGGTACATTAGTACCTTGTGTTTCGGGGTTTCAACTATTGCATTGCATTAGTTAAAACCGGTTTTCAACCTTTCTGTGGTAAAGGTTGGTCTTTGTTGTTGTTCTTTTGTTTTGCGAGAGGATGACAACATTAATGGGGGAGATTTCTATCTTGAACTGGCGCTTAATGATATATCTTTCTGGGGAGAAGAGGATGCGGAATTTGAGGTAACGACTTTTTTAGTTAATCGTTTTCCTGTTTAAGAAAAGCCTGATTTTATTGCATATATTTGGCTTTTTCTTAACAAAATTTCGGTACAATTGATGTTTTATTCCATTGTTTGTGTATGGATGTGTGTGTGATTCAATTGTTTCCGGTTAAGAAAAACTATTGTTATCTTGCTTTATTGTTTGGTATCAATTGTTTAGGCTTACAAAATTTTGGTGCAATTGCGGTACTTTAATGTCTATGTTGTTTCAATTGCTTCCGGTTGAGGTAAATAATTATGCAAGTTGATTTATTTGGTTTGTATGAATTGTTTATGGATTAACAAAAGAAAAGGTTTTCGGGATGAATTGTTTAGTCCAATTCGATTCCGGATAAAAGAAACTAAGTTAATTTTGATCTTAGTTAGACTTATCAAAGTGGAGGTTTCGGTTATTCAAGTCTAATTGAATGCCTTAACAAGAAATGCTAGTTAACTAACCTAGTACTTGTCTTGTTTAAAAGTTAAAGGTCTAAGTTTTTATTTAAATAATTAGCACCTGATGAGAAAAATAGAGTTAATTCTGATATTTATTTTGGTCTTATCGAACAAGCGATAGTATTTGTGCAATCGGTTTAGCAAAGGAACTAAGGTGCTTAGTTGATTTTTGGTTTGCTAAACTATTAGGGAAAATTGCTTCGGGCAATTGTTTCCTTGGTAACATATCAAAACAAAATTAGTTTCGGTTTTGATATTGGTTATCAAAAATGGTGTGTGGAACCCTCGTGCTTAACTCTTATAGGTTGCAAGTCTTTTGAGATTTGTAAGATCCTTTCTGTTTGTCTTTTATTTGCTCGTACCTTTGTCATTTTGTGACAAAAAGGGGGAGAAATATATGGAGTAAACAAGTGATATTGATATTGATTTGTATTGATTTGGTATCACTAAGGAAAGGACAATGGTGCTTAAACGTTATATCTAACGAAAGAGTAAAGCATAAACTAAGGGGGAGTAGCATATCATATTGATAAGGGAATAACAAATATGTGCGTATTGAAATCTACCTATCTTACCTTTAGGGGGAGTATTAGCTTTGTTATTATAATGTCAACAATGACATTTATGGATTGTATGTATACAGGTTATTGTGCTGTTGAATTTGGGAATCAAGCATATGTGTAATGAATTCTTGTAATTTGTTTATCCATATGATATAAGAGTTTTGTCACTAAAATTGACAAAGGGGGAGATTGTTAGAGCATAGCTCGGTTAAACCCACCAAGCGTTGGTATGTCAAGTTTGGTTGTCATATTTTAGTGAACCAAAACTCATTTAAAGAGTCGCTTGATTATTTACTAGAGTCAACTTCGTATAGGTTAGATTGAAAGTATTAGGATATGAGACATTACAAGTATTACGTGAAGACTTGAAGAATGTGAAGAAGTAAGGAGCTAGAACGACGATATCATCCTTCCACTTGAGGTTAGTAATATTTGACTTGAACTGTTTCATTCCCTAACGTATCTTTCAAGTCGTGCATATTGAAAACATAACTGCGAAGCTGTGAATGATTATACTCTAGTTAGACGTAGAATTAAGGAATACAATACGAAGTATAACGCTTATCTTTTGAACTTCGTATATAAGACATCGACATAATCGTATGAATGTTATTGTGATTATGTATGGGTATGAGTGAAGATTTCGTCCTAGGAAACAATGTTTTACATTCATTTAAAGGAAGTACATTCATAAACTTGTTTTGTGAATCAAAAGGGAAATCGCTAGGCTTATTGGTATTTGTTATTCATTGCAAATCTTTAGATTACCAATATGTGTGTTTAGTATACCCGCTCATAACTTGTTTATGTATCTTGGTAAAACTATTCACAAGGCCTGACTTTTGTATTGGTATGACTTTTATTAGTGAAACCGATCTTAAGTAATCACCTGAGATGGTATGATCGATTTGTTGTAATTGGTATGACCAACTCTAGACATTGGGGAACCAATCCTAGTAAGAGGTGGAACCGATCACAAAAGGGGAATCGATCCTTGTAAGAGGTGCAACACGTTTTTAGTAATTGGGGAACCGATCCTATGAACATAGTGCAACAAATACAAGTTAGATACCATATATATGTGGGAACCGATCCTAGTATCTAGTCAACCAAGTTTTGGTAACTGGCATGACTAATTCTAGTACCCACATGGAGGTTGAACCGAAAATTGTTTTGGTAGAACCGTGAAACCCATGATTGGTTATTTGATAGGATAATCAATCACATAGTTCTTGGAAGTTAGATGAACCAATTATAAACTCGTTTGAAAGTGTGGCAAATCGGTTCCAAGATTGTAAATATGAAAAAGGATTTACAAAGTAAAGATGTTGACATACTTTGAACATGTGCAGTAACGCTTATCTTTTATTGTTTAAAGATATTCCTTAATAGCTAAAGGAGAATGCCGGATCGAAATAAATTGAGAATCTCTTAATTAAGGTTTTTAGTTTTATATGCTTTTAATTTCCAGAAATTAAAATGCATATCTTTAGAAAATAAAAATTGGTAATGTGCATTTACTAATTGGAGATTTTCTACTGAGATTTTGGTCAATATTTGGACAAAGCATTTCCAGGAATTATGGAAACCGAATTTGGAAATATATTGCATATCTTGAGAATATTTTCGGTTTTGGAAATTCCTTGGTCTATAAATATTGAAGTTTGCATTTCAAGCAAACTAATCCTCAGAGCCAGCAAAACTACCTTGTTGTGTTGTTACTGGTGGAGCCATCTATTCGGAGAGGAAAGTAACCTAATTAGGCGAAATCTCTTAAAGACTTCTTTGGGATTGGGAAGCTCTACAAGTACCGTTGGTGGGAAACTAGATAATTGCAGTTTATTATTAGTTTTCGATTGATTTGATTGGCTAACGGTTGTTGAACTTTGATTGCACCTAGTTTGTTTATGCTTGAGAATCTTCTCTTCTGATATAAGATTCACTCAAACTAGATCAAAGTTTCGACGGGGATCTTTAGACTGTTTGTAGATCTAAAGATGTCTTGTGATAATCCATTGTTAACAGACTTCGTTCTGTGTGTGATTGATCACAAGAGATTCAAGTTGATTGTGTGCAGGTGTTTATTGAAGATCTAAGAAGATTTGAAGACGAAGAAGATTTCTGATTTGGGTTCATAATCTTTGGTGTGCACAAAACTTGTTTTACTGAAAAGGATCCAACTATAATCGGTTTATCCTTGTGATAGATTTGATTGATTAGTTGAGTAGATCGGCATCAATACAATTCTTTGTGATTAAAAGTATTGATAGCATAATCTTAACAATTACTTTGGTAATTGTTGAAAAGATAGATCTAAGGACCTGACAAAGGAGTTTATTAGAATAAACGGAAGAGCCTTTTGTCAAAATCATATCACGTTGTTTGAAAAGAGTTGTTACCGAACAGATTTGTTGTGCCTTTACTGTTTGGAATACGAACCAAAGGAATTGTTCCAAGTGCGTGACTTACTGCAAGTTGGAGGCGCAGGGATACAGACGGAACTAGGTGAACTATAGGTTTAGTTGCTTGGTCTCAACTATATGAAGTTGGTTTAGATTTTGTATAGCGTCTTAATCCTGAGAGTATTCAATTATGGACAAGCACCCGGGGTTTTTCTGCATTTGCGGTTTCCTCGTTAACAAAATCTTGCTGTGTCATTTACTTTTATTTTCCGCAATTATAATTGTTATTATTATAATTTAAAGTAAATTACACAAAAGTTAATTCCTATTTACTTGATAGCAATCCTATTGTGTTTGGTTAAGTCCGAACCTTTTATCAAGTAAACATACTTCATTGTTGTATTGTCTCGATCTTGTATCCATAATCAATCACGCAAGTTATCTTGTTGTCGTATTGTCTCGATATCGTATCCATAGACGATCACACGAAGTGTGAACCGATTAGTTGTATTGTCTCGACTCAGTCCATAGACAATCACTTTCGGAGAAAGGACTAATAGGTGGAAAAGTTTTAGATTGAGGTATATTTCGGTACCCTTGTCTTTTCATGATGAAAATACTGAGAACAAACATAAACTACAGCTTGGTGCACCGGCTAATTCGGGCATGCTTTTTACATCACAATCTCCTCTCTATTTATACATAAATTTGCCTCAATTGTGTCTTAGTTCATCAATTGATAATCACCTTTTTTTTTTTGTAAATCCAAATTGTATTAATGAATAACCCCAAAAACTTACAACTCATTTGAAACAAAAATAAGAAACATTTGGGTATTCAACAGAATTTCAAAAATCTGGTCTTCCAACATAATGTCTCTCCTCCTCATTAGGAAGATCACAACCTCTTTTTGCCATCTTGTTAGCTACAAAATTAGCTTCCCTATTGTAGTTGCAGGAAATCCCACAACACACCCCTCATCATATCTTGATAATAATTTCTAGATCTAAACTTATTTGATATGAAAATAGAGATAAAAATCCTAAAATTATAAATGGAGACACAAGAATTTACGTGGTTCGATCAATGTGATCTACATCCACGGGGTAGGGTTTTTCACTATGATTGTTGAGGTTACATTAGTATTACATTTACAATCTCCATTAATGGATATTTTGTAGAGCTCTAGATCTAATTATTTGGGGAAGAAGATGTTAAAGAAAATATCTCTCTCTCACTTACAAAAATATGTATCCTCTCCAAAAATGTGTCTCCTCCTTTTCTCTCTCCCTCCTTTCTCTTTATATAGGATATTACATAGTGGATGACAGCTCATGTACAACTAATATTTCCCTTAATTTCGGATTTACCTTGCGACATTTCGCAGGTCTACAAATGTTAGTCTTCTCAAGTCTTCTTGACTCTTCGCAGAATCGTCACACCTTTCTCATATTTAAGCTAATGTCATTTGTTGCGTCGTTTCTAATATTTCTTCCGCGACATTATTAAGTTGCGTCGTTAATAATTCGCAAGTGAAGGTTGCTGCGATATTCTGCTCCTACATCTTGCCTCTTTTTTCTTGAATATTGCTTGAAGAGCGATCTTTAAGAAAAAAATCCGTTGTTGTAGTAGTCTTTGATCTTTATTGATGAAGGAACGAGCGAAAGAATACTGGACTTGAAAAGTACGTACTTGCCTCTATTCTTTTGCGAAGTTCCGAAGCTTTGCGAAATAAATAAGAAGTATCAACCCTTGAAGTATAAGAAGTATGAAGTATCCTTGAAGTATAAGAAGTATGAAGTATCCTTGAAGAAGTATAAGAAGTACTTAATCCTCGAAATATATAAGAAGTATGAAGTATCCTTAAGAAGTATAAGAAGTACTTAATCCTCTAAATGTAAGAAGTATTGTGAATCCATCATGCGAAACTCTCGCTCCATGTTCTTTGCCTCATGCTATGATGTAATGCAAATAAAAATTTAGATTAGTATTCAACATTTCTTTTATCAAAAATATTCATTTAATTGCAAGTTCAAATCGTTTTTCTTTGTTTTGATTTCCTTTGTATAACTTGTTTCGTCTCATCTGATAAACATCTTTCATGGAAATGATCCTAATAGGTACCCCCTTATATGACGCACTTTAGGTACATTGCCTCTTGCGAATATTGTTCGCGAACTAGGGTGTACGCCACAAAGGTTTGCCCGCTACTACTCTCCATGTTGGATATCATTCTCATTTGAAACAAAGCAAGTATTTAAGGGAAATATATAAATTGATCTGTGCGAGATTTTTCTCGAATTATTGTAATGGTGAAATCTTTGTAATTCTGAAATTTCTGTAATTCTGCGATTATCTCGCCTTTTGTAAATCAAATCAAAAATCTTTTATTTTTTGTAAAAGTAAAATGTTCAAAGAAAGTGGTACTTAGCTTTTATGTGATTCGCTGTTGTTGTTGTCTCTTGCGAAGTATATGATTTGCTTGCGAAGCTAGCATCCTTGAAGTGTATAAACGTCGCACAAAATATAATTATCTCGCAGCAAAAAGAAGTGTGAGAAATGAGATTTGAACCCTTGACCTGCCTCTTGCATATTCTCGCACCATACCAACTGTTCTAACCCTCTCTTGCGAAATTAATTTGCGAGATAATCGTCAACTTTCTTCTTTGCGAAATAGGCAAAGTCCGTGCGAAAGTTCGCATAACAAAAATAAATGTGAGAGAAGCAAGAATTGATCCTGCGACCTTCTGCTTGCATTCATGCCTCCTGACCAACTGTGCTAGCCCTGCCTCTGCGAAATGTTTCTGCGAAATAATCACCTACTTTCTTCTTGCGAAATACTCTTGCGAAAAATCCATGCGAAAAATACACGTTCGTTGGGATTTGAACTCGCGACCATGAACTCATTAACTTCGCAAATAACTAACTGTGCTGCCTCTTGTTTGCGAAATAATGAAACAACCTTGCGAAATTATCCATTTTTTCCCCTCTATAAAAAGAAGAAAATTATGCTCGCAAGTGAATTCGAACTTGCGACCACGAATGCACATATTTCTCTCTGGACCAACTGTTCAAGAACTTCTCTGCGAAATTAACTCATAACTTTTTTCTTTATTCTCTTATTCGCCACTGAAAAATAAAAAATATGTGTGTCTGCGAATTCGAACCCGTGACCTCTTGCTTATTCTCTCCAACTCAAACCATCTGTGCGAATTTCTGTTTGTGATAGAAATCACATCGTTTTGTTCTTATCCTTATCTTCGTTCTTCATTTATTTCCTTCAACAATTTGCCTCTTGCTTTTTCTCCTGAACATGGAAATCTTCCATTGAAACCTTGGTTTTCTTCCGTGAATTTCACCACAGAAACTAATTTTTTTTTCTCTTATTTTTTTCATATCTTTGAATTGTTGATGATGTTTACTCCCTGAAAGTGTGATTTCTTCCATGAAATTTCCATTTTTGAACCTAAACTTTATAGATCTAAATAAAAAGTATGAACATTAACTAATTTTCATGGAAATTTCTTGAACCAACAAATTACATGAAGGATAAATCCTTTACTCCTCCCTGTTTCTAGCGCCAAAAATGTAGTTGCAGGAAATCCCACAACACACCCCTCATCATATCTTGATAATAATTTCTAGATCTAAACTTATTTGATATGAAAATAGAGATAAAAATTCTAAAATTATAAATGGAGACACAAGAATTTACGTGGTTCGATCAATGTGATCTACATCCACGGGGTAGGGTTTTTCACTATGATTGTTGAGTTTACATTAGTATTACATTTACAATCTCCATTAATGGATATTTTGTAGAGATCTAGATCTAATTATTTGGGGAAGAAGATGATAAAGAAAATATCTCTCTCTCTCTTACAAAAATGTGTATCCTCTCCAAAAATGTGTCTCCTCCTTTTCTCTCTCCTGCCTTTCTCTTTATATAGGATATTACATAGTGGATGACAGCTCATGTACAACTAATATTTCCCTTAATTTCGGATTTACCTTGCGACATTTCGCAGGTCTACAAATGTTAGTCTTCGCAAGTCTTCTTGACTCTTCGCAGAATCGTCACACCTTTCTCATATTTAAGCTAATGTCATTTGTTGCATCGTTTCTAATATTTCTTCTGCGACATTATTAAGTTGCGTCGTTAATAATTCGCAAGTGAAGGTTGCTGCGATATTCTGCTCCTACACCTATAAGTGTGCTCAAATCGAATAGCCTTATAATTAGAAGAAACTGCACTCCATCGTTGCATAACAAACCACGGAAGAGTCGAAGTAGTAAAAGCCAAAACCACACTCGAAGAGTCTGAACGAATACAGATTTTCAAATGCCCCCATTGAACAACCCATTACAGCCCTACTATAATACCATAAATCTCAGCAAGGTAGTTTGAAGTTATACCCAAACCAACACTCATAGCACCAACGATATTTGCCTCATGTCACGCGCCACCACGCCAGCACCAGCCACGCAAAGGTTCCCACGAGTAGCTCCATCACAGCACAGCAACAACTCATCCACAGCCGGAGTATTCCACCTGCATTCAACCGGATTTTGCATCTTCATTTTCCTATGCGAAACTTTGAAGAAGTCCAGCACTTTAAGATCCTCCACGGTATTATTCATGTAGCCATTGAGGCGTCTTGAATAATCATGCACCTGATTATAAACACAATTTTGAAACTCCAGCACACCTTCTTGCCTTCATAAACATACGATTCATGGTCTGCCATAACTCCGACCTCACTACTAAAACCGCCAGCAACCATAACTCCTTGATCATACCACTCTGGTCCCTAGAAGCCTTGTATGTTGTGGACAAATTTAAATGCGATTTCATTCCAAATATGTCCGAAATCCAACCCCATGCCTTCTCAGCAAACACACAATGCCAGATCAAATGGTCCAAAGTTTCTTCCTCATTATTACACAAACAACATTTGTTAACAACTTGGATTTTGAACTTGCTCCTAACTTTATCAAGAGTAGCACAAGCTCCTCTTTGAATCCTCCAATTCCTTGCAACCAAAGCCGGGTGCACAGATTTCCTCCATAACAGATTGGGTCCCTCCACCTTTACATATCTCTTGCGAATCAAAGCCTTCACAGACTTGACGGTAAAATTGCCTGAAAAATTTGGTTTCCAAACACGACAATCCATTCCATTCAAAGGAGTGGGTAAATCTGTTTCATCAATACCAGCTGCCAACAAAGTGTTGCGAAACTCTTCACTCAAACTCCAAACACCATTATTAATCATATCCCCAACCAAAACAGCACGGTCAAGAGTTAAATCTTCAAGAATATCAGCAACAACCATATCCCCTACCCACACATCATAATAAAGAGAAGTATTATGCCAATATCCAATTAAAACCTTAGAGTTATTCTCCACCAAAGAATAAACCCATTTAATACCAGGTAGAATAGAAGACTTCACATAATGAACCAAATTTTCATTCCTCATAAAAAAATTAGCCCGAAGAAAGCGAGCCCAAACCTTATTAGAGTTGCGGATTTCCACCAAAGGCTCATAAGAAGCGCCTTGTTCATAACACTCAACTGAGTTATACCCAAACCACCTTCCTTATAAGGAGCACAAACCTTGTCATAAGCCACCACAAAGGACCTACTCACTTGTGAATCACCAGACCATAAAAAATTACGAATAGCTACCTCACATTGATGAACAAACTTCATAGGCCACTTAATGTCTGAATTCGTTGTCCTAGCTTATAGTTATCCTCAATCCTAGCTTATAGGGTTAATAATCACCCACTCACTATTAATGTCTGAATTCTTTGTCCCTTCTTCAATTCTTCTATGCAAGCCATTAATTTGGTGTTTCTTCAACTGTTGAGGATAACCCTAACCCTAGCTTTTTGAATCCTAGCTTATAGGGTTCATGTTCTTGATAAGAAAGAAGATAAGGTTGATAGAGATAGGAATTAGAGGCTTAATTGATGCTAACGATGGTGGTGGTTACTTGAGGTGAGGTAAGGACGGAGGAGTAATGGAGGGAGATGGTGGTATTGTAGAAAATGAAGAGAAATGGAAAAGAAGAGAACGATGTTGAGTGACTGGGAGAAGAATAGAGGGTTGCAGAGCACATTTTTCTGTTGCTACATAATACAAGAAGAAGAAGAAGAAGAAGAAGAATAGACTACGCTTGTAGACTGTCGAAGAAGAAGAAGAACAGACTATGCTTGTAGACTGTCGTTTAGAACTGTCACTGTTTCTTCCATAAATGACAATTTTCTGCGACAGAAAAGAACAAAAGTTTTATATAATAATCATTGTAACAGTTTTGTAACGGCTTTACAGCGTTACAAATCTCTGTTTTCTTATATATTCTTCAATAAAAACACCATTTGAGCTATGAGTTATCTTTTTGAGTGTGTTTCACCATGTGGAGCTAAAACCCATCACTGGGACGACGGAGGAAGCTGTTTTTCACTCATGTGGTAATTAAATTAATTTTTTTATAACTATTTGCATAGAATTTAATTGTTTTATGATTTCTATTAATTATTTGTTATTTTGTCTGATGTGGCATGCTTAGTTTTAATTACTTTTGATGCGTCATGCTCACAACTTACAACTAATGTTTTATGAAATCTACCTTGGCAAAGAATAGAGTTAATATTTCGTTTATTTTGAGCTATAATTGCGTAGGATTAATTTTTGAACCACTTGAATATGAAAAATAGTGAAATCCTGAATCTCAGTAAATTATTCATCATGTGACCATATTTTGTATATATATTTTCTTATTTTCTATATTTAAGCCTAAATTCAATCTCAACAAAGTTCGAGTGAACGACAACCTTATTTACTAGGGGTGTTCATGGTTACTGGTTAACCGAGAAACCGAACCAAACCAAACCGATTAGGGGGAAACCGAACCGAACCATTAACTAATGGTTGGTTTTGGTTTAGAAAAGATGAAAACCGAGATTAATGGTTTGGTTTTGGTATGATAGAGAAACCGAACCAATAACCAATGGTTAACCGAATATTGATAAAAAAAAATCATTGATTAAATTTTCATTAGAGATGTCACCTGCCATTAGTTAAATCTTCTTTTGATCTCTAGATTTAGAGTAAGCTTTAACTACTCTTGATATTCTTTTTATTTATTTTTTGTCTGTAAATTTTTGTAAACCAATACTATTTTTTCTGTAAATTAGTGTAATTTTTTTTTTGGTTTGACATAATTATTGGTTAACCAAAAACCACTGGAAAAAACCGAAACCACTGGAACCATTTGGAAACCTAACCAATGGTTAATGGATTGGTTTGGTTTCAATTTTTAGAAACCGATAGTATTGGTTTCGGTTTTGGTTTGGCTTGAAACCGAACCAAAACCGACCATGAACACCCCTATTATTTACCACTATATAAAAATCCGATCAATTAAGTCCATCCTTGAGAAAACCGTTAATGTTACACGGAATGATTGGAGTTATAGACTCAACGATGAACTTTGGGCGTATAAAACGACATACAAGACACCGATTGGTATATCTCCATATCGATTGGTTTATGGATAAGCTTGTTGTTGATGGTGGCTTTTAGTTTAGGGCGAAAATTGTAAAAGTCTATCTACCTGACCCGACATCGGAAGTAATAGACCTTGATATGTCTATATTCCGCCAGGAATTTGAAGAGTATATCAAAATTGATGAGTGCCTATGCCGCTCTTCATATTGTATTGAAACTCAAGCTCCTAGATGAATTGTTCGCTAGTATAGAGCCTAATGAGTATTTAAGCTCCTAGTTGCATTATTCACTAATGAAATGGAGCCATTTAAAAGTGTTGAGTGCTTAAGACTCTTCGCTCATATATGTATTGAGAAATTCAATATATTTATGTATATAAAATTTACTCAAAATGGTGCATGTAGCAACAATCCCAAATATTCTATAAATTTTATCTTGCACCAGCATTATTCACTAATACATGGCCTGCCTAGTGTTTTCCTATGCTATGTTCCCCAGCTGAACTCTCAATATTGGCATGATATGACGATTAATGTTCACTCGCAACGGAGTAGCATGAATCTCCCTAAGTGTCAGTATTGAGACCTGCATGAAAACACTCACATAGGCTACACCAGCCTCTGACAAAGAGATCAGCGCGTTCGCACACCTTTTTAATTAAAGTTAGCGTGATCGAACACATATTTATTCCTTAAAGAAAATCTAGACTGTTAATATCAGCCTCAAAAATAATCACGGCCGCACGATTTGGCCGCGCGATTCAATAGGCCTAGCCTGCTCCTAACGGAATTAGGAAATCATCACGATGACCACCGGCGGGCCCACTAACTCCCTAGCCGAACGGTTTTCATCTAATACATCCATAGCGCTTCAAACGATCAACCCTAACATGGGTGATCGCGTTGTTTAAGAAGAGCTCAAATGAGCTGAGACCGACAAAAGCGGTCTCAAATGCATCACATCCGTCCAACTTTGCCAGCCTAGTTGGACGGCTTAGATCTTCCCTCGAATGATCGAAAGGGTACTAGTGTGATCACCAACGACCTAACTACATTCTTGGTCGATCGACCTGCCCACTGCAAACTAGAAACGCGTTAAATCACACGGCCAAAGAAGGGTGATCGCGCAACCTTTAAAACCATAAATTCAATAAACGGCGTTATACAACTGCCGCAAATCAATCATGTTCGTCCAACTTCGCCAGCCTAGTTGGACGACTTATATTGTATTTCAAACGATCAAGGAGATGCCAACGCGTTCACCATCGAACCAGATCCACACGTGGTCGATCGACTTGCTCATAGCAAGACCAAAGCGCATCAAATCGCCGGCCCAAAGTAGGGTGAACGCGCTGTTCGAAAACCCTAAAAACGCTTTGCGGCAACACAATTCTGTCACAAATTAATCGGGATCACTCATCTTCGCCAGACGATTTGAGTGGCTTAGATCTAATTTTAGATGACCCAGGAGATGTCAACACACTCATTAGCGGCTCATCTTCACACATGCCCAATCGGCCCGTTTGAATCAACGCCCAGTGCTTTGATTCGACTAGCCAAAATCGGGATGGCTGCATGACCCCTAAACCCTAAATTATATGAACGGCGGCAAACATCTGACACAAACCATCTCGTCCGTCCAACTTCGCTAGCTTGATCGGGCGGCTTGGATCAAATATTAGGCGATCAATGAGATACCTCAATGATCACCGGCCACCTCTCCTTCCCAGGAAGAGATCGTCCAAGGGATAGCTCGCCCATACGGTTCTCAATTGATCACCCAAAGGTGATCGATCATGCTACCTTTTTAAGACGCTCAATCCACGACTTATTAAATCATGCGCTAAAACAACGATGCTTCATGATCGATTATTTTGAACAACCTAAAAGGCGAGCTAGGTCGGCTGAAAACTGACAGAATTCTTCCTGAATTCTTCCTGAGTTTTACTGTCGGGCTGTTTTCACCTCCCAAACGAGCTCAAAACCTACATATTCCAACGTAGGAAGATAGAAAATTCTTTTCTGATCAGAATGGAGGGGCGGACCGTCAAAATACGAGTTCGTATGAGAATTCTACAACGATTTTAGTGAGGGTCTCACATTCTCCTATAGGGACCGATCACCACATCTGCGAATTAGCACAAACTTCTGCGAATCAACCATCCAACTTGGCTAGCCAACTTTAATGGTTTATGTTTAATTTGGTCCAACCAATAGGATGTCAAAATCTCTACAAGCCACCATTCTCCTATAGGGACCGATCACCACATCTTTAATGTACATGGATAACTCCTGGCAGCTACTCACACATGACCACCCGCCACCTAGCTTGCGCGTGATTGGTTAGAATAACTAGGTCTTGCAAACAAGGCCTATTCAGCATCCTGCTGCATATTTTCCACGAAAATACTCAAGACGTCAAACATGTCACAAACTGGGGGATGTTCATCAGGGTATTGGTCTGGCGGTGTACGGCGTGCAACGCGCCCATTATTAGAAAGTGTCAGGAAAGAACGGACGGTTAACAACAATGAGAGTAGTGGGTGAAAGTGTGACCAATTTTCCCTCGTAATAGAAACGTGGTGATCACCACTTTTTACACAACTCCACCTCTCCACTGATCAATCACCTCCACTTCCTACGAGATCAGGGGGTGCTCGAACATGACTTGTACAAATAGGATTTCTACCTATTTCGACAAGAACACATGTGTTATCAACACAGTATCCAGAAAACACCAAGAACTGATAGCTTACATTCTGCAAGCAGTTCCACATTCTGATACAAGTCATAAAATAGCCACACCTTCATAATTCAACATTTTGATCTCAAACACCTTCTTCGCTATCCTCCCTAAGATCAACCCCTTTTCCTTCACTTTGTGACCGAATTGAATCTGGAACGACCATTTCTTGGTTTAGGCCAGAGTCTTACAGATTGATCTCTCAAATCTAAAAGTACTCCCGTGCAGTGCATTGTTTAGGGTTTGAATTCGGTTCTAATCAACACACCCAAATTTACCAAAAACAGCAGAACCAGTTTTTACCCTCAAACAATTGGCGACCACAGTGGGAGATTGATCTCTCGGTTGCAAAAATCATTTTCCCTATCCCGTTTTCAATTTCCTAAATTTCTCAATATGGTTGATCTTAGGAATGGTTAAGAAACCCTCAATCCTAATTTTACTTCTTCCAGCACTGACAATACTTCACATGTTATTCATGAATCCGTTCTTTCATTCAAAACCCTTGTCGAAGCTATGGAGTCTCAATATTTAACAACAATTCATGATTTAATGAAAATCCTAAATGATATTGTTAGGAATCAAGCTACTATTTTCAAGACGCAGGACGGAGTATTTGCGCTCTTGAAATCCCTCACGGATCAACTATCAAAGGAACCAACACGCATTCATTCTGAAGGAAATGCCACCAACAATCCATTTTGGATCAATACTGATGGTATCAGTCCTTCTTCCAAGATTCATATTCCTATTCCTGGTGAGGAAGATGAAGCCTATGATCGCGTTGAATGGAAAAGTAGACACCAACCTAACTTGTATGCTCATGAAGATCGAGAGATGCTTCCTCAAACTCATAAAGAAGACTCGTGGGATTTAACACGTTCTCATCAGAGTCCTCGCAATGAAAAGGTGATTTCATTATGTGCGTCCTTCCTGGAAAATATCAATTCCCATATTGCAATTGAAGATGTTAAGAGATCCGTTGCTGCTTTACTCAGTCGATCCGAACCTTCCCAGAATGAAAAAACTCGTAAAGATGTTCAGGAAAGCAGGCGTCCTTCCAATAAAAGACCCAACCTCCAATTAATCACTAGTGAGGGTGGAAAGAGAAAGCATCCGTGGAACAACTATCAACAATCTAAGCGTCCGACTCCCATTTCACATAGGTCAAATGAGGCTCCACCATTCCCAGATTTTCCCTTTCTAATGGAAGAGGTGATTGAACTCTTGGAGGTCTGGATACAAGATGACATCAGCAATCTACCTCATGTCAAAGGTCCTCCAAGTAAACAAGAAATGGAAGATCCCAAGTACCGCCGCTTCCATAGGTTTGTCAACCATCCTACAAGTGACTGCAACAAATTGAAGCACATCTTCCAGGAGAAGATCGACTCAGGGGAACTTCAACTAGGCACTGAAGGAGTATACAAATACCATCCTCCTATTACAAGATGTTGCATGCTTTCTGGGGACCCCGTCTACAAAACTGTGCAGTCAACCATCGAACATGTGTGTGAAATTCTCTATTTATCCAAGGCACAACGTCAAGATATCTTTGCCGCTCTAAATTGTGTTGCATCGGGAAAGCGACTACCTTCGATCGATGAAGCTTCCCCCAGGCCTAAATCTCTTATGGAAGACATGATTGGCATAAGCGGCTGGGGACTCTTAACCACTGCTTATCTTAGAGATGTCGAGATGGGAAAAGCGTTGATTAACGCAGGGACTGCGAAGGGAAGTCCATAAGCGCCATATCGTATATTGAGAGGCTCAAACGCACGAGTAAGTCTTCCCGAACAACCTCTTTTACAGTCTGTTAATCCTCATCTCATCAAGAACTGGGGACTTAATCCGATCGTCAACCCAACTGCGACTAGGCGATGTAAAGAGGAAGCTGGTCCCTGTCAATATTTTATCAAATGATTAGAAGAAGTCTCGATCGAGGATAAGAGGTCCAGAGGTCAAGTAGCAGGAGCCTTAGCTAGTTTCTGAAATTAAATAAGGTGACTATTGCAAACTCCTTGGTACTGACAAGTTGGGAGGAGTAGCAATACACACTAGATAGCTCCCGTCAGTTCCTGAAATATTATATTGCCATTTCCATAGTATTTCCCTTGTTTTCATACAATACTTACAATTCATCCAAAATGTTTGCACCAATTTGCATTCATAGTTAATATTTCAGTGAACCACCATTTCTTTCGCAAAACAAAAACCTATATTCTCCAAGAGCAGCCGCCTACCTATTCAAAACCATGTCAAACCACAAAGGAACGTCTCGTCTTTCCAAAACACCTAAAGGGAAAAGTCTTGGGAAGGAAATAAAGGCATTCAAGGGAAATCATTCAGCAACATTTCATCTTTCTATAGAAAACACTTTTTATACCCCGAAGAGTAGCCTGCTTCAACTTCAACTCTTGAGACAGTTTCTCAATTTTCGATTTATGATTAATGAGATTCATGGAAGGAATCCTATCCATTTCAGTTCGCAAATTTCGGATTTTGGAAATCCCTTCACATAACCAGGAAACATTAAATCCGAAGTCTACACACATGTCTTGAGGATACTTCTGATATTCGATCACTCATTCATAAGCAGCATGCCTAGTCATACTACATATTTGGTCATGGAAATGTGTCTGTACTTCTTCAATATTCGGGCGTACAATTCAGTATACTTCGCTGACACGCTGAACCCCCCAATTAACACGTGATTTACATGATAAGCATCAAATTGAGGGTCGAGGGCGCAATCACATCCTCAACATCGTCGGTCGCCTCCATTACCTCTCGGTTCTTCCTGCAACGTCATCCCGGATACATGCAACTCGCGCAAATCCAACAAGGGCGTTCATCCGGATAATTCAGCCAGTCAAACAGACCAAAACATGTACATACACGTACCTCCGAAGAGTTGGAGATGACTGTAGCTGCTCGAGCGCCACCTGCAATCCTCTCTGACAGAACCTATTTCCCCTGGGGACTGCCTCCACCTTGACTAGAGGATACCACTCATACGCCCACCGAACAACTTAAAGTCAAGGCCTCTTGCAATCGAGCGCAACGGAGTTCGAATTTTTTTGAAATTTACTGGAGAGGCTGAAAGGTGTAGAATACACCGTATTTACTATCTAGAGTTTATGCTTTCTTTGCTATTTTTCGTGTGAATTATGTATCTTATGTTTGCTTTTGAGTTTTATAGGTGCAATGGAGTCACCGAGAACAAAAGAAGAAGAAATCACCCATTTAACGCGAAAAAGACCGAAAAGACCAATTCACAGGCGAGCGAAGCTAGCTACGGTTGATCAAAGAAGTGAATAGGCAGTCGGTTCCGCGAAACCGACAAGACATGCAAGAACTGGGAGGCCCTTTTCCTATTTCTGGGTGCCTAGAGTCATTTCTGGGTAACCCCTTATCTTCCAGACCTAGGTGGCTGTATCCACCTTTATTTTCTTACACCAGCCCTAGAATTCAGTGAGAAATCAATTTCTCATTATTATTTCTTTGACCTGAAAATTTAGAGAGGATGGCGGCACCATCATGAGACTGAGAGATTGAGAAAATCATAGAGGAAATGGGTGGTAGTGAAACTAGATGTTGCTGATGGTGGAAGATCGATGTTGTTTCCGGAGATCGAGATGTGTATCGAGCTGAGATTAATAGATCCGTTTAAAGCCAACCCAGAGAAAGAGATGGGAGTTGATACTGTGGGTGGAGGATTGAGAAGAATCGTTGGAATTAGGGTTTTGAATTGCAATTTTGATAAGATATGGTGTTGCTGTGGTGGTTATAAAATGGGGTTTTGAATATTGACTGAAGGAGGAAGACAACTCTGTTGTTGCCTTTAATTCGAGTGGGGAATGGAAATAAGGGTTCCTGAATCTGAGTGTGACCATGGGTTTGGTGGAAATACAGGAATAAGGGAAGAACTGAGCTCACTCTTGAGCTGATATGGAGTCACAACTGGTGTCAAGATGATCTGGAGCATATTGAGAATAAATGGGTTGTGTTGCTTGTAGTTTGAACACAAGAATGAGAACTGAGAATGGGTTGTGTAATAGCAGTGGTGAATGAAATTGGCATTGAAGATCCAGAAGAGCAATGCAAGGAATGGCTCAATTTATGTGATGATATGCAGTTGCAGTATGGCTTGGTGTTGAGTGAAGCTTTGTGTTTGTAATGAACATCTAGTGGAGTTTCAAGACTAGTTTGAACCAGGGAAGAAGACAATGGTGTTGTTGGTTGATAATTTAGACCAAATGTGATTACAGGGAAGAAATGATAATGAGTCTGTTGTGGCTGCTGGTAGGTTTGGGAAGTGGTTTTGCTGGCAGGTGAATGAGTTGAAGCACCAGCTGAGACAGGAAATGATGAAGAAGCTGTTGCCTTGAGAAGGTTAAGCAAGTATGATGGCCTTGAACTGGAACAGGTTGATTTGAGCCGAAAGGGGTGAGTCTGAAGTCTGAGATTCAGGTGAAAGAAGCTGTAATCTGATGGAAGTTTGAGATGATTGTGGCTATGAACTCAGGGAGCTGAAGTTGCAGTTCAGTGTTGTGTTACAGGCAGTGGAGCTGGTGATTATGGAGCTGAAGCAATTGCTTGGTGTTCTTTTGTGCAGTGGCTGGTGTGCAAGTGCAAGTGCAGTTGAGTGATGGTGGTAATGAGATGATGTTACAGCTGGAGCTACAGGGAGTCGCAATGATAGATGATGGCTAGGGTTGCAGTCTTGAGATTAAGAAGATGCTGGTGCTTGTGCTTGTGGAGGCTGATTTGGCCTAGCAGGTTGTTGAGATGCAGATGGCAAGGTTTTGGCGAATCTATGACATTTGCAGCCGCAGGTGACTGAATGTGTTGAGAATGTGGTGGACTGAGAAGGGATGTTTGCAGTGCAGAGTTGGTCTTGTAACTCGCTGTTGTGTGGAGCTGAAGAAATGGTTGCACTTGTGTTGTTGGTTATGTGCTGTCAAGGGTCTGAGAGAAAAGAAACAAGAGAAGAATTTAGAGTTTGTATGGGCTTGAGTCTGGCTGTTGAATTTAGCTGCAGGGAATACCAGGTTTGGCACTGGATATGTAAGTTGTTGTGATGAAAGATTCATGAGGATTTTCTGTTGCCATGAAGAGGTGAAGGTTATGACTGAGATGACAGAGGCAGAGATGGAGTTGAGCTACAAGCCATGATGTTGCAGCTGCAAAGTAAAATTGCAGAGCATATGCTGAGTGAGAAGATTGCATTACAGGGGATTATGAACTGCAGCAATTAGATGAATGCTAGGTTATTGCAGGGTTCATGTTGTTGCAGAGATGGAGAATTTCAAGGTTGTGTTGTAGCTGCAATTGCAAGCCATGTTTGTGTTTGTGAGAAGCATTGCAGGTGCAGGCAATGGCATTGGTGGTGCTAAGCTTAGAGGAGATGAGAAGCAAGTGGTGCACTGTGTTGGAAGATTGCAGGATATTGTTGTGAAGCTACAAAACTACAGGGAAGAATTGGGAGAATACAGGGCCATCATGGCTGGAAGCACAAGGATTGTGCATCACAAGAATTGGCCAGTGCAAATGGCTTAAGCCAAAGTGAATCAGACTGAGCCAGACCTGACTCGTCTGAATTGGAACTGACTCACTGACCCGATTTGACTCACTGACTCGATTTGACTCGGTCTGACTTTGACCGAGTTGACTCAGTTGACCGGTGACCGGGTGGACTTTGCCGGTCACCTGAGATACTTTCCGGTGCCAGATTCCGGCCAATTTCCGGCCATAATACCAGCTTTCCGGCGATAGTTTTTGGGCAGAGTTTTTACATGGGTATTCCTCACACATGGGATTGGTGGACTTCTATCTATTGGACCCTTGGGGCTTGACCTAATTTTGGAAAGATGAAAAGCTATAAAAGGGAAAGTTTTCTACAACTTTGGGATCATATTATTTCTTGGAACTTTGGAGAGCCGCTTTTGTTTACGCTTCTAGGGTTTGCTTTTGTTCATCTTCTTCTATTCAATTAATATTTTTATGATGAACTCCATAGCTATGAGTAGCTAAACAATTATTATTGGTTATGGGATAAAGGTGATTTCTCAACATGTTATATGATTCAATGAATTAGTTTTGTCTCAATATTTTATTGTTTGTGATTCACAATTAATAGTGTTATATGATTTGATTGTTTGTTTGGTTGAGTCCGGAATCAATCCGATTTACATTCATCTCTATTGCTAGATTAGGGTTTTCAATACGAAATAGTTGTTTATCCCTGATTCTAAGTAGCATAGTGTGGTTATTACTTGTAGTGACACATCTTTATAATTGCATATGAATCATAACCTTGGTTAAATTGAATTAGTGCTTTTACACGTTTGATTGCCTTGATTAGTCTTATTCCATAGAACTTATTGCTTTGAGGGAGTTAAAATTAATTGTGCTTTTACACTTTAGGTTGCTTTTTAGGAAGAATTCACATATGCATCTTTTAATGTGGTTGTGATGAAATCAGGGAATTAGCGGGATATCCTTGCGATCAAGGTATCCTAGGACTTTTAGTAAATGAGAGATTAAAATACCAATTCTAATCATTGATGAAAATACATGTTTGTGAATGATACTATCCCGTGACCAATATCTTCTCTCTATTGATTATTCCAATTATTTGCTTTGCTTTATTTTATTTTTACTTTAGTATTTCGCTAAAACAACAAACATTCCCCCCTTGGTTACCTTAGAAACTGAAAATCGCATAACAACAATTGCCTCTCTGTGGAAACGAACTCTTCCTTACTTTGTACTTCATTTATATTTAGTGAGTAAGAAAGTGAAATTATTTTTGACGCTTACGACAGCGATCAAATTTTGGCGCCGCTGCCGGGGAGGCATATGGCTTGTTATTAAGTTTTTAGTTTCTTTTTATAATTTCTGCTTTTGTCTTTTCTTTTCGGTTCTTGTCTTGTTTCTCACTTGTTTGCGAGAATTGTTTTCAGGTACCTAATCCCTGGCTTCTAAAGATTGGAACTATCCAAGGTGCGGGATATCTACTCGAAGAGGCACAATACTCCAACCAAGTCAAGACACAACAGAAAATCAAGAGTTAGAAGTGGAAAAAGAGTTACAAATACAAGGAGAACAAGAGGTTCCATTCGTAGAAGAACCACAAGTTGAAGAAGAAGAAACAATGGGTGATGCAAATCGTTCACTCAAGGAGTTGGCTTCTCATAGGCTTGATACACAACAGGGGTGTATTCAAACAAACTCTACTTTTGAGATCTGTAGGATCAGAATATCGCGACATCAATACTTCGCGAGATCAATAAACGACAGCATTGCGAAAGTATCGCAAATGAGTAATATAAATGACGCAATGGATGACGAAAGCTAAAACACGAGAAAGATGTGAAGACTTAGCGAGATTAATAAGAGTTGCGAGATTATATATTTGTACACTTGCGATATTTCACAAGTCATTCCCGAAAATAAAGGACAGCTTAGATGTCATCCATTGTGTACTACCCTATATAAAGAGTCGAGCAAGTCTGTTAAAGGGGAGATCTTTTTTCGAGTGTTAGACAAGTCATTAGGAGAGAGAAAGTTTGTAGTGATTGTAATTTCTTTAGCTCTTTTCTATTTTATCTTGTAAACATTCAAGGAATTAATCAATAAAAATCATAGTTATTCATCTTCAAATGGCTTAGTTGTGTAGATTCTTGTGAAGGGTGTAGTGTAGGATTTCCTGCAACTACATATTAGCGCTAGAAACAGCTGATTGAGTAAGGATTGACATCGTGATTTGAAAAAATTTGGAGTAGTAGGGAAGGAATTTCATATAATTTTCAACAGTTTACCAAAATTAAGAAATGGCTAGAAGAAGAAATGCATCCGAGCAACCAACAACTGTTAGAAGAAGTAGAAGACTTGATGGAGAAGAGAGAAATGAAATGGGAGAATCCTCAAGAATGAACATAAGAAATAATGAAGAAAATCAAATTCAATCACCAATTCAACCAGTAGCAAATAGAACTGTGGATTATGATAGAGTAAGCGTGCATACTTGGAGATCAGACTCTATGGACGAAAGGGGAGAAGAACAACAATTGGTAAACAATGGACAAGAGGAGAGATACCGAGAAGGGATTGGAGAAATAATTCATGGAAATGAAGAGATCGCAGCATTAGAGGCATTGAGACAAACAATACATGAAGAGAGACGATTAGAGGCATAGGAACGTGCAAATTTGACAAGATAAAATCATGAGCTGAGGATGGAAAACATCAGATTACAAAACAGAAGGTCGAGAAGCACTACAAGGTCAAGTTCAAGATCAGTTAGAGAGGAAAGAATGAGAATTTTACCTACAGAAAATGCTGATGAAGAAAACCAAGAAGAAGCACAAAATCCAGGCACAAAACATTGTGAGAGAAGAGAAATGATGGAAGATCGTTATATCCCACGTCCCGAGACTCTTCAAAATGAGAAGAATGGTGGAAATCAAGGAAATAGGCAACGTCAGGGGCGGAATAATCCAGTTGATGAAGAAAATCAAGAAGAAGGAAGAAGAATATTGCATGGGAGAGAAGCACGGAGGAAGCAAAAAGAGATTGAAGATGAAATTGAAAGACACTATGCTGAACAAGCACGTCTAGCCTGCGAAAGGGAAAGATTAAGAACAGAAATGGAAAATCAAGAATTGGAAGAGGCAATTCGCCAGAATAATCATGATAATCGAGAAAGAAGGCGAGAACAAAATCGCAACAATGATAATATTAATGAAGAATATGAAAGAGCACAAAGGAGAGCTGATAGGCAACAAAGAAGAGAAATTGATAGATATAACGATGTGCGAATTCGTGAAAGAAATGAAGGAGAAGATCGCAGAGAAAGACGAGAAGAGAATGATGAACAAGAAATTCAAAGTAGACATCGCAGGAGAAGAGAAGCGGAACTAAAAAGACCAATGGATTCAAATTCTGATGTAAATGAACAAATTTTGAGAGAATTGGCAGAAATGAGAGGAATGATGAACAGTAAAAGGGGAGGAGGAAAGAGACAGTTGGATGAAGCCATAGAAGAAGCTGCGAAAACTCCATTCACACAAGAGATACAATTAGGAGGAATACCACCGAAGTGCAACTTACCTACATTAACCAGCATTTTCGATGGAACAACTTGTGCGATACAACATATCAAAGCTTATATGAGATGTATGTTACAATGGGAGAATCATGATGCTATATTGTGCAAATATTTTGCATCAAGTTTGATAGGAGAAGCTTTGAAATGGTTTGAAGGACTACCGAAGAATACAATAACATCTTTCAATCACTTGCAGGCTATATTTTTAGGGGCATATATAAGTAATAATTCCTCGCGACCTGGTATTGAAGATGTATTTGGGTTAAAACAAAGGGTTGGTGAAAGCTTGAAACATCTAACTGTGAGATGGAAGACAATGTGTAGCGAAATGGCTGGTCATGTGGAGGAGAGATATCTCATCTTATCATTCATTAATGCTATTTTCACAACAAATCTGTTATATATTCAAATTTTTAGAGTCAAGAATACAATCACAATGACTGAGTTGCGAGAGCTTCAGGAGGAGTATATTGCTCTAGAAGAAAAGCAAAATGAGATGGAATCATACCCCGCCGCGAATACAAGTTCAGGAGCTGCGAATGCAAGTTTGTTACCCAAATTGATAAACACTGTGGCGAGTACCTCGCAAGGTCAACAAGGAATGGGAAAACCGAATGATGGTCAGCAAAAGTTGGTAGCCATGGGAAGTCGCGATCAGGAAGAATTTGAAAGAGAAAGAAATTTCTACAACCGTGGAGGAAATAATAAAATTTAAAGACTTTCAGCCGCAAGAAAACTTTGGAGGACAGAGGCATAATTATCATAGAGGGCAGCGAGGTCATAGAGTCGTATGGGAAGAAATCAAGATGCCTCCACTAAACGCTAGCGTGGAGAAAATATGGGAAGCTATAATCCTGATGGAAAACATACCTGCACCATGGAACATGGGGAATGAACCGCCTCCAGGTGACAAGAGTCATGAATTCTGTTCCTATCACCATTTTCATGGACACCTAACGAATGATTGTCGGAATGTAAAAAGAATCATCCTCAGAATGATAGACCAAGGGAAGCTAAATCATTTCTTAAAATGTGAAGAGAAGACTCAACCATTACCAACACCTCCAGAAATTCATAGAGTAAATACAACAAAAGGGAAAGAAACGTTTGTAGTAGAAGTTGGGGCGAAGGCCAAAAAATTGTTCTGCAACTCTATCGTACATTCGTACAGGACAATTGAAGATTTTCATGATAGTGTTCTCAGTAGGGTTTTCGCAAGAGATGCTGACAATAGAGAAGTAATGAACATCGCGAAGACATCGCCACTAAAAGAATGGCAAACGCAGATTATTTCTTTTTACAGAAGAGGTACCTGAGGGTGGCGAGATGCATGACAGTCCATTAGTGGTAAGATTGGAGATTAACCCAAAACCTGTTGGTGATGAAGATGATGGGGTAGAAAATTCATGGGCAATAAATAGAATCTTAATTGATACTGGAAGCTCTGTAAACATCCTTTTTACCACACTTACAAGACTATGGGAGGGAAAGACTTGATACCTTCAACCTATAAGATTTATGGTTTTAATGGCACTGCCAATAAACCTAAAGGAGAAACTCGTATGCGAATACCATTGAAAGGATTATCAACTGAAATCTTGTTTTGCATAGTCGATGTGGAATCCCCCTATAATGCATTAATTGGGCGACCTTGGTTACATGAGATCTTGGGTGTAGCTTCGACTTACCACCAGTGCATTAAATTTCCTCATCCCAGTGGGGTTGGAGTTATTAAAGGAGATTGGGTTGAGGGACAAAAGTGCTATGAAGTTGATGTGGAATCTTGCGAGGAAAGGGCTGCTCAAAAGAAGAACTGGAAACAGAACATTAAAGAAGCACAAAGAAGGGACAGACTGATAGTGGACGCAATAGAAGTGAGAGCTGAAGATACATTGCGAAACCAATGTCTGAATACAGTTGGAAATTGCGATGACTTCGCAAAAGGGAAGGAAATATCAGGAAATTTAAATGAAGAGGCAGAGAGCAACAGAAGTAAGAAGTGTAAGAAATGAATAACTGATTTTAGATTTGTGTAAAAAAAAAAAAAAAAATTGTTTTGAAGGAAAAAGACTTGTCAAAAATACAAAGAATATGATGATTGAAGAAGGAGTACGCGAAGGTCTCGCGAGATAGAACATATGAAAATCTGGTAAAATAATTAGAGCGAGATTGCAGAAAATGAAGCAGGACTATGCGATAATTTCGCAAAGATAATGAGAAGAAAGAATCAAAAATCAATGAAAGATTGAACGAATTGACAGAAATGAAAGAATGAGTGAATGGGACGAACCTTTATGGCGTACACCCTAGTTCGCGAATAATATTTCATAAGAGGAAAATGTAAGACCTAAAGTGTGTCATATAAGGGGGTATCTCTTGACATGGCTCAGGGAAAAGGTTACACCGCCCCTGGAACCTGAGTCATGGAAATTTGGGGTCAATAAAGCCCATCCAGGAGAGATACCTTGGATTTCCAACTATATAAGGTTATACCCTGGTTGGACGACCGAGGGTCTCTTCCAAGGAGTCAGTGTATGACCAAGGCGCCGAGGTACACGGTTGAGCCAAGAGTGCCTGGGGCATTTGAAGTGTCTCGACCATTCTTGGCAAGTCTTAGCACATGCTGCACTCGGCCCGAAGAAAACTCCACATAGGGTGAAGTCTCGTAACCATAAGCCCTATAGGTATAAGGGATAAGAGGCTGCGAAAACAACTGGTTGTTGTTAAGACCGGATGGGAGGAGCTAGTCTTGTATGGCCGATGTACGCCTCCTTAAAGGGGCAACCAGGGAAATGATAAGGGCGACACCCTCCATTAGGGAGCTGATAAGTGTCTTAAGACGCAAATGTTATGAGGCTTTATTTTCGCAAGAAAATTTAGGCTTGTCATATTTGTGCGATGATCCTGAAGAGGCAATAATACTAACGCGAGGGTAAGACGAGATCAATGGGTCTTTACATGAAAATGTAAAGACGTCCTGCGATTTCGTCGCAAAGACGGCAATGTCATGGGACTTTATGTTCGTAAGAATATTTAGGCCTGTCATATTGTCGCAAGAAAAATATCTTGCAGAGGCAAAACTACTAAAGAAATGATAAGACAAGATCAATGGGTCGTTACATGAAAGTGTAAAGACGTCCTGCGATTTTGTCGCAAGACCGCAATGTCATGGGACTTTATGTTCGTAAGAATATTTAGGCCTGTCACATTGACGCAAAACTGAGGGGTGGCAAAATAAGACCTTTAACTAGGAAGGCAAAATAAGACCACACAAGAGCAATGATAAGGCAAGATCAATGGGTCATTACATGAAAATGTAAACGTCCTGCGATCTTGTCGCAATGATGAATTTCAACATAAATGAAGATAAGATCACACAAGAAATTGAGTAACCAAATAAACTTGTGAAAATAGCTATATTTCTTCATTTATTTGTGAAGAATTAGCAACAGCAGTTGCGAAACCAAGAAGTATTATTACTTAAAGGTTATCGATTTAATCTCTCATGTGAAAATAAATAACAGAGGCAAGTATGGGAATGATTAGAGTAAAAACTTGTTATTTATTTTCATATGATAGATTTACAGTAAGAGATTACAAAAATGGAAGGCTAGAAGGATAAATGTACAAGTATCACAAGAAGAGAAAAAGGAAGATGGAGTAATCTCTTAGTTCATTCTTCTTTTTCATCAGACTCTTTGTCGGACTCCTCTTCTTCGCTAGCATCACTATCAGAGACATCCGAGGAAGGCATATTTTCAGGAACCTCATCAAGAAGACAAGGATATGAAGAAAGAGGAATATGGTGGTCATCACAAACTGTCTCAATAGTTTGATTGCGAAAACGAACAACGTCATTATTGAAATTCGCTACTGTAGTTTGTAATTGCTTCTTCAACCTGGAATACTTGTTGTTGCGAAGAGAGAGGTCCTTTGCAAGTTGTTCTTTTTCAAATTCAAGTTCTTCAATCCTTGTTTGATACCTTTTCTCAGCTTCTGCGAACGTATGATAATGAGTCAGTAACTTAATAGCAGTTTCACAAATAAGAAGTGGTAAAGTAAAGAAGAACAGTTAGCAACCTTCTCTGTCAGAAATCATATCTTTAACCAAGGCAGTATGCTCAGTATGAAGGCTGATGTTAACACCTAAGTTATTTCTGGCATTATCTAGAACTTTCGCAGCCCAAGCGAATTCATCGTCACTATTTATGACAAGAAGTGAACGAATTTGGTTTTCTCGCTCATTAAGCATGGCATTTTGGCGAAAAGATTCATCTCGTTCAATTTGAACTTCAAGAAGAGTTTTTTGGAATTTCGCTAATGCCTGTGCACCTTGATTAGCAATGCAATCCTTGTCATCTATAAGGCTACTAATTTTCTTCCTAAGAATGTTATTTTTTCGTGGGAGCTAAGGTATAAACGTTTAAATCGGTTGGCTAAACCTAAACTAGATCTATGCTCAATTTCTAAGAGATGAAATTTGGTTTGAAGTTCATTTAATGAAAGAGAGTTAATTTTGTTTGACGAACTACTTAAAGATTCGTTGAGATGAGCGAGAAGAACATCATTATCCATAGGCTCAGGAAATGAATTGAGAAGGATGGCTTCCTCAGAGAGATTATAAATGTCTGCGAAAATGATGAGTCAGGCAAAGGAAAATAAATGACAAAGTAAAAATGAGGAAAATAGAAGAGTTTTATACCATAAAGTTGCTGATTAGCACTTTGAAGGGTAGATATTTTATTCTTCTGGGTAGAAGATTCAGCTTCCAGTTGTTGAATTCTTTCGCGAAGAGCAGCAATCTCATTTTCACTCTTCTTGCGAGATGTCGCAACTTCAACTTCTAGTTCTTCGTTCTTTTTGTGAAGCTGAAGATTTTTCTTTTCAAAGTTGTTGCGCCTCTTCTCAAGATCTGAGGCAACAACAAAAGAAGCTCTTCCAGACTATAAAGAAAGATAAAGCAACTATTAATATATGATTTAAAATTAAAATTATGAAGGAATAGAGAAACATAGACATACCAAGGCACTGAGTGCATTCAAGAAGCTGGGAGTCAATGATCTGGAGATCCCCTGAAGAGACTCATTACCCTCCAATAAAGAAGCATCACATATACTAGCGAGAGCTTCGCATATACCAGAGAGGTGGTCATCTCCAAGTCCCTGCATGGAGTCTGAAAAGATATTAGACAATAGCGTCATTGGAGATTCAGTTGGATGATCCTCCTTCGCAGTAGAAATGTCTACATCATCATCTTCTTCATCAGAACTCTCACTAGATTGAGGACTTGAGAGAGAAGAAGAATGGGTCTTTTGTTTTTTAGAAGATGGGGCAGCAGATTTTTTCTTGCCAAGAGGGCCTTTACCCTTTCTTTTGTTCCTCGCAGCATTTGAAGTTTCTTCCTCTCCGGCAATTTCAGCACCAATCTACATACACGAATGAAGATAAGAAATAGAGGCAACAATATTGTGGATAACAAGAGATAATATTTCTTACTTCATCTGTGCTTGAGCGAAGTATCGCCAAAGTACTTGGCTTTGGATTTCTTTCATAACTTTTTCTCAATTTAGCAATCTGAAAATTTCGCAAGCTTAGTAGATATAAAAGGAAGAAAACATCGCAAAGCGAATGAAAATTAGAGAATGTACCTCTTTTGCTTTCTCGGGCCAATTAAATACCCAAGGATGATAATTTTCGATATTCGCAGGGAGTACATTGGAACTCACTGTAGTTGCAGGAAATCCCACACTACACCCCTCACTAGAATTTACTCAATTAATCCATTTGAAGATGAATAACTATAGATTTTATTGATTATTTTCTTGAAATGTTTACAGAGGAAGATAGAACAGAGCAAAAGAAATTACAATCACTCTTAATTTTCTCTCTCCTAATGACTTGCTTAACAATTCAAAAGAAAAACCCCCTACAACAGACTTACTCACCCCTTTATATAGGGTAGTACACAGTGGATGACAGCTAAGCTGTCCTTTATTTTCGGGAATGTCTTGCGAAATATCGCAAGTGTACATATACCAATTCTCGCGACACTCCTAAATCTAGCTGAGTCTTCACATTCTTCTCATGTTCTGGCTATCGTCATTCATTGCGTCATTTATTTTACTTCTCTGTGACTCCCTCGCGATATCGTTATTTATTAATCTCGCCTACTCCTGCAACTATTAAGGACCTGAGAGGGTTTCTAGGCCTAACAGGGTACTACAGGAAATTTGTAAGGAATTATGGTCTCATTGCCAAGCCATTAACTGACTTATTAAAGAAGAATTGCTTCCATTGGAATGATTCAGCTCAGCTAGCCTTTCAAGAGCTTAAGGATGTTTTCACTTCTACACCAGTCTTGGTGTTGCCAGACTTCAGCAAATCCTTTGAAATCTCAACTGATGCCTGTGATACTGGGGTGGGAGCAGTACTAATGCAAGAGGGAAGACCCATAGATTACTTCAGCAAGGGAATGAGACCCAGATTCTTGGCTATGTATACCTATGAAAAAGAATTGATGGCAGTGGTAATGGCTGTAACTAAGTGGAGATCTTACTTACTAGGAAACAAATTCACCATCTTCATAGACCACCAAAGCATCAAATACTTCATGGAGCAAAGAATTCATTCACTCCTTCAGCAGAAATGGTTAGCCAAATTATTGGGATATGATTATGAATTGAAGTATAAGAAAGGGTCTGAGAACCAAGTAGCTGATGCCTTATCCAGAGTCCACTTAGAAGGACAACCTTCATGCCAGAGTCTAATGCAACTACAGCCTGAGTGGTTCACAGAAATTCAAGAAAGTTATAAGGAAGATAGTCATGCAAAGGAGTTGATTCCAAAATTATCAGTACATGAAGGGGCAGTGGAAGGTTATACTTATCAGCAAGGAATGTTGAGATACAAGGGAAGGCTCTATATTTGTAGTTGCAGGAAATCCCACACTACACCCCTTACTCAGTTTTGCTTGACTAATCCATTGAAAGATGTGTGATCAAGAATATTTATTAATTGATTCCATGAAATGTTTACACAGTACAATAGAATTACACTTAGAAATTAAAGCGCTCTTTAAACTTTCTCTCTCCTAATGACTTGCTTCACAATTCAAAAAGATCTCCCCCCATCAACAGACTCATTTAGCCCTTTATATAGGGTAATACATAGTGGATGGCAGCTAAGCTATCCTTTATTTTCGGGAATGTCTCGCGAAGTGTCGCAAGTGCACGAATATTCATTCTCGCGACACTTCTTAACCCTCGCCAGGTTTCATGCCCTCCAATTGTTTTGTTTGTCGTTATTCATCGCGTCGTTTATTTTAGCTCCCTGCGACTCCCTCGCGACACCGTCGTTTATTAATCCCGCGAACCTTGTCCGTTGCGATATTATGATCCTACATCTTGCCTCTTTTTCCTTGAATATTGCTTGAAGAGCAATTTGAAGGAAAAATTCGTTGTTGTAATAATCCTTGGTTTCAATCGGTGAAGGAACGAGCGAAAGAATATTTTTCTTGAAAAGTACGTACTTGCCTCTATTCTTTTAGCGAAGTTCCGAAGCTTCTCTGTAGTATATATATAAAGTTCCGTCTCCTGTCTCTCCTTACATCTCCTCTGCGAGGGGGAGAATATTATGAGAATCAATATTTTGATTTGCCGCAACTACTTATCTTTATCTGTTTCAGCTCCGTGCTATTACACAGATTTTGACTATTAAAGTCTTTTCTTGACACGTCTCTTCCACCCGTTTATTCTCGTCCGTTCGTGTCTCTTCTCGCATTAAATGCCCTCGTTTTTCTCAAGAATCTTTTTTGATTTTTCTATATATAGCTTTCTTTTCCTCCTCTTTTCTTCTTTTAATTTCTCTCTGCAACTTTTCTTTACTCTCTCCTTCCGCAATTTGCGCTCCTGCTACTGTAACTCTTTTCGTTTTTCCTTGAATATTGCTTGAAGAGCAAT